>JBBBVU010000004.1:16162026-16172129 GCA_037177055.1 Atherinosoma microstoma
AAAAAGTTTCTCATCAAAAATATTGCTCACGGTCTAAGTTGTGAAGTTGATATTTAATAAAGATCAACTGGGATGCCAGAAAAACAATCCTAAAGCATAACAGACTACAACATACATGCCTTGGTTTCATCAGTGTGCTGAGTGAAGGTGTTTAGTGGATGAGGTCAGTTAATATGTAGATTAATAGTGTGAGTACAACTGGAGCAGCCCCATTATATTGTGGTATGACACTTTATATGTTTACTATGTGTTAATGAAATGCTGTGAATCAGTTTTCTCACAATTATTACCAATTATAGATTAAAGCTTTGTATGTGCATACTTATGTATACACATATAAATATGTGAGGTTTTATATTGTGTATTCTTTGATAAAAACACAACACACAAAAAGCCCAGCATGTAGATGGGTACAAAGAAAGAACACTTTGTATCAAAACATTAAAAGTGGCCTCAGCTCCCCCCTCTTTTCTGTGCTAATTACCTCTCCTCCATCTCAATCAATAACATGCAAGGTGATTGTCTGGTTAACATTCTCTGAACATCCTTCATCAAACTAGCTGCCAAGCTTTCTCTCCTCCTCCTGTCTCCGTCTCTCCTCTGCACACACATTTCCTCCAGGGGACTAGCTGGAAAGGGGTACAGCAACAGCACACTCAGATACAATCAGGACCACTGATCTAATTCCCTCTTGTCCATCTACACACACATTCAATTTGTTAGGACGCTTAGAGGAGTCTCTGGTGAGGTGTTTGTCTGACTTGATCTTTCTGGCTCCGGGCCCCACGGTTTCAGCAAAAAGTGAGTGTGTGTATGTGTGCAAATCCAGTCCATGTCAAGATGTGTTTTTCAGCATTTTAATGCACTGGATACTCCCCCATATGTTGGCCTTTTCACACCATCACAAAGAAGTGTTAAGAGGGAGAAAACAAATGCCAAAAGAAACAGACCCAGAAAGTTCTCAAGCCAAGAGCAACACAGACTGCAAATCAGAGGTCCCTCAAAAGTATGCCTCAATATCGAGTCCAACCCCTTAATAGTGCCGTACATTAAAAGCTCATTGCTGTGTGCCAGCATGCCTGCCTGCTGGTCAACCAGCAAGGTGACTTCCCCTCCCTCAGAGAAGTATATAGGTCATTCATACTCTGCTTATGAAACTGGAGCAGACAGGCGAGGCTGCAGTGACTGGGCACCAGGAACAGCTGCCCAAAACTTAGCACAAGTGACCAGCCATTTCCCGCAATCCTACTTTTTCAGCAATGGGAAGAATTCAGTACATGAAGTGAATTAAAATAATATTAGAAGCATATTTAAAGAGTTTTAGCAAATAGAGACTTGATATGCAACATAGGGCTGGGACTGTGCACTTACTCAAAGTGGTTTGTAACTTTGACCACCAAGTCACAGCAAATGATTTCCCTTTTTCTTTAGTTCGTCATTTTCATGGCTTTCAATATTACAAGGTCACAATTGATGTCTGTTTCAGTAAGGCCTTAAAATACGATGCAACATTGGAAGTGACATGATGTAAAAGCCAGTTTTTCAAACAAGTATTTTCTGCAACATTTTGGAACGCATAATTACAATGAAAACACAACGTCAAAAAGCATTAGTAAATATGCAGAGATAATACTGACTCATTTCAGATGCTCTGTGGGGAGGAAGCATTACTTTTACATTCCACTAACATTATCTGTAAAATAACTTCTGTAGCATGATTATACTACAGAAAGTTCCATACTTGTGTGTAAAACCTCTTGAGTAAACTGGGTCTGTTACTTCGTTCTTTTTGACCCCTGTCTTCTTTATTTCTGGGTATAACTCAATGGGACTGACTGCACAGATCAAAGGTCTCATTCTTTGCTCCAGTTGCTTTTTTTCTCTTCCTACAGAAACCCCATGGCAGCAGTTTCATTGTTTTCAGTCTCCTTTCATCTTTAAAGATAACACACAAAGCTAACAGCTGATTTAGTTACTGTTTATTTCCCATGAGGGCACAGATAAGTGTGCGTACACAATGCCTGTTTATATCCACCAACATTTACAAGACAACAAGAAACTACTAACACTCATTGCCCCCCTTCACTGCTTATCGGGTTAGGGAAGATATTATTTGAAATTATGAAGAAATGTCTGTATTTCGCATGCAGCCAGACACAGCCTACAAAATGTGTGAGGACCAAAATACTGGACAGATGTTTGGGCTCAAACTGGTCTCATGCTTTCCTACAAGTGATTCAGATGTCACACAGGAAGCATTCTTCAAATGGTTCAAATATCTCCACTCTCTCTCAGCTGCCGAAGGGAAGTTAAATCACAGAGGGCCAAGACCAAAAACGAGCGCTATCTAAGCCAAAGATTTATTACAATTCAGAGCACTGTCCCTAAAGACTGCACTTTTCCATTCTTGTTTTCTCTTTTCCTTTTTGGGGGGGACTTTTCTTAAGGCTCAGTTTATAACCTTTGTTGAACATAAAGAGGTCTGATTGTGTCACAAGAAGGGGCCAACAGTCATCTGAGCAAGGCATAACAAGAACAATTAGTTGCTGTAGAAACTGAGCAGTCAAAGAAAACTTACAAATTATAGATACAAAGGAAGTCCAGTTATCATGGCTTTATCAAGATAACTTCATTAAGAGTAAATAATTGGGCTTGAGACGGCTGTATGATGGACAACAAGATGTCATAGTTAAGAATGAACCTTGTGACCCATATAAATACATCAGCATGGCAGCGTCACTAAACAAGCAGCTGAACCAAAGACAGAGCTCTGTTGTGTAGAAAAACAATGTCCTCATCATGGATGTAACACTGCCTGACACACACACACTCACATACACACGTGTACAGTACTTTGTTTGCACTGCTGTAGAGCCAGCCGCCCACTGTACAGATAAATCTGTGTGTGTGCGTTCGAGTAGACACACCGACTCGCTCACTGTAGAGGCTGTTATCACAGGGATAGTTCAGATTAAGTGCCTCAGCCTCCCTGAACCTGCCCTTCATGAAAGAGAGGCATCCTTGACTCTGACAAAAACGAAAACACACACACAGCTTCCACGGTACTGTACCTCTCCACAGTCTGGCCTGTAGTTTTTATGTAATATACACCCTTGCACACTAAAACAACTTATGCCAGAGACTGTTTAAAAGAATATTTACGTAACACAAACTTGGTATGTTAGAAAGGTAAAGGTAGATTAGTTAGAAAGAGGACAAAAATGGCTTACATAACGATGAGCAGACAGTATAAACATTAGGTTGACACCCACTCACCACCTCTCAAAGGGAGATAGGTCTTATGGGTAGTGTTAGAGAGCCACTAGGGATTTATTTTTCCTGGTGAAGGTGACCCTAGCATTGGGCAGAGTACCTGAGCATACAGAAATATGAGATTTCCTCTTTGCCTGGCTTGTGTTACACTTGTGTTAAGGTTACAGTATAATCTACGCTCAATGACTCCTATCAAAAAATAAATACACACCCTTAAGAAGATGCATATAATGTAATTTACCCACTTTGGAGTTTAGAATAAATTCTTTGGTAAAATAAAGTTGATGAGTCAAGTGTTTATCCAGAAATCTTACCATTACGTTAAATACATTTTGCACGGAAAAAAAACAAAACAATTTACTTTCTTATTGAAACTGGTATTCAAGACACCAATGCACTCTTTGTTTTAAATTCCAAGCTGCCGTGTGATTGTCTTGCTTATTCCTGCAAACTTTAAGTGACCTTCCTCATAATAGTGAATCATGATTACCTTTCCCCTATAAATCCACTGCTTCAACTGTAAACAAAGAAACGAAACCAGTCTCAGAAATGCACATCTTTAAGAAATTCATACTGGCTCGGTCTATGGGCGAACACAGACTAAAGTATCATTCTGATCTAACCAGTATCCAGTTTGTGCTCAACATGTCTGAAGCTGTACTTGCCTTCGAATTCCACAAACGGCTATAAACAACTTCGCAGCCGCTCTTTGTTGTAGTTCAAACTTTTCTACAGTGCAGCTGCAGCTGAGTAACCCTTACAGACCTTACAGATACTGTGGTTGCCTTCAGGGCAGCAGCAGTATAACTCATCTTGCTTTAACTAGCTGAGGCTGTTGACCGTTTTAGCTTAAATCACTAACTGTCGCACACCGTGATTGAGATTAATCACCTGTAATATTTTGGATGTGTGTTAAAGCTCATGAGCATGAATCTCTGGAAGATGTGGCAGGGAGTTATTATCAGATGGAGAGGATTATCATGGATGGAAATTCCCTTAATTCATGCCCGTCAAGGGCAATGGGACTGATGTTTTCCACACATAGTTAATCAACTTCTTGCATGGTGTTACAAGAAGAAAAAAAGTTGTTATAGTGTATGGGGTCAGCACGCCCACTTGTTAATTCTGACCATATTCAGTCTGCAGGGGTTACAATGTACACAAACAAAGCTTGAACAAGGCTAAAGATCTCCAGTACTGCTCAATTTAAAGGAATCTTGAATCAGAGCTTTATAAAAACAGTGAAAGACTGCAAAGGATTTCTATAGGTGTGGACATCTCATTCTATACACAAGCATTTCTTTTAGTTGAAGTGAACAAAACATGACACTTGTAAAATGTACTGAAATGTATATCAACAACTGTACAAAAAGAAATAACAAAAACTATACATCATAACAACATATCAGATTTTACTATGTTCAATTCATCCCCGTGAAAGAATCCTGCTATAAGTTTTTGAAGCGGCTTTGAGAAAACTTCATCAAGTTCTGCAGCACTATTTTGATTGACAATGGGGGGGGAGACTAACTTTGCTGCATTTAAGAAATGAAGTTCTTCAAGAGCTTGACTTTCTGTTTTAAGAACAGAGTTTTCAAGATCATTTGGGCTGGAAACGGAACCAGCCATGAAACAGATGGGAACACTGTTGACGTGCTGAGAAATATATTATCAGACACGGGTGCTTTCAAGACATGGGAAATCAAGAAACAATGCAAACAGGAGGCCGGTGATAAACACAACATGTTGAACACACAAAGGCACACAAAATACCAGCTCACTGACTTAGATCATACTGCCCTCCTGAGTGATTGCAACAAAAATAAGCATGGTGGTTAGAGTAAATCTAACTAAATACACAAAACGAAGTCTATTTTCAGTACCTTTGTGAATAATGGCTCAAAATGGACCACTTCAAAGCAACCTTTTTAGTTACAGAACAAAAACCTTTGATTTTTGTGGCATGAATGAACTTTAAACCTGACCTCCCAAGGTGTTGACGTTTCAGCTGTATTTACAGCTTACTTTGCTCTCTCCCAATAACTTCAGACAATATCTGCTACCTTCCAAATATGCCAATAGGCTGATTTGGGTACTGTTGCACACACAGGAAGTGACCTCCAAACTCAGCTTAGAGGCCCTAGGACAAATGAGAAAAACAAATCCCTAGACAGGGAGATTATCTTTAAAGGATCAGCCCTGACCTGAGCCACCTCCACACTACATATTCCTTACCTCAGTTCTCCGCTTTCTAGCAACAGCAAGTACACAGCTGACTCTGATTTATGTTGACTTTATATGTGACCAGCAATAGTGTAGTCTTCCCAATAAGGAGAAAAATAAACTATGATCTAAAGGTTGGCATTTAAATTCCAAAACTTTAAAAGATGCATGAGCTAAGCTTGTGAATCCAGAGAAATGAAATGTGCCAGGAAATATTTTATTCAAAAGATGACCTTTTCCTTTCCCCTGTGATTCAAAAAGTCCTCACTCTGAATGTAGGTTAATGTACACTGGCGCTAACACATGTTGCCAGCAACCCTACGCATTAGCTGTCACATGTGATCATCCTCAACACCCACAAGTCATTTACAATTCTAGTAGGACAAATGTGGAAGAAGAGCATTGGAGTCCAGTGTGGGCAATAGGAGTTGTGGTACACACAAACCAAAGTACATTAAAACATACACTGAAGTGTTAACTCAATTATATGGCTATCAAGTGGCATCAGGCTGGAATGTTTACTGTATGTGTACTTAATAGTCAAGTGGCTCCCTAAAGTTACTGGGCATGAAACCACAACCTCAAGAGGTGGGCTGTGTACAAGACATAAAGCCCAGTCTCTGATTGGCCAAGATCCAGGTGTTTAACACCACAGCATTCATTCTGCATGTCAACTCCCTTGAGCTGCTCTCCACTCAGCCTTTCTATAGTATTTGACAGGTTCAACAGCAGCCTTAGACTCAGGTAGAAGTCATGCCGATGCTCGGGCATAGTCAAACTGCTGCAGACAGCAACTATCAGGAACCAATCAAGTAATGAACAGAAATGTGCAGTTCAGGTGGAACATCAACAATATAAGCATAGAAATGTGGATTTATACAGAAGCTGTGCATAGCTCAAGGGTTTGTCTACATATTGAGTATCTGCAACGAAACCATCCATCCATCCATTTTCTGTACCGCTTAATCCATGCAGGGTCGCAGGTGGGCTGGAGCCTATCCCAGAAATTATCAGGCGAGAGGCAGGGTACACCCTAGACAGGTCGCCAGTCCATCACAGGCAATGAAACCTAATGAGGCTATTTCATGTCAATCCATCACTGTTTTGCCCTGCTTCAAATTTAGATTCTGTTCTTCTTTTTTCCTGTTTAAAGGTATTAAAGGTGTATTTAAAGTAGATCCTGGAAAAACAGTTAGAGCAAGCTACATTTAGAAAATACACATTTCATAAGTCCAAACCCTTTTCTTCAGACTTCCCCCCGAAGCCACGCCTCCAGAGCAGAGGCACACGCAGAGGGGGTAAGGACAAATGGCAGTTGAGTTTGATAGACATATCACCATCTTATCTTTTAGAATGGGTCTTTTAAAATCAAAGGGGTAGGTTTGATTCTGACTTTGGTAGGAACATAATAGTTTATCTCATAGGTCCCTGTAATATGTGTTGTTTTGCACTTTTGCTAGATGTTTATTTGCAATATCAAGTCAATTGAAGTGGACAGAAAATCTGAACAAGCAAAGTTTTAGACCTCACCTGTGACCCTGCCTTGCCACAAGTGTCATTGCAATTACATATGATTAGTTATATTATATTTTATACCATTATTATTTTCATTTTAATTGAAAACATGTTAAAATCATTACTATCCTTTTTTATCCTTTTTACTATCCTGTCTTTTTAAGTCTGTACAACATTATGCGGTCAGGTAAACACTTTGGTATCAAACATTAAGACTGATAAAACTTTAATTTAATTATGTATCCCAAGTCACATCTCTGTGACTCTGCCTTTCCACCAGCCACTCACGTTAGCAAGTAACAAAACAGCAGAACTAATCATATAAGTAGAAATGTATTATGAGGCGGGACTTATAGCAGCGACAGAGTGCTCTGATCTCTCAGCTGTTTGTGGGACGGAGAATGGTAGGGACAACTCTGGACTTACCGCACACTGGTAGGGACACGTCCCTACCGTCCCTACCCAATTCTATGACCTTGTTTAAAATGATTGGATGCTGTTTTTTCAGTCCTGTCCGTTCCAGAGGTGACTACAATTTTGTATTTTTGTGTTAGAGCATTTAATAAATTGGCTGCAATCAGGGTGTGAAGGGGATTTTAAGCAATATAGTAATAAAAAATACTCCTGGAAAACATCTCCTACCCTACCTTTAATGAATGGTAAATGGACTGTACTTGTATAGCGCTTTTCCAGTCATGTTGACCATTCAAAGTGCTTTGACACAACATGTCACATACACACAGCACTTATATTGTAACATACTAAGTGCTTTTAACCTACACACACATCCACAAACCCATATGCACATCAGGACGCAAAGTGGGGTTCAGTGTCTTGCCCAAGGATACTTCGACATGGAATCAGGGGAAGCCTGGAATCAAACCACTGACTTTCCAGTTGGCAGACGACTGCTCCTTCTCCTGAGCTACAGCCGCTACAATAGATAAATTCCTAAGCATTAAAGTCAAGTAGAAAAGATTGATCTGATTTCTACTTGTACGTGTTGAATAGCTACCATCTAGCTTATAAGTTGTCTAAGTATTGGAAATTGGAATCAAGGTTGACAGGTTGTATCAAGTGTTGCAATTCATATAACAACATTAAACTTAACGCTTTTGCATAATAACCAGATTCCTTACCAGATCAGATTGATAGCTCTAGCCGAGACTTTCCCACTGATGGAGATGCAATGCTGCTATGCTGCACTTCATTGCTGCTGGTAGCCACATTTTTCTGCTGTCTCCCTCTACAACGCATTCTGTTTTTCTTTCTGATGGTTTATATTGAAAGTATGTCCATAGATCATTTGTCGTTTCCAACCACCAAGCCCCATCGTTGGCGTTGCCGCCGTGGTTCATCAGTGAATTAATTATATCAATTGCGTGTCTGTGTATGTGACTATAGGTGTATTGAAAAAAACATTTGCGCTGCATGCCAGGTGGAGGGCATGACCAAACAAGGATCATTTTTAGCTTTTGACTGACAGATTACATGCACAATAGGCAGAAATGTCATGTATTTTGAACATCTGACAGACCACTCACTAACATTTTCGTCCATTCTTGTCTCCTCAACAAAACCTCACACACGCCTCATCGTGTTTTAATCATCAAAGAGCAATGTTTAGCTCGTCACTGTCTAGTTATCGTCATGAAAAAAAGAGCCGTCAACTAAATAATTTTTTATTGTTGAAGACAACATAACATGAGGGTTTAATAGCTGGTGAGTAGTTCACTCTTCAGGGGAATAAACAACAGGATGGAGACAGATTTCTCATTCAGCAGCACTTTACTTTTCTCCACATGTCAACAAGTCTACAACAACCGAACGCTTCCCTAAATGCAGGAGAAACACAGAGGCAGATTCAATAAACTGTGCCTCTTGTTTTAAAATGCACATATGGAGAGCTAAACCTGTAAAGATATGTGAACACAAATATGTTAATAGTCAACACTGTAACAAATATTTAGTACATTTAAACAAACAAACTCCAATGTATGAATTACCGTATGAATCTTAGAAAATCAATTTAGAAATCTCATGTTAGTGGGAGGTGGGATGGGAAAAAATGTTGGAGGGGAAGGGGTAGTAGGGGGATGTTCACCACGACCAGCTGGGGAGCTGGTAGCCTGGGAGGAGATCTCTCCTTCCCTCCCCATGCCCCCCATAAATGAGTTTTTTTTTTTTTACTATGTGTATGTGTTCTTCTGTGTTTTCTAATCGCCTTGTTTGTCTTTTTATGTATTTTCTATTTTTATTATTCCTATTGTAAACACTTTGTGGTTTTTGTCAGTCAAATGTGCTATATAAATAAAATGTCCTTCCTTCCTTCTTTCTCTCTCTCTCTCTTTGTTTCTTTCTTTTCTTCCTTCCTTCCTCTCCTGCCCCTTCACATTACATACAGCAACACATAGGGCTCTGTGGGGGGTCCTGCTGTCTTGCAGTGGTAGGATCCATCGCCTATGATAAAGATGGCGATAAAGGTGGCGTTTACAGAGGACAAATTTTTCCACCTTTTCAATCTTTTTTAACAGCACTGGATGTCAGCTGATATTGATTTATCGTATCACACGTGGAGAGCTCAATGATGAACGCACGACGAGTCATTCTGGTATCGATGCAGCTCCGGCAGAGGACATGCATTCAGTACAGCGATGTCCACGTTATAAAACATGGCAACAGGCCATTATAGCTCTAGATGAATACTGCCTCTGCAATGTGTCAAGGATGTCTACTCTTCATTCTTCTGCTTCTGTTCATTTGTTAAAATTATGTTTTCGGTGGCTTAGTTTGTCTGTCTGTCTGACTGCCTTCCTGTCTCAACTCAAAAAGCTATGGATGGATTTTGATTAAATTTTCAGGAAATGTCAGAAATGGAATAAAAGAACAGTGATTACATTTTGGGCATTATCTGGATTGCCATCTAGATCCAGGAATGTTTTTAAGGATTCTTTACTATGGGGAGATGGGGATCATTTTGCCATTACAGCTTCTAAGCTTCTTACTCAACAGACAATGCCCAGAATCATTGGCAAAAAATATTAAATAAACATTACAAGATGAATTAATTCATGATAGATATTACAATCCAA
>JBBBVU010000004.1:16199671-16211704 GCA_037177055.1 Atherinosoma microstoma
ATATGTAGGAACCCCTTTAATGCAGATAGCTAACCCTTTTTGAGAGAAAAAGTTCTTCAAGGCCTGGTGAAAGTATGGGTGTTGGGATATCATCACCCTCAAATATTCATGGAACGCTCTCATCAATCCATTCTGCTGGTTCTGCAAAAGTCTGAAATGTCATGTCATGTCATAGACTAGCTAAATGTAACCATTTTGCAAAACAGTTTTCCAAGACTGGCTTTTGGTCTCCATGACAGACAACTGTGCTGACCAGTCAGTTGAGGGCCAATCAGCATACAGTGTAGATGACACAGGAAGGCACAATGAAGCTCACGCCCATGGGGACAGAATTTTAAGAGTTTGCTTCAGCCAGTTGGCATGCAGTTTAGCCGCTGACGCTTTCCAGGAGGTCTGTCATGTCAAGCACCATTTTCCTGAATGCTGATTGGTGGATGTTATGACGTGTTCACAATGAAGTATGTGGTCTGGCATGTGCTTCATTGAGTGTTACCATGTGTTCCACATCGTAGCTGCTGATTGTTTAGTTTTTTATTTATTTATTTATAGATTGATTGATTTTATTTTTTATTTTATTGTCATGAACTCCTTTTATGTGTATTTTAATTTTTTTGCTCTGATCTGTTCTTATTGTTTTTACGCTTATTTGATCTTGCCGTTACTTTTTAACTTTAACTGTTTTCCTCATGAGGATCCTCTACACCGGTAGCTTTGCCTGCTCAATCTGCAGGGTCGTTGCCTCAGTAAATTTCTGTTACATACTGTTGTATGAAGGTTTTAAATTCTTTTTTTTATTATATTTTTTACCATGTAAAGCCCTTTGTGTTGCTTCTGTATGAAAAGCGCTCTATAAATAAATTAAATTGAAAATTGAATAACAATGGTTCTAGAAATCAGTCCCATGAGCAGCCATCTTGACACTTGGTGCACCTTTTGTTTGCATGAATTTGGTAAACAATCATTGGCAATGGATATTAATGGGGATGGACTTTCCACCATGTCTCCAGGTTTTATTTTACCTCCATGTAAAATGAAGGTAAAATAAAGCTGGCTGCCCAGTTGGTTGCCCTATGGTAGCTGAATGTTGGTTTACGTATGCATTACACCTTCTTCAACAAAACAGGTGTGACATGTCAGTGATGATTACCATTCAGTCATGTGATCACCTGTGAAGGAATTTGGATTAGAAGCTGGGTTAATGTGAGAACATCTAAAACCTCTGAGAATTAAGGTAAGTTAAAATCTACCATCTTATTTTACCAAGCATGACTAGCTAAGGACTTTTATGGGGAAAGGTAGATTATCTTAATATTAACATTTGTTTCTTTTATGTATTTTATTGTAGATTAGTTTTAGACATTGAACAAAAAATGATTTACTACTAACTGACTTTTTGTCTTTCCTTTCTATATCACCAATGCTGGAGAGGATTAATATCATTGCAGCGTGCATTGAGAGCCTGGCCTTTGTGTGTTTGGACTAATGTTGCATTTCAGTTGAACACAAATGTCGGCTGCAGCCACAGCGCAGTGCTCCCACGCCTTCGGCATTCGGTGGGATTCATTTTCAATCGCTTCTCTGTCAGGTCCATATGACTGATGTTACACCGGTCTCCTTAACAAGAAGCACCTCATCCTCCCCAACCCGCTCCGTGTTTTTGAAAGTAGGTGCAGCTATTGCAGTAGGCCGGTATAGCCAAAATCTCTACCGCTGGCCAAATTCATATTTCCATCATATACCGTTTATACCACCCGCCCATAGTTTAAATAATGTACCCTCTTATTAGTATAGCAAAATTAATATTAATATCAACCCATCCAATTAAGGCCCAACTCAAAATTTCCACAGCCCATCCAAATATGAAATCCTGGCGCCACACCTGGTGTAACCCTTTATGAAAGGTTCCAGTCAGAACCCTCTGAAAAGGTTCAGTTAAAACCCTTACAAATGGTTCTAACAGCCACCAATAAGGGTTCCCCGGTGAGGACCAGCCGAAGAACCTTATGTGGTTAAAGGCAGGACTTTTTTTTTCTAAGAGTGTATGAACATGCATGGGTTTCTGTTTCTGTGTTCACACCCTGTTTCTTGCCCAATGGTAGTTAGGATGGGCTCCAGTTCTCTGCAACCCTGAATAGAATGAAAAGATTAAACTTTAACTAAGAAAAATATATTTTTTTAGCATGTATAATTTGAACGTTGACCTTTTAATATCCCTTAGATGACATTGTTTCTTACTTCTGCTGAACAACTAAAATGTGGATCATATTGCACTTCTTACAAACATGTTTACCTATTTTTTGCAGAGTAAGACAACTAAATTTTCTCTGTTGCAACAGGTCCAGTTATAATGAATTATCTTTTTCCTTGAGCTGGTTTTGGTCCTTAAAAGCTTCCTTTTACTATCTGGGTCAATGTTTCATTGGGTGCTGCAGGGCTACATACATGATTTGTGTCCCTGGAGGAGCTGAATCCTGAATAACAAGGATTCTGCAGGACAGTGCTTTATGGATTCAACTAAATGCTTGACAAAGTACACACACAAATCATGAAGCGGTTTTCCCTCCAGCAGAGCAGTAAACTAGTAAGATTTTCATTATAGTGCATTATAGTGTGTTTCTGCAAACCAAACAATCATTTCTTTAGGTCCATATGCACTTTTTTTCATTCAATGTGTCCACGGCATAAGTGATGCTTATAATGCATAGCTTGGTTTTCCACTTATTATTCAATCAAAACTTTTAAAGATACCCAATTTAGATATGCTTAACACTTGCTGTGAACTAATTAAAAACACCATCCGAAAATTAATATCAAGGCAGCAGAGCAAATGGATGCAAAATAAATTTAAAACAATTTGTATATATTTGAAGGTCACTGCATCAAAACACTCAAAAGCCTAAAGGGGAGCAGAGAAGAGGTTGAATTTGAAATTTGCAAATAAAAGATCCTTCCTCTCCATGAATACTTCACCAGTACTAGTGCTCATACTAAAATGATAAATGAGGTGATACTATAACAAATAATTTTGTCACAATTACACATTTTGGATCTGCTGATGTAAAAACGCTTGCGAATATGTCTGTCTATGTGGATTTGTGTTTGTATGTGTGTGTGTGGGGGGGGGGGTAGTGAAACTGTTATGTAAACGGCCACAGAGTCCTCCTCTGACTACCCCCCCGCCCCTTCCATCCCTCCAACCAAAACACAAAAACACACAATTCACTTTCTTTATTTGAGCCAACCATGCATGACCTACTTTGGGAACCTTTCAAGCTGAACAATTAGCATTATTTGGGAGGTGTCATCCTTTATGTCATCCTTTCCACAGAGAAACTGGCAAGACATACACCAGGCTTGGTTGTAAGCACTTTGGCATGAGCATTCGGGCAAGCTCCTATAAAACATGAATGATAAAGGCATGCCTTGTTTGCTCAGTCAAGTGTATCGGGATACAAGAGGAAGCCAATAATATGCTGAGAGTGAGCAGAGACGGCTTCTCTTCTCCACTTGAAATATAATTATTTTTATTGCTCTAAATTAAATAGTAAACTAATAAATTACAATAACCTTGACAAACAATTATATTTCTTTTTTTTACAACTGCAGCAATTATTTCTGTTCAGCTGCAGTGTCCTTGTAGTTGATCTGTATTCTTGTTAGATAAAATGCCCCTACAAGTAGCATGACTTGGTAGAAAAAAAAATCTGAGAAATCTTCTAGACTTCTTGCATGATAGGTAAACAAAGTACTTGGTGCACAAAAGACTGCTTCTCAGCTTCAGTAATTCACGCAGCAGCTAGCTATAAAAATCAGGGTATTCATCACTACACAGAAGCATGCACTATGCTTTGTTGCAGTCCTGGTATTCAGTTTCCGCCTCCTTTATGCAGTTTGTTAATAACCTCAACAACAGAAGGGAATGTCAGCGGTAGGTAACAGAGAGTAGATCTCCAGCTACAGGCCCGGCCCTAGCGGAAATCTGGCCCTCTGTCACCAGACTGTGTTTCAGGAAGAAGTTCAAACGAGGACAAGACAAGCATTGAAATCCCAGGAGTCTTGGCCAGCAAGTAGCACACTTTTATTGGAGTGTTAAGTCCGGTCTAGATTGTGTGCTGTTTGTCTTGTTGTTGGTGGAGTTTGTGTGTGGGTGTGTGCCCGTGTGTTTACGGCTCAATATGGGGAGGCTAATGGGAGACATTTAACATGGCTTCTTTTTTTATGTGCAACAAATGCACCCAATCATTGTGCCATACAGTATCATCTTTGTTCTTTAAAAAAAAAAAAAATCACTGCTCCTTCTTTCAAATAGCCCAAGGTAAGAAACATCCATTCACGAAGCTGGAAAAAGAAAGTTGGCTTTCATTATACACATGGTTTTACCTATTAAGATACATGTAGATATTTAGCTCACATCTGTGCTTCTCTAGTATCATTCATCAAAATTAGTTTTTTCGGTTTTTGGTGGCAGATAAGAGAAATTTGGACAAAATGAAGAACTTGTATCTACTATCTCCTTTTAGCAGTGATTCACAAATTAATTCAACATAACTATTTAAATGGAAAGTAAATGCATTGTGTATTCTGGCTACTTGAAAAAACTAATTTGCTAGAAAACAAAGGATAATACAGGTGAGCGTTATAAGTGATTATTTTCCCATTTAGACAGAATAAATAGATTGGGAGTAGCAACAAGCACAACACAGACATATTATCACTTCATGAAGCTTTCATGGTGGATCTGTTAGGATGTTTTCTTTCTATAAAAAAAAAAAAAAAGTAGTCTTCTCCAATCGACAACAACCAACATGAGAGCATTCCAATAATCACTCTCTTTTGCTCTATTTAGGTCTCCACCATCTCTCAAGGGAAATATCTGACTCTTCAGCTGCTGAACTAACATCTGACCACTGCTGTTGTAAATACAGTTCATGTGACTGTGCACACTGAAAAATTATACAAGGGACAGTTACTGGCGGAGAAAAGAGCTACAGCATGGCAAGGTACAATGGTTGACTGTGGCCGATAAAAACATTCCAAAGAATAATACCAAGGTAAGTTGGGGATTAATAGTCTGCTCTTGGGATGAATGAATCATTTAAAAACCAAACTGAGGACATTCACAATGACAGCTAATTATTATTTGCTGCTTTGCATATCCAGTGAAAAAGTAAACTACATCCCAACATGAGTCTATAAATCCATTAGGCGGTTATTATCAATCGCATGATAGTATTAAGCTACTTCTATGAAGGGGCATTATGAGATCTATAATGAGCTCAAGATCAACCGCATCAATGGAAACACTTACCTGAGTACATTTTTACCGCATCATATTTCCTCTTCTTCAGGTTCATGAACATGTTTGTCAAAACAGAAAACTCAATGAAAGCACTTTTCCTTTTCTTTATAGGTTTTTTATCCTGTTCAGAAGTAAAATTAGGGACACATTTTTAAATCTTAAGTGTTGCAGATAGTAAAATTATAATACTTGGACCAACTCTTTCTATTCATTCCTTGAATACCGCCTCTCAGCTCTGCTTTACACAGCCTCCAACCCACTCACACCAACCCACATTGGGGTGCAATGAGGACTGAAAAGAACCAGACCTTTGCGGGCTCAATGTATTTGCTGTTCGTTTTTTGTTTTTTTTCATTTATGTGTTTTATTCTTGTGTGTTCTTTTAATACAAACTAGTCAAAATTTATTAATCTTTTTTATCTTTGAAACATACAGAAAGTTCTACTGTGGCGAAGGCCATCAGTGGACTGTAAAGGCTTTTTTTTTCCTTTGAAAGTGACTGTAAAGGCCTCTATCCTTCTAAGTTAAGATTGGTTTTGCTCTCCATGGTGCTTAGTTTGTAATCAATATATGCTATAGCTGCCATAAACTTGCTGTATATTAATGTGTGAACTGGATTCAAAATATTTCTCATACAATGAACCCTCTTAATTCAGCCATAAGATTATAACCACCAACCTACTAACAAATAGGGCCAAATCATGCTAAATAAAAAGCTCTGACTTGTAAGGAACACAAGAATGTGTATGACACTTGGATGTTCGCGACAGATCCTTCAGGCTTTGTGAGTTGTGGGGTTTTTGTGGATTGGGCTTGCTATTACATCCCATCAGGTTTTAATCTAGAGAGTATGGAGGCCAGGTGAACACATCTTAGCACTTCCTAAACAGTTTTTGCAACTTCAGAAGTCTGCTACTGTTATGTAAATAACTATCTAAATTTGTAAAAAACATAAACAAAAAAGAAAATTAACTCAGAGGATTGTCATGGGCTTTTTTGAAGCAAGCTGACACGATTTTTTTTATTTTACTGATTTACACAATGAAAGAAGGGCGACACAAATGCTGGAAAAATACCAACCTGTGACTTGAAGTTTGTCCACATAGTGCTTAAGATGGAATCTAGCACAATTAAATTATCATATTCTCCACTTAATTACTACCATATAATTAAATATTCACCAGCACTCATGAGAATGCACATAATTAAAGTACTTGCATGCAACACAAGACAACATCTTTGCCACAATGTTATGTCGGCTGGACAGGCAAATGAGACCTGTAGCCATTCCCCGACACCTTCACTAGTAACATCCTTTTCACAACCCAAAGAAACAGCTGCCCACTTTATAGTTAGGAACCCATAATGCACTGGGAGCCCCTGTGCATGCCTGGTGTTGGGATTTAATTGGATATTAGTATCCAGCAGTGTCTGAATTAATCAAATCATTTCCATCCATTAATTTAGTGGAGGAACATACAATTAAAACCTTATTAGTGTTCTCTCAGGAGTATGCCTTTTCATCCCTCTGCAGAACATTGAGAGTTGAACAGAGTCCAGTGTAAAGCATTTCCCCTGCTCGAATTGTCTGCTTCTTTGTGAGGTAGAGCCACAGAAACTGGCTGCAAAGCTTGGAGCAAGGAAAACGCCATCATATGGTGCTGCTTTTTCCATCGCAACAGTACAGGGTAAAACTTATGTGAAATGCTAAAAATTCTATCATACATTGCTGGCTTATGTTTTGGGTTTTTTTAATTGGTGGGATTTAGAAATTAGAGGGTCAAAGGGCTGCAAAGTTTTAGAGGTATTCTATTTGGAACATCACTGTGAAACTAATACAAAAAATGCCCTAGATAGGGTGGAAAGAGATTTGGAGATTTGGCGGTGAGCAAACATAATCCAGATTTCTGATCCTGATGTGGGCCATTTTGTTATAATTTCCATATTAATATCTCTTATACCACTCAGTGTAATGTTTTTTTTTATGATAGTCTATCTTTTTTAAAAAGGATTCATTTGACTATTTATTTTCTGGAGGAATACATTTTAGAAGCTCTTGTCATTCAAACTTCTAACATGAAATATTCCACTCTGACTTTGTCTTAGTGAGTTTGTCTTAGTATTAGGCTTTAAAAAAAACATTGGATAAATATAACATTTTCAAGCCTCCTGTTTTTCTTCTTCCTCCTCTCTTCTGAGTATAAGTCAAAACGTTTTGTACAAAGTATTCCAGGCTACTCACATGAGCAGCCACTTTTAATTAAAACCATTTAAAGTGGAAACTAAAGTAAGAAAAAAGGAGTCAGGGGATTCAACACTCTGTCATCCAAGGCTTCAGTGGATCAAAGAGTTTTGCTTGTGCTTTTTAATGATTATGTAACATTTTTGCCAATGAGATACAGAGACTGGGCAACATGTAGTCTATCCAAAGCTGGACAGCACCACAGATTTCCTGCAGTGCACTATTAAATTCCAGGCAGGCAACTTAAGTTGATCTGTCACTGCTACTGATGTGACAGGGCACTGAAACAAGTCAGCATCTGCTGACAAAAAAAATTAAAATATTGTGCCTGCATTCTACCTGACACATATCTGAATCTATTTATAGTATATATATGTGTGTATCACATATGCATTGTATGAATGCACGTATATTTTTTTGTTTATGTTTGTCTGCTTCCTGGTCTTGCTGGCTGGCTGTCATGTGGCCCACCTCTTTCTGTCATCCTGTCTGACATTAGGGCTAAGCTGGATCTCATTAGGACCAAGGTGGCAGTGATCCCGTCAACATCGCTTTGGCTCCTGCCATATGGGTTGCCTCCAAGGTAACAGGCTGTATCAGTCTCCACAGAGCTGCAAGCCTTGTTATAGCACATGCACAAACACACAGACGGAGTATCTACTCTCGAGACAAGTGTGCACTGTACATGTAAAGCTGAATAAACACGTCAAACTGAGAGGACAGAAAAATCATGCGAAGGAGAAATGCGGTATAAATAAACAGACACAGATACCTTGGAGCAGGCACAGAGCACTGTGAGCCTAATAGATATTTTCAGGGTAGAGAGTACAATAATTAAACATGGACAATGAATCTGGGTTGGATTTTTTTTATGAGATATAAATTAGGAAAACTGAGAACTTTTCTGGCTATCAGCTAAATCTAATCAGATCATGTTGCTATTAAATATATAAATCAACATAACCAAACCGGATCATTAAATCTTGCACGAAATAGTGGCAGTAAAACATTTTTAGGTATCTTATTCGATGATAGATACGTATAAAAAACTCTCAACATGATATTCTGAATCAAAAAAATGCCCAAAAGAAGCAGTGGGCAGCTATGTTTTATATCGCATCTAAAAGCTACAGTAAGTCAGTTTGTTGCTGATCACCCAAATGTATATGTAATGATCAAACATGCTAATACACTGACTTTCTGCCAATCCTACTCGATTAATTTTTCCCAAACAAGACGGCAGCTGAACAGGAGTAAACTAAAGCTACACTACTGAAAATGGCTGGGGAATCAGTACAGTCTGAAGGAAAACTTTTGATCTAATAAATGTCCATTTTATGATTCTGTGCAGCATCACAGCCTCAAACTGAGTTTAGGCTTGTCATGGTCAAGTATCAGTCAAACAGAGGAGAGATTCTCCAAACACATCCCAGCAGAGGCTCCAACACACACACAGTAGTACAGTACTCCTCTTGCGCCATGTGGCTGATTTTTATCTAAACCTGTGGACGTAAGCCGGAAGTCATTTATAATTATGTTTAGTGCTTCTTAGCTCTGGATCATAAAACTATCTTTACAACATTCCATCAATCCAACAGGAGATAAAACGTTTTTTTATATGAACGCCAATACACATTAATTATTTTTTTAAAGACGCTGTATTACATGCAAACTTCTGACACACAACACAAACGTGTCAATTTAACTAAACCAAGAGAACTTTTAGTTACTTAAATATACTCCTGTTTTTCAGTGAGTAAACTTTAAGATTGTGATTATGGCTTTAAAAGGAACTGTTACTTTTCATCTTGATAATTAACTTCCTTCAAATACAACCAGAAGACCAGATAACAACTGAAGCACAGTAACTGTGTTAGAGCTGTACTTTACCAGACTGTCAAATATCACTGATTCTTTCCCTTTCAGTTTGTTTGTTTTGCTTCAGCCCCACTCTCACAAAATCAGCTCCTTATTTCACCAGTTTGGCAACAAATCCTGTGATCAATCATTCATAATTTATGATGCTTCTCGTGGCCTGGAGCCTATAAAAGCAGATATTTGCATTACATAAGGTCTTAACTAGACCTTCCGATAACAAACCAATAAATTTTGTTGTGCTTAAACACAGACCTCTGATAAGAAGCAAACTTTGCCTTTGTGTTACTCTAAAACACAGGACAGTATCAACAGAGATAATTTTGTGACCCTGTTGTTTAATTCCTAGTCCCCCATCCAGGATCCCGCTGCCTTTCCAAGCCCTGATGCACTTCTAAAGGCAAACTTCTCAATATGGCTGTGCAACATGGAACCAGGTGCAACAAACTGGCTCTCAATCTATGTATTTCTCAAGAGATATGCTCCTTGACAGGTCGACAGAAGAAAAAAAAACATGGAGAAAATGGAAACTGCTGCTCTCTCAGATTTAAAGTTAAAGTTATATGTTGAAGAGGCACACAGAGACTACTTAGTGACACGTTCATTCCTCTTACCTCGAGATGCTGTCAGTGATGCAGTTCTGGACCGGGTATCCTTCACCTCTGGCTGACAGTGACCCCTGTGACATGCCTGGCCGAGATTTCCACGACTCCATTAATGCCGTTACAGGTGAAATTAGATTCAACAATGGGTTGGACTGGTCTCTCACATCATGCCGCGTAAATGACATTGTTCCTTGCGCTCCAATCTGGTAATGGAATGAGTGTCCACCGGAATTAACTCCAACAATGGCGGATGTAGACATGCTGTTATTCTCTTGGTAATAGCTGCCATCAGTAGACTCTTGCTTAACCCCTTTAGACAGGACATTGTTGGAGAACATGTCAGGCTCATAGTTGCCATTCACAGAGGAGACAGGGGGTCCTAAGATCCCAGAAAGACTGTATTCATCTGTACTATTCCTCAGGGACAAATATGTGGTCTCAGATGCAGGGAAGAGACCAAGAGATGGTGACTGCTCACCATATGGTTGATGGTTCATACAACCCTCAATTTTGTTTGGTTCACTCTTAATCTGTGAGATAAAAGGTGTGCTACTCGCATTACATTTTGAGCTGCCTAAACACATGCTCCTGAATGAGTCAGTCCCAGGCTCGTTTTTAATGTATTTAACCATGCCCATCTGGTCTAAACCGACGCTGAACACCTCCCCGTCTACCATCTCTACTTTGGGAAACTCAAAGTTCTTGAAGTCTGTGTCTCTGGGGTGTCCTGCAGCTTCTGGGCTGTTGGTATCATTCTGCACCAAGCCCAGTCCACCAGCAGGACTAGACACAGGAAACCCAGCAGAGGAGGGGTTCTGTGGGCTGCTGACAGCCATAGTGCCCCCAGTGGTCGGACTGGAGATGGAGGGTCGTACTGCGTTGCAGTTGTTGGTGGTACCAGCACAGCTGCCACCTGTGGGGCTTGACACAGATGACCTAATGTTGCACGTCCCGCTGCAAGATGGAGGAGATCTAACACTACCCATGCTCTGTGGACTGGACATGGGGGACCTCATGACATTGAGCGGGCTAGTGAGTGGTGGTGAACCAACTGTGCTGGATTCTACAGGGCTACAAGTGACTGAATTCCTGCGCTTGATGTTAGCTAGAGTTGCAGCACATGGAGTCTGACTCACAGGACTACTGACAGACGAGCATAGTGGTCCAAAGCACGCAGGAGGACTGGTAGTAGATGTCACCATATTGTTACTGCCGCTAGGGCTTGAAATGGAGCTGGAGGTCTTAGGACTGCAGGACAAAGAGGAGGCCAGCATAGAGGCTGAGCTAACTGGTGTCCCAGTGGTGCATTCTCTGGGATTGGTGTTCTGCTGCTGGAAACCAAATAACTTTAACTTGGGACTCTTTGTAGGGCCACACTGGTTCTCCTCAAGAGGCCGTCCACAGACTGGATACAGCTTCCCAGGGCTTGTGCTGGTTCCATGCTGGCTAAAAACAAAGTCAGCCTCCCTGGCAGCATTCATATACAGGCCCATAGACTCAGCCACAGTCTTGGAAAGCTCCTTGGAGTCCATTTCCTGCTTATGACCATGCAGGGAATTGTTGAAATGCGGAAGAACAAATGGCTGGTTCTGGCTGAGCCGAAGGATTGGCTGCTCCTGTTTCTTAGTGTTGTCGTCTTTGCTGTCAGCTGCCGGGCTTCCAGCTGGGCAGCTGACATTGACTACGTCCATTAAGATATCACTGCTAGTCAGACTTGATTCTTCTGTGCTGCAGCAGTACTCCATAGTGTTGGGGACCTGAGACCATTTGTTCTCTGTGTCATCTCCATCAAAGAAACTTTGGTATCTTTTGGTCTCCATTGCTGGCTCATTGATTCACCTGGTAAATATGAAAAATAATAAGGCTTGTTAAGGATGTCTGACTTCAGGCAGAAACCAAATAATTTTTAAGAATATCAAGAGATGCTTTGTCTTTTAAATTAGATAGATAGATAGATAGATAGATAGATAGATAGATAGATAGATAGATAGATAGATAGATAGATAGATAGA
>JBBBVU010000004.1:16274154-16290299 GCA_037177055.1 Atherinosoma microstoma
TCACTCACTCACTCACTCACTCACTCACTCACTCACTCACTCACTCACTCACTCACTCACTCACTCACTCACTCATTAGTGGTTTTCTTATGGCTGCACAGCTGTTCAGTCCCAATCCCTTCAGTTCCCATCATTGTGTGTCTGGAAATATTCTTACTTTAACTATTTAACACAACCCTGAGTTCTACTGTTGTTTTCTTTGATTTGATTTTACCAAATGTTTAAGTGATCATGATCACAATCATTCAGGATTTTTTTCCAACCACATTTCTTCCTGGAAGACAATGGTTCCCCACTATTCTTCCTGTTTTTGATAATGTGTTGGACAGCTCTTAACCCAATTTTAGTATTTTCTGCAATATCCTTAGATTTTCTTTACTTGATGCATGCAAATAATTTGCCCCTTCTTAATCAGACTAACATCTTTTCTATGGCCACGGGATGTGTCTGTCGACATGGTTGTTGAAGAAATGAGAATCTACTCATTGCATCAGTTGGTGTTAAAAAAACTTACATATTTGCTTAGTTTAATCCAGCTGGCAACTTTTTATTTTGGCCAGGCAGTGTATGTTTATATCGACAGATGGGTATCCACAGTTACAATAATCTTGATTAGCTGGATTTTGGTGGTTTTCATCAATATACCTGGTTAAGTAAATCATGAGACATTTTGTACCAAAATAACTTCCTTTGATCCATTTACCTACTTTATTCCTCTCCCCTCCTCCCCATACCTTCTTAAGGAAGACCTAGAAAAAGTCATACACTGGCGCATCATGTCCCGGTTAGCCTACTGCAAATCCCTGTATTACGGCCATGATCAGTCGTCTTTGCACCAATTGCAGCTCACTCAAAATGCTGACGCTCGGTTGCTTACAGGGCAGAGACGACAGGATCACATCACCCCTGTGCTTACTACTTTGCACTGGCTTCCCGTTGGTTATTAGACTCAATAATACAAAGTTTTATTAGCTGTTTTTAAAGCCTTAAACTTTATGGCTTCTTTGTATTTATTAGAGCTGCTACACCAATCTGCTCCAGTCAGGGGTCTTAGGTCTTCTACTCTGCTCCTTCAGAAGGTCCCCTCTTCCATGCTCAAATCTGGGGTGATAAAGCTTTGTTGGTTGCTGCTCTCCAGTTGTGATAAAGTTTGCCACTCCACATTAGAGCTACCCAGTCTGTTTCTGGTTTTAAGTCCTTTCTTAAGACCCACTTCTTTGCACTGGCTTTTAGACATAGTTGAGCTTCACATATTTATTGCTTGCTTTTGTTTGTTCTGGTTTTATGTAATTCACTTTTACTAAATTTATTGTTTTACTGTGTAATTGTTTAATTGTGCAGCACTTTGGCCAACTAGGGTTGTAGTAAATGTTATATAGAAATAAACATAAACTTGGACTTGCATTTAAGATTTAGATTAATCAGATTATCATGCTGACAAGATTAAATCTTGTCAGCATGATAATTAATTTAGAAGTCCTGAAATAAGTCTGCCTTTCACAATCTTTTTCACTTTTTGATGTTATCAGGATGACAGTCTGTCTGCCCATTATCAGGAGGCTGGAAACAGACCTTGGGTCATTTGGATTGCATGGCTGAAATGCTTGTTTGTCTGAAATCTTTAAAGGTCTTTTCAATAAAAAAGCACCCAGAAGAATGGAGGAGGGAAAGACTGTAGCCTAAAAGATTATTTCCTTTTGCATCTCCATTTTTGCTGTAGTTGATAGGACTTTCAATTTAACTTCCATAATAAACTGGAGATGAGTTATATGCATGAACTGATGGGCGTCCGGTCGGTCGGTCGGTCCGTCCGTCTGTCCGTCCGTCTGTCCGTCCGTCCGTCCGTCAACAAACAATACATACAAAATGAAGACCACACATTACATAAAAACACATTCATACGAGATACAATTCCAACACCACAGTATAAATTACAGCTATATGAATACAACAATTTAGTCTCAATTACACAGTATTAAAATATAATCTTTACAAAGCATAGATAATATTAAAAGGCCCTACCGTAATTGTAGCAGCATCTTTAAAGGGTCAAGCCCTAATTGTAGTTTTAGGCACCAATTATGGATACAGTATTGTGCTTGTTTTTTAAAAAGTGTAAAGCTGCCAAACTCTCTGATATCTACAGGAAGGGAATTCCACTTCCCCACCACTTTTACAGAAAATGTCCCAGTGTAGTTGTCTGGTCCTGTGGATATGTTAGAAATATTTAGAGACAATGAACATTTTCCATATTTAACTAAGAAGCAACATATCTGTAAGCAAGCGCCACAGCTAGCTCTGGTCCTGCCTTTTCTTTTTTTTGGTATTGAGCTACACAGTACCCAAGATTTATTAGGTCATGGATTTCTGGGTTTATATATATATATATATATATATGCAGTAGTGGGAGGAGGATGTTGATTAGCGTGACACTGATGCACTTTGGCACCATCTAAAATGACACACTTAACGATGACGGCCTCCTGGCCCCAATTCTCTAAACCTGCTCAGGTTTTACACTACATGTGCTAATGGGGTTGTGCTGCTCTGCTTTTGCCTGCCAACAGTTGCCTAAATTCTTCTCACCTTGTTATGTTGAAGTTGCAAATATCATGTTATTTGCATATCTTCCTGGAAATATACTGGTAGTTACAGAAAGACAAACAAGACCATCTCCCTCTGGCTGGTTAGAGTCGAGGCCACATCTGCTTGTCAGGCTTTTCTGTGTGAAGTCTGGATTAAATGCCTGCATTTAGGTCAACAGCCATGAAATTTGCATGCCCACCTATTGTTCTGTGCTGTCATTAGCATGAAGCACCAGCTGATATGGGTGCAGTGACACCATCTGAACAGGAATATTCTCAGTTTGGTTCAGTGATATGCTGTTGGGCTTGTGAATTGTTCTGTTATGGACTGAATTCCGACTGGAAATGACTACACTTATTTTCTTTATCCAGTTTTTAAAGTTTTTTTTTTCCATTTGGCTCTGCTGCTTGTTTCTGTTCTATTTTTTTGCATATCTGTTATTCCATTGTGGAAGAAGGCTTGTTTCAGTGGGTTTAAGCCGATTTCTTAAATTGCACAGCCTTTAGAATATTGTTTTCCTGAGGAGTCAGCATGTGGTCATGTAATAAAACATGTTGATGATGTCTTATCAGTTTTTATTTTCTAGTTGCATTTCACTTTGTCATGCCCCTAATGGGTTGTTTGACTTTATCTTTTCCTTCTTCTTCTAGCTTATATAAATTATTTTCTTTACCTTAAGTTTGTTAATCAGTGCCATTTTTGTAGAGCCAGTTCAAAATAAATCTGGATTAAAATGAGTTCTATGAAGTTGATGGACATAATAAATATACTTTATTTATATTTTTGATGGGAAAGTCTAATCTTTCACCAGGGCTGGTAAAATGTGCTGATTAAATAACTAGGAAAACAAAAGCTGGCAGACAACAGAGAGCACACCCAGACAGAGACCCCCACCTCCCAACGCTGTGCAGCGTGTGTGGAGGCCAGACAGAGAAGGGTGTCCATTGTGTGTGCTGTGTGATTTCAACTGTTTTTTTTCTTGTTTTGTCCTGCCTGGCCCTTATCCATTCTTTGCAGCAGTTCTCTCACTGTCCTAGCAAGAAAGTTGACACCAAAGCAAGTTAAGGCTGTATTCAAACCTTTCTACTTTAGTGTAATAATGCAAGAAAGCCTGTTTAAGCAGATGTTATGTGTACGTTTTTGTGAGAGAGATCTTGAGCTGTATGTCCCAAGTGATCTGAAACCTGAAGATGTGCCTTCCATGTCTGATGGAGTTTCACCTGTGGACTGAGTGTTTTGTGTGACAGTCATTTTAACTTGCAATAGATATTTAATGCATCTCCAGTGGATTATGTCCCTAACAATTCTGGAAGTCTAATTATTATTCTGATAAAAATTTGTCTGTTTTGACTCTTCAGTTTTATACACATAACTTACATACAGGCTTAATAAACAGGATGTACAATACAACACGTTTTTGAAAATTTGGCAACCATATTTTTAAATCTTATAGATGTATCTCTCATGTCAAGTACTTAAACTAGTGTATTTCCTGTGTTTTGCATTTGTCTTTATAATATGCGCTGACCTTTTTTTTCTTCTTCTTTCGAGAGGGGGAGGGGGTTTGTCTGGGGTTTGATAGGCTAAGGATTCCAGTGTTTGTCGATCCTTGCCTCATGTTCACATATTTATATGTTTTGTCTATGTATGTACAGATATACAAAATGATAAATAAAATAATCCCCCCAAAAAAGAAGAGAAAATAAAAAAGGATGTACATCTCAGCGTCTTTTAAAATCAGCTCTGCTGAATGATGAATTCTTGAACTCTGTAGCTATAACAGGTAACCTACCCATTACAGTGTGGATATAACATATGTTGTAATGACTAAATAACTTCTACATCATGTGACAGCTACACTTAGCTGTCACGCTGCACTTCCAAACTTCATTGCGGACCAATTTTCCAGAAATGACCTAAATACTGTGATAAAAAAACACTCTGGACAGAAAAGAGTTTCACTTTTTAAATGTCCCGATGAAGACAGTTTCATTCAGTGGAGTCGTTTTAAATATTCTTAAAGTTCAGATCTAAGATGACGTGTTGACGTTAATAAAACTTACACAGCACTCCAATATAATGTTAGACTCTGGCTCATTGCAAAAAATGTTAAAATGTCCATCCATTCCCCCATTGTCTATATGTGCTTAATCCATTTCATTGTACATTGTCAGTTATTCAGAGGTACCATAATGTTCAGTAGTGAGTGGTTTATGGGCTCGTTCCAACCCACAGCACTGAGGTAGCAGTCTTAGCTTTCTCCTTGCTCATTTATGGGTTGCCCCTGCTCTGTCTTGGCTAATACATGTGTCTGAGATGTACCTCTCTAATCCAGAAGAATTAAACTGTCTCATGAAGCTGCATCTCTCTGAGAAATAGTTCAGAGTTAATAACCAGGTTGGCTTTAACTCTGGCATCACCCTGACAAACTTAATGGGCATTTCACTATCTGCATATACTTAAGTAAGCTATAATTTAAGTGAGAACTTAAGCCTGTTGACAGAATTAACATGTCGTTGACTGTGAAAGGGAGTGTTGTGATTACTTAAATTCCTTTTAGATAAGAGGCTGAAATCATTATCTGCTTTTTTTTTTTGTCCTGTTGGGACCTCACCCAGCTTCTTTGCTTCATGGTCATTTGGCTCAGAATGATGAGCTAGAGTGAGGGGGGTTTGGAGGTATACATGGGGCTTACATATCCAACGATTAGTGGTCATTCTCCTGCATGCTCAGCATCCATTATAGTGCAGTGAATGTTTTTGAACATTGTCCTTATTTAGTAACTAGCAAGGGAAGACTATTCCACGACTTCAAATATTAGAACATATTACTGATTGTATGATGATATAGCTTTTGCTTTTGTTCAGTTTGAAATTCAGAATACGTTATATTTAACTGACCCTGATATGTTAAGGCTTCCGTGTGCATTTCTTCTGTTGCCAAGCGTAGCAGGGGCAGAAAATACGGCAGGCTAGATGGAGGACACAGCCAGATGGTTGAGAGCAAGAGAAGGTCAGACATCTGAGAGGAGGGGGAGTGCCGCATCATTGAGGACAAACTTCAGTTTACCCCCAAGAAATGTCACCCAGCCAAAACAAAACCCTGCAAACGGTCAACTTCACTGATTGGTCAAGACAGGGACTACAGGAGAGGGCTGGCAAAAGGAGGCCACTGACTGTTTATCCTGGCGGTTGACAAGAGCAAAGGCAATGTGCTCTGTTCATAAGCTCCTTTTCTTGGATCAAAATTTCTTGTTGTGCTTATGAATATTGTGGGCTCACATATTTTATTCTGTGTCAGTCTATGGAGCAAGGCCTGACAGACAAATCAAACTTAGACAAGAAATATCCTTTTCTACATAAGTATTGCAGACTTTGGTTTTGGAATAAGAAAATAGAGCAAAGACTACAGTAATGATGGGAGACAAGAAATGGATCCATACAGTACAGTTGTTTGAATTAAATGCCTGGATGAATAAAAACAACTTGTTCTCTCCCAGACAGATTGTTCAATAACTATTAACTTGATAATTAGTTTGATGGCCAAGCAGCCATTCAAAAAAAGACTGAAGACTTGTGTCCTCGCTGGTAAGTTTGATGGGAATGAAATGGACCAACTGAACACATTTTTGTGGTAGTTTAACATCTTTGGTTGGTAAATAAAGGCAACCTAATGTAATTTTGGTACAATTGGTACTATTCACACAGACAAACATATCAGGTTTACCATCTTCACAACAAGAGCAAAACACACAAAGTAGCTTCTCTGACTAGTTTATGCTCACTGCCCTCGTAGCTAGCCAACTACTTCTCTTGTTGCTGTTGTTTCCAGATCTTGCGAGAGAAACAAGCGACTTTCTCAAGAATTTTCACCAGAAATGCACACAATAGATGTCACTGTGCTATCAAACAAGTCCGGAATGCAGAGTTTTAAGGATGAAAAGTTATGGAGTGTGCCTTTTTAAAGCCCCAACCATCAAGAAATCAGGACTGGTACCTCCAACGTTTTATGTAGAACATATGAGCTGTCTGACCCTGCCTTTCTGAGATTCACTGTATGCTGAAAAACTTGGCTATGGCATTGATGGCTAGTTTTTCCCCTGGCATGTCTAGTAACACAAATAGCATCTTATGATTATGCCAAAACAATAAAAACTTCATTTTAATAGGAGGGGAACTTTAAACAATGTTCATTCAGTTTAAACCCACACCAAAGACAATTACCATAGCCATTTAAACATATTGGCACTTGGTAGGAATTTTAAATCCAGTGTCTGTATTTTACAGTCAATAGTCTGTACTCACACTCTTGATGGTGTGACAATGTGTTTGATGTCAGCCTGAACTGAGAAGTGAAGTAACTGTAGCAAAGCTTTGTTGCAACAAGTACAATAATACATCCTACAGTCGATAAAATCAAATCAGATTTACTTGTATAGCACATTTAAAAACTGAGGTTGACCAAAGTGCTTAACATCAACAAAAGTAAAAAGATAAAAAACATTTTAAAACAGACATAAAAGCATACTCAGTAAAAATTTCACTTTAGTACTTTTATTAACGTTAAAAACAAAGCAAAACAGCAACAAAAAAAAAACTGGAAAAAAAAGTTTTTTTAAGGACACCCAAAAGCTTTGAAAAATAAACAAGTTTTCTGTTATTTATGGAGGCTGAGTTCTTAACTGAAAAAGGAAGGCTGTACCAGAGGTTTGGCGCTACAACAGCGAAGGCACTATCTCCCTTTTTGACTCTTCTAGCTGCAGGAACAGATAGGACCAGTTGATTTGAAAATCTCAGACAATCTTGAACTTGTATATGGGCAGAGGAGATCTACAATATTTTTTGGAGCTGAACCTTCTAGAGCTTTAAAAACGTATAAAAGAATCCTAAAATCAATGTGATATTTTACTGGAAGCCAGTGCAGAGACCTGAGGACTGGGGTGATGCTGTCTCTTTTCTTTGTTCCAGTTATGAGTCTCGCTGCAGCATTCTGTATTATCTGCAGACGAGACTGTCCAGGTGTCTTAATCTTCTCTAAGAGAGTTACAGTAATCTAGTCTTGAGGAAATTAGTGCTGAGGTCACCGATTTCAAGTTTTTTAAAGAGAGGAATGGCTTAATTTTGGCTACTCTTTTTTTTTTAACTGGAAAAAACAAGATTTCATCACACAATTTAAGTGTTTGTTGAATGCCAAATTTGAGTAAAAAATAACTCCTAGATTTCTGGCCTGATCGTGGACATGAGCTGACAGAGAACCTATGTGATTGGACCAGTGAACAGAATATGATAACTTCTGTTTTGTCATCATTTAACTGAAGATAATTGTTTGCCATCCAACATTTGAGCTTAAGAAAGCATGCAGTAATTGATTTAACTGAATCAGGGTTCTCTGGATTTAAGGGTAGATACATCTGTGTAACAGTGAAATAAAATATTGTGCTTTCTGGAAATGGAACCCAGCGGTAGCACGTACAGGGTGAACTTGGACCCAAGATTGAGCCCCGGGGAACTCCACAGTTTAGAGGGGCTGAAGAGGAAAGTTTATCATTTAACAGGACAGAGAAAGATCTGTCTCTAAGATACGAAGTAACCCACTCCAAAGCAGTGCCCTCAATGCCGACCAGGTGGTGTAAACGATTTAACAGAATGCCGTGATCCACAGTATCAAATGCAGCACTTAAATCCAAAAGAGTCAGCACAGAACATTTTCCTGAGTCCAATGCTAGCAGTAGATCATTTGATACCCTAAGACAAGGCAAGGCAAGGCAAGGCAAGTTTATTTGTATAGCACATTTTCAGGTTCAAGACAATTCAAAGCGCTTTACATAAAACATTAAAAGCATTACAGATAAGGTCTAAGTAATGCAGATTCTGTACTATGATTAACCCTAAAACCAGACTGAAATGTTTCCATTATGTTATTCGTATCAAGATAGGATAGGAGTTGAGAATAAACTATTTTCTCAAGCACTTTACTCAGAAATGGAAGTTTTGACATTGGACAGTAGTTTGTGAGTTCAGAGGTATCCAAGTTGGGTTTTTTGAGAAGATGCTGAACAATGGCATGCTTGAAACAAGACGGGACTGTACAATTTACCAGGCTAGAGTTAATAATTAAGGAGGTTGTAGGACAGACTGTAAATTACATCATAAAGAGATGCAGATGATACAGGCTGAAACTCATTGAAAACAGAGTGTCAATAGAATTTTCTTCTGAAGGAGAAATGTTGGACTGCAGAAGCTTGATTTTCTTTATGAAGAAATGCAGGAAGTCTTCACAGGAAGCTGTGGAAGAATAAGCTGTGGCTCTATTTGCAGGATTGAGAACAAGATTGATCGTATTAAAAAGCTAAACCTAGCAGCAGTTCAAGAAGTTACTGATACTTCAAATAAAAGATAAACTGATTCCAGAGAAAGGATTAAGATCTAAAAAAGAAAGCAATCCACAGCCAGGACAAACACTGATTACCATTGATGTAACTTTCCTTGTCATAAGCACAAGCCGTAAGCAAGTAAAATGGTAAATGGACTGTACTTGCAATAGCGCTTTTCTAGTCATGTGACCACTCAAAGCGCTGAACCACTCAAAGCGCTGAAATTGGTGAATGAACACTACATGTTCATTCACCAATTCACACAACACATTCATACAGCACCTATATTGATACATACTTGGTGCCTCTCTAAGCATTCATACACCCGATAGGCAACGTAAGGTTCAGTGTCTTGCCCAAGGACACTTCGACTTATAGTCAGGGGAATCAAACTGCCGACCTCCTGTTTAGTAGACGACAGCTCTTTCCACCTGAGCAACAGCTTCCCCTGTGTGACACAAGTGTGTTAAACTCTTAACTGCCCAGGAAAAGAAAAATTTCAATTCACAAGTTGCATATCGGGGGCTGCACAGGTGTAGTGGTTAACATTGTGGCCTCACAGCAAGAAGGTCGCTTCAAGCCTTTTCTGGGGAGGGGTTTGAAGAGCCTTTCATGCATGGAGTTTGCATATTCTCCCCATGAATGCATGGGTTCGCTCTGGGTTTTCAGGCTTCCTCCCACAGTCCAAAGACATCCATGATAGGTCAATCGGTCACTCTAAATGATCCGTAGGAGTTAGTTGTTGTTTGCCTCTCTGTGTTGGCTGTATGATAGACTGGAGACCTGTCCAGGGTGTACCCTGCCTCTCATTTGCTAATTGCTGGGATAGGCTCCAGCCCCCCGTGACCCTGAATTGAACTAAGCGGTATAGAAAATGAATGATGAAAAAAAGCTTTATCGATTGATAATACATGATTTATTGTTATTAGGTGAACTACTGGTCAGTGTAAAATCAGCCTGTGTGCAACCAGAGGAGACTTAACTTTAGGTTTGTCAAGGAGAAATCCAGCATGAAACATATGAAACATGGCATGTGTTCTTGTGAGCTTGAAAATTGAAAATTTCCATCAGAGAATGAGAAAGTTAATTTCCCAAAATGTCAAAATGCTTGTTTATGCACTCGTCAAGGTCCCCCGACTGCTGATGGCACCAGTTGGTGGTGTCCATGCCAGAGGACAGTGCTCGCCTCAGCAGTCCGTAGAGTTACTGTCTCGCTCTGTCCTTAATCAAATGACCAGCAAGCTCCGCATGACAACAGGCTGCTGACAGGAAGTAAAAACACAGAGAGGGTCATCACAGAATGGATGCAGGGCAGATCTCAATGAGAAACTTTACCTGATTCTGCCTGTAATTATCTTTCACCAAGGTGACTTGCACCATACCCATGTACATTTTTGCCACATACTTTTGACACCTGTGGGCTGTTGCTATGGCGACTGTAACACCTGTGCACTGACGGAAGTGTGTGTTGATCAGCTGCCAAATTCCAGCATTCCAGCTCAGCTTAAGAGTGAAGTTTAATCTAGCTGTCAAACCAGATAATGGTTTTGGCTCATATTGTGCAGATAATACTGACTAGCTTTCACTTTGTGATATGTTGCAGTCATAAAGGTCACATTTTTGCCGCAAGTATTTAAAAAAGTACATGGTATGTCCATGAAATGACATTATTCATGAGAATGCCATAGATAGTGTTGTTTCATGTTTAATTCGTGCTGGTCGAATGTAGGACATTACAGAAGTGCCATATGAAGTGACTTATTTGTTATTAATCGATTCGTCATTGCAATAAATGTAATATATTTGTGGTTTTGAATAATATGCTTCTGCTGTTTTAGTTTTCACTTATACACTTGTGTCTAATTTCCTGGAATCTCCTTCTGTTATCATTATCACACTTAATATTTTATACTATGGAGACTTTTTATGCTCCTCAGAAGCCTTTTAGCTTTTCTGGACCACCAGCTCATTTACCAGTCATCCTGCTCACACTCAAATACACACTTCCCCCCACACTGTGTCAGCCCCCAGTCTCCCCTAGAGGATCCATCTGCCCACAGTCTTCAGCCATGCTGGACCCCTCCTGTTTTTGTCAAGAATAAACTTGCATGTGTGTGTAAATAAGCCTGCCAATGTGTGGGTGCACATGTGCGTGGTGGAGAGTGGGATAATGAAAGGATATTTTTGCTCTTTTGTCTTCCTACTTGTCCACCTACAGCAACAGTGGGATAATCAGTGTTTGTGTGGCGATGATAGAATGTAGTGTAAGAAAAACTCCCGTTTTTATCTCCAGGGGCGGGTGGTGGTACAGAATAAAAGAAAAACCAAAAAACGATGCTAAAAGCTGCAGAGAAATTGATGATCGCAGTGTGAGACAGAAGAGAAAAAGTGAGACAAATCACTCTGCGGCACAGACTGAACATTCTGCATTAACTGCAGCATTGTGATATTAGGTTGTTTGACCTCCAGTATGTTGGTACATTCTGTGTCTCACTGCCTATTGCTCAAATCCAAGCAGAATCCCACATTTTTGATGTTGTTCTCTCATCAAGTACACTGATTTTAATTGGCATAATTCATATGGCTGGAGATTACACCTCAACATCTTCACATCTTTATGATGAGTCATGTTTGATATAGGGAATATTTGTGCACCAAACTCGATCATCAAACTGACATCTGTTGCTGTAATTAACCAGAAATCGATTGGGTGTGTTTGACTTCTTTTAGGGCATCTAGTCCAATTGATCTTTGACTGTAGACGTCTGTTAACAACGCAATATCAACCTTTAGGGCAACTTTCTTGTTTGTTTCTGAGCAAAGAGATGCTCATTATTCTCTGGATTCTTATATGATTGGAATATCTTTCTTCTCCTCTTTTAGATTATCTGCCTGCAGGACTTCTTTGGAGATGACGATGTCTTTATCGCCTGCGGTCCAGAAAAATACCGCTATGCACAGGATGACTTTGTGTTGGATCACAGTGGTAAGGCTTCCACAGCCTTTATGCCTGGTAGGCTTGACAACACTAACTAAACATCTGTTTGTGAATTAGCATTAGTCTGTGTGCATGTGTGTGTGTGTGTGTGTTTTATTTGGCTCTCTAAATCTCTTGTCATTGTTTGCAGCATTCTTTTCTTTCAAGTAACACAGGCAGCATGTGACCTCTTTATCCAATAGATCTGTCCAACTTCCTTTAACCAGGATGGAACCAGCTTAGGGGAAGGAAAGGGGAATTTATTATAGTTACATACTGAAGGACTGACATCCTCTTTAACATGTTTGCTGTTTGGTCAGGTTAGCAAACAAAAGGGAAGCATATCCTATAACGCGCTGTGTCATCTACAACACAGAATGAGTAGCAGTGGGTTGCTCGCATTCAGAGATAGTTTGCAGCTTTTGTCCTACTTACACTTGGTGCTCCACTTATTAGAATTAGGTCTTTAAAGTCACAAAAAAGTGACAGTGCTCCTGCTTAGGGTGCAGAAGTAGCTCTTCTTTTGCAAGATGGATCCAGGAGATGCTTCACCAATGAAACAAAGTGGGATGTGCTAACTGAACTTGATGCAAAAAAACAGTCCAAATTCATTCTGTACATCTTCCAATTAAAATGTCTAAGTGTGCGTATCTTCACTTCCAGATTATGCTAAGATTGTTGGTATTTGTAATTAGGTGTAATATCAAGTGGAAGTCATGAAGCACAAATCAAATTTTCATGTAAGACTTCCGTTCAGATTGTTCAGTAATTTTGTCAGGAGGTAATTTCAGTCTTTAGAGAATAATCTAGTTACAGTGATATGTAAACAATTAAACAGACAAAAGAAAATTTGTGTAAGTTCCTCTCTAATCTTAAGAATTTTGACATTAACAACTTTAGGGCACCTTCCCAAAGATGATGAATTTGGTTTCTTTTGTTTCACACGTGTGCAGACCAGCACTTGGTACTCTGTCGGAACCATATTTTCAATATAAAAAATATGTTTGGTGTTAGCACAACTAGGGCTAGGCAAGAACACAAAAAAAAGGATCACAATATATTTTTTCATATTATTCGATCTCGATTTCTATCAGGTTTTTTTTTTTATACTGTATCATCTGCACTGAAAACTAAAGAAGATGGAGATTATTTAAACATTGTATTAACATTCAAAGTAAATAAAAACGCAAATTAAAACAATTTTTATTTGGTACAATGAATGTAAAAAAATATGGAATAACTGAACTTTTTTTCTGTTTCAGTTGCATACATTTTTTGCTGCCATGTAGTGGTTGGATTCATCACAACATATTAAACTGTCATATCAGTGAAGAGCTTCAACTGCACTTTCCAGAAGAAAATTAAAATCAAATCTAAGGAATAACAATAATGTTTTTGCTGAAATCTGTTTATTGAGAGAAAGTAATGTCTATAATTTCATGTGGTATACTGTGCATATTTTGAATAATATGTAAAGCAATAACTTTCCTAGACAAAGTTAAATGTAAAGTACTTGTACAATGACACTAGGACATACTTTATAATATATTACCAAACATGCTCAGAAACTACTTTATATACTAAGACTAAATTTACTTGCATAGTTATTATGCCCATGCTCTTATCAAACGTCATGAAGAAAAATAAAAATGCACAAAGAAATCCAGCTTGGGTCTCAGGAGATTAAAGTACTGTCCATACTGCTGGGACATATGCTTCCACATGGCAGGCCTTGCTGGTTAAATGAAAGCAAGCCTTTACAAGTTAATAATTTAGCCTTACAAAGGTGAGTGATAATCCTGATCGACAGCATAACAGTAAGAAATATAGAGGCTAATATATGGAGGGCCATCATGTCTGATCTTCAATTAATGCTAGCTCGCTGGCTGATATAAATATTTCCATTCAAAATTGTATGAAATTATTCTGCTGGTTAGACTTAAATCAGCTATTGTCAAGCATGACTCAACATTGACATAATCATGCATTCAGTTACAAACGTGTATGTGCAGCAATAGTATGTTTATTTATCACGTGATCAGTAAAATGGGCAAAGCCATTGCTGTAGTCAGAAGGTGTGAATACTTTGTTACTCCAATGGTCATGAAGCAGGTAGTAAGGTCATTTTGTATTATCCCATCTTGAATATTGTTCTACTATATGGTCTGTTGCAAATAGAGCTGATGTGGTAATCCAAAATAAGGCTGCCCACTTAGTGCTGAAATATCCTTAATCTTATAGTGTTAAACAAATGCATGCCAATGCAGTTGGCTTATGCTCCAAGATAAATGACAATATAATGTATTAATTTTTGTTTTTTAAAAAAGGTAGTTCTTACTGGTTTACCTAGTTCAATGTTTGAAAACATCAGATATGTAAACCAGACGCACTCACATTCTACTCTGTGAGCTTGTCGTGCTGATTTAATCAGTGTTTAATTGGCCAAGAACTAATTTATTTAAAAGTCTGTGTTAAAATTTTAGATCATCGCAACTCTGGAATAATTTACTAAAAGAACTAATAGATTTATCCAGTTTGCATGCATTTAAATGAACACTGAAATCCAAGCTGCTCTGATCTGCTCTGTTTTATTGATTTTTTTTCTTTCTTTTTTTTCTTTTTTATGAATAGTGGATTTTTTTTTTGCTTTTATGGATTTTATGAATTGTCTTTTTTTTATGAATTCTTATTACATTTGTACTCTGTATTTTTTGTCTTTAACTGGGACCCCAGGAAGATTAGTGACCACTACGGTGGTAGCTAATGGGGATCCCCACAATAAATAAACAAATAAACAGTTAAATAGCATCCTACCTTCAAAAAAATTGAAGCATGTTAAGCTTCTAGAAACTTGGCAAAACTTCACTGACATAACAACCCCCCCAAAACAATAATTCAAGCAACATGTATGCTGTTGTTTTTTTTCTTTTTTGTTTACGCTACTAGAAGAGTGCACGCTCCTGCGTCACAGGATACTTCAACCTCACTGGCAGCTTACAAATGATAGTGGAGCAGGAAAAGGTCAACTCTGATTGACAGTTGTTGAGCACATTTTTGCCATGTTTGATCGAGTAAATAGGCTCACAGCTGATCACCGTGATCAACCAGAAATTTATTGTGATCATTTAAGTGCTATCATATGATCGCCCAGCCTTAGGTACAAGTGTAAATAATACTATGTGGGTTCTTGAATCCTTAGGATTTTTTTTTTTTATAGTGTGAAAGCAGAAAGGCACACTTTAGCTAAGTTGAAGGAAAAGGATAGAAAGGACCATTTTAGTATTTACAAAGAAAACCATATTTTAAATTCAGTACCAGTTTCAGAAGAAAAGAGACACTATTAGATAGAATCTCTACCACTAACATAAGACTGACTTGTTAGTGTAACTGAGTGGAAGCAGATATCATGTGCTTTTTAATCTGTCTGGACTAACCAGTGTTTTATGTTCTGAGCCGTTTCTCTGTTGCCATGTGTTTCTGTAAACATTCATGAAGTCAACACATGTAAAGCAAACATTTCCAGAGCTGTAACCATGCAAGGCTTTGTTGTGATTAATGATGTCACATTGGCTCAGTTTCAGAGAAGGTTTATAATAAACAAACCGTGACCCATACTTTGATGTTTCTCCAGAATGCAGAGTGTTAAAGTCATCGTACAGCCACACCGCTACTCCTAACCGGACAGCTAAAAGCCCCAGGCTTTCTCGACGCAGCAAGTCTCCAGGTGCTGGTAAGAGACGCTGTGCTCTCATATAAAAGAACAAAGAACCGCTGTCATAAACTTGATAATGACTGGATGTTTACACATTGACAATATAATCCATTTTAATTAGGGATGCACAATATATCTGCTTCAATATCGGTATCGGCAGATATTGGTCATTTTTAAAAAATATTGGTATCAGCCCGATAAGTAAAATTTGGCCGATATTAACAACAGATATTTATTTGAGATATTATTTGTGAGTCGGGAGGGGGGGGGAGTGTCCGTGCAGTATTGTTTTGGACATGTGACAGTGATGGTAAACTGAAGCGGAGAAGCAATGTCAGCGGTGTGGTAGTTTTTCACTGTATCGAAAGAAGATACTCTAAAAGCAGTATGCAGTAATCAAAGTAATGTGAGGAGGATATCGCATCAAATCATTCAACACCATCAGTTTGATATGTCATCTGAAAAACCACCAACCAGAGGTTCACAAACTTTGGCGG
>JBBBVU010000004.1:16290399-16305009 GCA_037177055.1 Atherinosoma microstoma
AGTTTGATATGTCATCTGAAAAACCACCAACCAGAGGTTCACAAACTTTGGCGTTAACTTTAATTTTGTACAGAATTGGATCATCTTAACTTAATTGCAAAAATTTTAATATCGGTATCGACCGAAATTGTCATATCGGTGCAGTATACACTCTAGTATACACTCTAATGAGTGAGGTCTTAAAATTGGTTATATATATGCACACTTTTTGCAAACGTTAAAGATATCCCACATATCTAATGGCAAGGTAAGATTTTAACCACATTTCTGGTGAAAAGATAGCCTTTTTATTTGCCAACTTCATCCTAAGCTCTCAACAGTTTAGATGTGTTAGTAAGCACTCTGTGTGCTCTATAGAGAGAAGATGTCATTATGCTGTTAGTGATAGTGTTCTGCAAGTCACTGCATGAAGTTAAAGAGAAAAGATTGCCTGTCTGGAAACACTGCAGTCTTGCTTTTGCATTGCAGATTTAATTAGATTTAAAGCATATTGTAATCTAAATGTTCAATTTATTTTCTTGCATTGTACCTTAACTGCAGCAAGACGACCTGTCCACTACTCTACCAGTCAGTCTCCAATCAAGTCTCCAGGTGAGGCACTTTGGTTATTGGATTATAAAATTATGCTAATAACTATTGGCATTAGTAAAGGACCAACATTTTTTGCTGTGCAGATAGTGTGTTTTAAAATTCAGCTGGTCAGCATGATGACTGTTTTTATCCATAAAGCACTTTTAAAACAAACAGTGGTTGCAACAAAGTAAAGCTTAATAAGAATAAACAACCAAGAGCAATAAAAAAGTAATCCATAAAAAGTCCAAGATAAAATCAAGGTTAGTTTTTTTTAGTTTAGTTTAGTTTATTTATTCAAACATCTACTTGAATCAAATACCAAAGAGGAAGAAGTGAGTCTTCAAAACTGCCGTAAAGGTTTCTACAAGCTGAGCTGTTATTTTCATTTCTATATGAACAGGCAATTAATGCCAGAGATTAGGAACAGTCAATGCAAAGTTGTGATCATGTCACATTTTGTATTTGGATCTTGAAATATCTGAAATGATTCGGTTCATCGACCTCAGTGTGATGAAGTGAATATTCTTCCAGAAAGCCTTGAGTCGGATCAGCAAAAATCAAGACAAAATGATCTGTTCTTATTTTATTTTCAGTAATTTAAGTATGTTCTGGTATAAACTTCACATTTCAGCCAAAGAAGGATGCTTTTTATTTTACTGTTATCAGACACAATTCCATTTTGGACTTTGTTATAAACAGGTCACATCGACTGTATCTGTTCTGAGATCCAGCTGCTGCAGAATCCTCTGATTTAAAGCCATGAACTGATTACACCCTGTTTATTTTGGAGGCTTAATGTGAGCTGCATGTCAGCAGTGCAGCAGCAACTCCTGTGCTCCTTCTGTATGTACAAAATAAGTGCTCAGACACAGTATAGACTTGAAGATCACTCATGTCATGAAGACACAATTGCTACCATTGCTGCTTAAAAGAGACAGCAATCCACAGTGGTAGTTTGTGTGGATATGAGTTAGGGCTGGGCAATTAATCGAAAATTAATAGAAACGGACATTCAGAACCAATAATGGATCTCTTAAATATTTTCTCAAACATATTTAAAAATATTAATTAAATGACAATACATAGTTCAGCTGTTTGAGCTTCCTTTCACATATTTTAAAATCAATATTTGCAACAAAAACTTTCGGTCAGCTATGAGGGCTAAAAGTAAAACAATACTAAAATAATCGCTAATTAATCATAATCAAGTTCAATTAATCATGATATTGATTTAAGGTCATATGGCCCAGCCCTAACATGAGTGATATTATGGCATGCAGGTCATGTCAAACACGTAACTGAAAGGGGACACTGAAAACAGCTGTAAAGGGAGAGTGAAATAAATGCAGCTGTAACTGAGCAGCACTTAGAGATATTGAATGAGGAGTGCCTTTTCTACATTAAAATAAACTTGGACCTTAGAATGAAAATGAAAGTTGCATCTCTAAAAAAGTACTAAGATGCAGCCTCTGGGCAGTGTGAAATCATTTTTCTTATCTCACTAAGGTTTATGCTGATAAAGAACTTTGACTTTTATGACATTTGAGCCAGACAGGGAGGAAATACTCTTTAGAGAATGAATCAAACAGTGAAGGCTTTCTTCTGTACTGTTTTGGTGCATCTTTTTTTAAACACACTCACAGAATATTCATACACAAAACATCTAATGAACATGTAAACCCAAAGCTTTTTTTTCTTTCTCTTTTTTTTTTTTTTTGCTTATGTAGTTGCTCAAAAGCTAACAGAAAAAGGATTGACTGTACAAGTTAAGACCAGTGTAATGTATCTCAGACATCTAATAGATGATCCAACTTTGAAGCATCTATTGCAAATAAAAGAAATGTACAATATTCTGCAAGTGGGACTCTTGCAACTTAAGCCAGGTAGTTTAGTTTTTGTGCTTGTTTGTTGGTTAGTCTGGCACTATAATGTTGTTTTTCATTAATATTTTTTAAGTGTGATGAAAGTGTGGAGCAGTCTGAAACTGACCGAACATTGTGTCCTTAGGGGAGAATCTTCAACCTGTTAAATAGAATTAGTTGTTTCCACACATACACAAACCTTAATACTAACACAAACTTTTTAAAAAAGCATAACGCATTGTCCAATTATTTCCCTACTCTTGCATGTTTCCTTCCTGTTCTCTACACAGTAAACGGTGTCTCAGCTCCGAAGTCCACAAAGTCTTCCACTCCATCTCCCACCAGCCCCCGAACTATCAGTCTGAAGGTAAGAGAGACACCCACAATCCATAACTGCACAGCAAAATAAAATTTACATCTTTATTTATTTATACACACTGTATAAAGTCTTGATTTAGAATAAATCAAACACATTTTCACAAGTTGTGGATCATTTTCATAATTTAATTTTCTTTGTATTTTTAGTTTATGTGGGTCCATGCAAATGCCTCCGGGAAGACAACTGGCAAATAACTTGACCTTGTGCATCTTAGTTTAGATATTGAAGTTGGTACCATTAATGGCCTTGTTGTAAAGGAGAGCGTTAGGCAGGATTGCATGACCTACATACCACAAAATTAAATCTGTGCCAAGTGAATCAAGCCACTGACAGTTGTGTATGACCTACTCCCTGTGTTGTAGCCTCATGATGTATGTTTGGTAGTTTATGATACTAATCTGATTAATTGATAGATTGCTCTGTAAGCCATGTGTTAGTCCCCAATAATCATTTCTGCAGGATTCAGTCAGCTGGCCAACTTTCTCCACAGTTAAAGTCGTTCCTCTTTCAGTTCTGTGCATGCATTAATGTGTCAGGATTCAAGGTCTTTATGATATGATAACTTTCATATACACTGGTTATTTAAAAAAAGAAAGAAAAAGCTCTCACCTTTTACCAGTTCACCTTCACTCAGGCATACTGATAAAATCATAAAATCATTTATCAGAGGAAAAAGCTTTTCCGTGTATTTAGCCTTAAAATGGACCTTGAAGCAGTTTCAACTTCTCCTTTGGTCCAGAGAGCTTCCCTTTTAGGTAAGGCCAGGCACTTTTATTTGTAAAGCACATTTTATGTAGACTAAATTATAGATCTTTACTTTAAGGAAACATACAATATTATATAGTAAGATCCTGAACTACTACCGTACCAAACAGTAAAAATGTTTTTTTCCTTACATTTGTTTTGCTGGCATCTCGAAAAATGTAGACATAGGATGCTCAAACTGCCACTGCTGTGCTTTCTAGAACGACACTCTTTAACAAATGAATCATTGATTTATAGCTACAATGCTTTTCTGTACAGAGTAAGTGGATGTGCTCCTTATCTGCTCCAGTAGCTTTGACACCTTGTACAGTTTGAAGGGCAAGTTCATGAGTACTGGAAAGACAAGTGCGTTTATTTTGGGATTAACGTGCAAGCTGCAAAATAATGTTTAGTTTCTGAGCAGCATGTTCCCATACATCTATTCACAGACCAATGAAGGAAACAAACAAAAAAGAACACATAATGATGTGGTCAAAAATTGGGTATTTTGCTGAACTATTTATTGGATCCTCTTAAATCACTAGCTACCGTATCTGTGTTTTATCCTTGTTTTGCTGTTAGGTTAATGTCATTATATTTCTATTTGTTTTGTCTGAGTGTTGAAGCCAATCTGTATTTTTTTTGTTCTTATTGCATCCCGCAGATCCCTTCATCCCATTACTGCTCCTCCCCAAACGTAAATGGCTCACTGAACAATCACCAGGAGCAAACCAATGAACTGAGTCCAGAGGGTACATTCTCTTCTTTGTTTATCTGCACAGCTTATGGTCATTTAATTCAGTCTGAAACCTGTTTGAGTTTCTGCCAGAGCTTAGCTAAAATTAAACCTCTAGCCTCATGTAACCTTCATCTCTCCTCTGCAGTCAATGGGAACCAGTACTCGTCAGCCTTGAACATCTTGGAAAAATACAAAATTGGCAAAGTTATTGGAGATGGCAACTTTGCTGTGGTCAAGGAGTGTGTGGAGAGGTAAGACATTAAAACTCAAAATATTGAATTTACAGTTGGTAGTAAAGACACAACAGTGTTACTTCTTACACAGGGAAAGAAATATGCTTTACATGGACTTGCTATGCAGTTAGGAAGCTTAAGTCCTGATAACAGGCAAAGACATTCCTCGGATTAAACCAAGACACAATTCTTTAGCTTTTCAATCTCTGAGTCAACATGCTGCCTCAGAGGAGGTGTTTGGTTGCATCATACATCTTCCTGGAAGGCCCAGACAGTTATGATTACATTGCATCTTTCCTACCAGAATACATTGTATGTCTTTATTAGCAGATGGAACTTTCAGTGAGATGTGGTCTAAAGATACAGTATGTGGTTTCCAAATGCCAAAATGAGGCCCAGCACTCAGATTGTTAAATACTTATAGAATTTGCATCGATGCTGTAAAATATCAAGCAGCAGTGATTCCTGTTGCTTTGCTACATTCCTTTTTCATGAAAAGGTGCGAGGTGTGTTTTTTGACAAATGCAAGCAATGGTTATAAAATATGAGGCAAAAACATTACCTCAGCTTAATGAGGATTATGACCCCATGAAAAATTTTGCTGACCATCATCACACCTGTCTGCAGTCAGATAGATGGATGGATGGATGGATACTTCCATTGATCAAAATAGCTGTTGACTCTCGTTTCTCTGATGCTGGGTGGAAGAAAATACTCAGTTACTACTGAAGCATGTGCTCTCAGCTGGCTCATTAAGATCTGCACTGCACCTTTACTGAGGCTATCTTGTGAGCACTTTATTTAAATTACAGACCTTATTGCAGCTTTGGTGCCGTTTTTATTGCCATCCCTAATTGCACTGTTTCTGTTCAGGTCCACAGGGAAGGAGTTTGCTCTCAAGATTATCGACAAGGCCAAATGCCGCGGAAAGGTTTCACTCTAGACCTTTTCTTTTTTTATCACTTTTATCACTCTTTGAATAGCTCAGAGCCACACACACACACACACTCGTAAGGAAGGGTCATATGCTAGAGTTCTACTTTGCATTATTAATGCCTACACACAGTACAGTATCACCTGTGTGTCTTTGATCCTTGCAGTTGGACTGAGTTGGTCATTATTTTATTCTTCCCCTGACTCAAATTATCAACCCACTTTTACACATTGACACTCTAAATCACACATTCCTGGTACCAATTAAGATCCCAACAACAATAAAGGGTCTAATAAATGTTTGAGAGAAACTGTGAGGTGCTGGTGTATTCACTTACTCATTTAGCTGGACCATTTGTGTGCACATGTTTCCAGGAACATCTCATAGAGAATGAGGTTGCTGTGCTCCGGAAGGTGAAACACCCGAACATCATCATGTTGATTGAAGAGGTGGACACTCCCTCTGAGCTCTGTCTTGTTATGGAGCTTGTCAAGGTGCACTGGAAGCTGAATGGACTCTGATTTCAGTTTACTCCTCATTTCTGTGTGTGCTTTGACATGTAATCTCTGCGTTGATGTTTTCATAGGGAGGAGATTTATTTGATGCTATCACGTCCTCAGCCAAATACACAGAAAGAGATGCTTGCATCATGGTCTACAACCTTGCTGGAGCTCTGGAGTACCTGCATGGCATTAATATTGTCCACAGAGACATTAAACCAGAGAACTTGCTGGTATATATAATATAAACGCTCACTTTTATCTTAAACAAAAGACAATCCAAAAAAAACCCAAAGAAATCCATCCATGTGCTTCAATTGATTATTTCTTTTTAGGTGTTTGAGTATCCAGATGGCACCAAGTCACTGAAACTTGGAGACTTTGGCCTGGCTACAGTAGTGGAGGGATTGTTGTACACAGTATGTGGCACTCCTACATACGTGGCTCCCGAGATCATTGCTGAGTCGGGGTAAGATGGATCTCTTGGTAAAATGTGACTTACTGTAAAAATCCTAAATAGTTCATTTACTTGATTAAAAAGCTTGTTTCTCTAGTCAAATGTCATTTTTTTTCTCTTTACTTTATATCGAGTCAGTTACTGTATGCTGAACAATGGGATGATGAATGACAGAAATGTATTTTCATCCTATTTTTTGCTTTCTTATGTTTTCTCCTCTCTTCCCACAGTTATGGCCTTAAAGTGGATGTCTGGGCTGCAGGAGTGATCACATACATCCTTCTGTGTGGCTTCCCACCATTTAGAAGGTACATTCTTATTTTCACCTCCTCCAACATTTTGTATGGTCTGAAAATGTTATGTTTATCTGTTTAACGGGATTACTCAAAAAGTTATGGATGCATTTGCTAACTAACTCAAAAACAATTATGTTTTGATTTTGACCCAGACTTTTGCCAAAGAAGTGAGCTGTTACTGTGATTCATCAGTATGTTAAGGATCATCATCCAAGAGTCATAGGTTGTGTTTCAGTCAACATTATTTTATGGACATTTTGAAGTTGTGCATCAGGAAATATTGATAGAAACTGCAAAATTTCAATAAGATTACTTAATTTCACAAACACACATTTATCCTTCTCACCACCCTTTTCAAAAGAGTTTTAGATTGAAATGCTTATATGCATAAAATATCCAGGTCCTAAACACAGTTCTCAAAATCCCTCTAGATACTGCCAGACCATCAGCTTAGTTGTGATCCCCTGAGCAGCATCCACAACTCTGTTTATACAGCCATGCACAACATAACCTGCACTGCCACCTGTTGACGCCACTACTCGGCATAGTTTATTCACTGCAGACATGTTCATAGAAACTAATCTGATGCAACTTTTCAAAAGCTTGCTTCAAATTTACTTTGCAACTGAATGGAAACACAGATGTTGTGTGGTTGGCATTCAGCTGACAGAAGTTAAATAACTGCATGTCTTTTGTAAGAAAATGACCACAAAACGAAACTTTGTTGAGACGGCTGAGCTGGTCCATACAAATTTATCGGTCCGTTTCCAAAGTCATTGTTAGATATGTAATAACTTGATTATTTTCAGATGTCATTGTCATAAATTTTGAAGTTATTCCAGACCAAAGACAGACTCCAGATCAATAACGACCATAGATGGTAACTGTAATACTTTTACGTGGCCAGTGTCATATCAGGTCATTGTGACAAGTTGCAGTAACTGCCTCTGTGAATGTGTGCTCTTTCTTTTTCACTGTAGTGAAAATAACCAGCAGGAGGACCTGTTTGATCAAATCCTTCTTGGGCAATTGGATTTTCCAAGTCCTTACTGGGACAACATAACGGACTCAGCTAAGGTCAGACAAGCTTGCACTCACACAATACACATTTATTTATTTTTCCTATAATGACTTTAATGTCTATTGACCTTGTTGTTCCCTAAAGAGAAGTTAACTAACCAATTCTGACCTTTACACTATCTTGAATGAATACTGGGACTGCAAATAGTCTGAAACTGGTCTTTAAATCTTTTAGATACACAAACCATTTCAACACACATGGTTCACACTCCTTTAATGACTTCAGGCTGCTGAGGAGCACAGCTTCAAATGAAAGCCATGTATTAAGGTGACAGCCTGCGCTCAGCGTGTAAAACCAAACTGCTAATTAAACCCACTTGTGTTACTGTGGCTCTATCACTGCCAAGTAGTGCACAGTTATCAACACCACAGCATGAAACGGTGTCGCTTTTTGAAGTTTCATGCAGTTGAATACAGTGTCTTTGTTGTAATGCATTTGTATATCCGCAAGGCATGTTTTAGGCTTATTTTCCACACTTATAAAACTTAATGAGTGTACAAAATATCACATGTTAAACTGCAGAGATCTGTACTTTTTATAAGCAATGCCTCAAATGGCCATGTAGTGAGCGATCACTTGATTCTGTGCATTCTTTGCTTTACTACCAGCAGCAGGGAGAAACTTTCTCATAATGAGGTGGTTGTAAACCCACTGGGCACTACCGACCCAGTATCGAACAGCATACAGACAAAAGCAGTGCCTATGGTAAACTCAGTAGAAGATTTGGTAATGAGGGAGTCAGAGCTCAAAGAAGAGATTGTTTAAACTTCGAATCACAACCACATAAATATTTGACATTAAAAAATTCATCAGGTCAGTACGCAAAATATCAGTGTGTTGTTTACAGCTCATTCTGTCCAAGTAGGTGTGACTGTGAGCTTAAAGTATCACTTTGTGCTGTTGCAGGAGCTGATTGGCAAAATGCTGCAGGTCAACGTTGAGGCTCGATACACGGCACAAGATATCCTCTCCCACCCATGGGTCACGGTACTCTTAGCATTTGTGTGTTTTTGCGCATACTGAAATGTGGTAAAACTAATGTGAAATATAATAATCTCCCCTTTGAAAATTCTACGTGCATATAGGACGATACTGTCATGGAGAACAACATGAAGATAGAGGTGTCAGGTAAACTAAAGATGCATTTCAACACTGCTCCAAAGCACAACCCCACAGCTGGAGTGTCAGTCATCATGGTAAGCAGCCCAAAGCTCAACATGTGAACAGGCTAAGATCAATATTTTTGCTCTGCTCTTTTTAGAATTAATGGAGAGATTTTCTAAAACGTTTTGATGAGAATTCAGTGAGAGTTGGGTTGGGGAAAGCGAGATGGTAATGAATGTTTGACCCAAATACAGAAACTGGACTCCTTCTGTCCCATTAAATACCCATATATTTGAATTACTGATACAAGAATTCATCATCCATGATGTTGTTAAATCCCAGTTGTAAGCAACTTATGTTGATATGAACATGTCTGAGGGGATTTCAGAGATTGAAAAAGAAAATGGAAAAAATTGAAGACTGTACAGTGAAGAAATCATTCCTGTAGTGTTCACTTCCTTCCATCCTGTCTGATTGCATCATTTCTTGTTGTACAGTATGCCTTCCTCTCCTCATCTCATCAGGTCACACCACTGCATCAGGCTCATGTATGCTCTTCAGGCTCTTAGATGTGAAAGCAGGAAGGGAGGGAGGGCGAAGTTGTTTCTTTTGATTCTGCAAACAAGAGGGGGGGATTGATGCTCTTCTTGATGTAAAGAGCCTCATTTTGTTATGAATCTCATTTGACAGTTTGAGCTGTAAATGCGGGCCACAGCCTCGGCTCCTCCACTTCCTCTCCATCCTCTTGTTCTTCCCCCATCCTCACCCCTCCCTCACACCTGACCCAGGACCACAGGGGACACCTGGAGCTGAGAGTCTGGTACACACTTCATCCCTTCCCCTTCCTTCTTTTCCCACTCTCCACTGCCTTCACCTCCGTCCTCCTGACTCCCGCCCTCATCTGCAGCCATCGCTCTTCCCCTCACCCCCCTTTCCCTTCCTTCCTGTGACATTCCAGCTCCCAGCTCCTCCTCTTTGGCAGCGAGGTGCTGTAACTGCTCTCTCTAACCAACTGATGCACTAACATTCTTTTAGATGTACTTGTCTCCTACCATACTTGTCATTCTTCTACTTCACTTACATCTCACTTCATTTGTATTGAACACTAACTTTGATGTGATATGATAAAACACTGATTTTAAAAAGGACGTGTTTGTTTAATCATGTTGCCATGAGGTTTATAAGACCACAATGACACTGCTTATGCAAGCTAACGGGTGCGTCCCTATCTGTAATTATCAATTTTGTTTCCAATCAACTTAAAGTCAACTTTATTTGGCTGATGGATCCATACATCTTTGATTGGATGCTTGGCAGGTCTCACATCCATGATATTCTGGCACCACCTTGAGGGGATGACTAAGAACTGCTTTGGCCCTGCTTTGTGTTCTAAATTTTTCAGAGATGGACATCAAATGCCTTTACTGCCTTGGATGTAACATTTCCCTGCATATTATATGATTGATAAGGCAAATTATTCTGTGTTTTCCTTGTTTACAAAGACTGACAACCATTAGAAAATAGTTGAACAAAACAATAATTTACAGTTGCAAGTAAGTTTGTGAACTGTTAAGGATTTTTGCATTGATCCTTCCCACTGCAGCCACATCATCAAAAACAAAATATAAAGAATATAAAAAAAAACATAAAAATATCAAAAACATATTGTAGGCTACTTTTAGGGCCTGATTACGAAAAGTTTGCGTGTACTAAAACAAGTGCTAACTTGATTGCGCAGCAAAAATTGGCCACAGCTGATTTATTATCAGCGCGCAATGAGAATTGCGCCTGTTATACTGACAAAATAGTACACGCAATCCATTTTGCGTGTCTGCCGCTGATGAATATGCAACATCGGCGTTTCTGCCAGAACGTGCAAAATGTTGGGAGGAGACTGCAAAATAATCAGCTTTGCACACGCAATCTGATTTATGAAACGTGTCACTTGTTTGCGGTGACTATCTTTGCGCCTAACTGGCACAACAGTACGCACAATGGCTGCAGTAATAATTGCAAGGAGGAGGCATAGACACCACGAAAGAAAACGGAGAGAACGCATCTTTTCTGATCGTATTAATATATTTGGAATGCCAGAGGAGAGGATTGTTGAGACCTATCGCCTATCCAGCGTTTCAATATTAGAATTGCTGGATGAGTTGAGGGCCGATTTAGAATCTGTCACAAGGAGAAGTCACGCCATCCCTTATGACGATGTTTTTTTATGAGTAATTTTTTCTTTGGTTTTCCTCTTATATCTTGCCACCTCCTGTTAACTTCATCCGCTGTCCTTCTAGTTTTTCCAACTGCATTTTCTTTTTCGCAGATATTCTCCCATATTGCAGTCCTTCTGGTGACATTTAGATTTTTTTTCTCGAGCTCAGCAATATTTTTATTTGCCTCCTCTACTAATATTTCAACCTCAATTGGATTGAATTTCATTTCGCGTGTACGGCTTCCTTGCTCTTCAGATCCGTCCATGACAAAGCAATAGCGCACGCACCTCATTTAAATACTGCTGTTTGCACCCGTTGTCAATTGCGTGAGCAATCTTAGTAGATCATTCCCAAGACCTGAGGAGAATTGTTAAAGAGATGCTTAGGGACAACAAGAGCATCTCCGGCTGTTGCTATGCTCCTGTGCTGCGAGCATCCTGCAAATATCACATCTAAAGAACAATTTTCTATCCTGAATAAGATTAAGAAAAACCTGTAGAAATCTCTCCAACTCGTTTGAATAATTGGTCATGTGTCTGAGGCAAGAAAAATATTGATTAAAATATTTGTTAATTGAAGGATTCCAAGGAAACAATTGAGATAAAACTCAGATAAAAAAAAGAAGATAAAAAAACAAAAAACATTGCAGCTTGTCTTCAGTTTGTAAATTATGCCTGGATGTTTCACAATACAAGTAAAGAACAGAATAAAGAGTTTTAAAAAAAAATCACTGCACAACACTAAATCCCTATCCCAAATGTGAACCACAGTGGAAAGAACATGATGGATTGGGGCTGCTTTGCCACCTCAGCATGGAAGGAACAATGAAATCAGAGCTGTAAGAAGTTTTTACAGGGGCTAAAAGTCCCTGAAACCTAAAAGAGTTGACCAAAAGTAGCAAAACAATTTACTCAAACAAGAAAATCTACAACAAAAAGAATGAAAATGTTTGTATTTTTTTAAACCAAGTAAGACCCATGACCCTACTGTAACTAAAATATTGTTTCATGACCTGGGAAGAGCTGTTCAGTCAGAAAATCCTGGAAATCTTGACAAACTGAAACAAAAAAGGGAGGCAGGCTTTAAAGCCTGGACTGTATTCTTTTTCCAGCTTTGACTGAGTGATTATGATGCTTTTATTAAGATGTTAAAACTAAAACTTGACTAGAGTTGTGAGAATTAAAATTAAACTTGGCACAAAAAGTGAGGAAATTGTGTTGTGTAAAACATCACTAGGAAACCTGATATGTCACCTCTTATATCGAGGTCCAACTGGTAAGGATCATGCTTCTGAAGAATGATTAACACAGCTTAACGTGGGTAGTAGTACCTCCAGAATTGGTACATGCCGTGAGTCCAGATCTCAATATAATTAAACACTTGTGGGATCAGCTCAGTCATGCTGTACTTGTCAGTGACCAACACAACCACGCTGGTCGACAACTGGTAGAGGAATGGGATGCCAACAATCAAAATGTAAGCAGACTGGTGACCGGCATCAGCAGGAGGTGCCAAGCTGTTACTAAAGTTACAGCGTAAAAGCAATCGTAAAAATGGCCAAAATAAGTTGTTTTCTTTTCCTTTTTACTGTGGGAGAGTGCAGCAGGAGAATATTTGTGGGTTTTTTTGGTAATTTTTTTTGGGGCACTACCCACAAGTTTGCCTGTGCTTCTCATTTCACAGAAGCATGATCCTTAAAAGTCAACCTTGGTTTTAAAGGTGTCTAATCTGGCTATTCAACAATATATGACACAACACCAATTGGTATTATCAAAGGGGGGAATAATTGACCAAATGCAAATTTCCTTATTTTTTTGTACAAATTTTAGATCATGAGCAATCAGTTTAGAAATTCTTGAAATCTCAAAGTATTTCACAGCTACCAGTATCTTATATTCTGTCATTATATGGATTTTGTTTACAATAAAGGAAAATACAGAATAATGCTAGATTTATCTTTCTAGTGATTAAAAAAAAAAAAACATTATGTAAATATAGCTTTGATCTCACTGACTCGTAATTCTCCCTGAAACAATCCTCCACAGAAAGTCTTCCTGTTTGTTTCACCTCAGTCTGCTAAAAAAACAAAATGTCATTTGCATTGGAATAAAAATTACTAGAGGAGCACTGAGCTGGAACAATTTGTGTCCACTGGCTGTCATGCTTGTTGTGTTGATTTTGTTTTGTGAAGCTGTGAGTAAGACTAGTCTCTGTCCCTTTTTGCTTTTTTCCCCTTTCCCTGCATTTCGTTCCTCTGATTTAGCTCCAAGGCAATGGTATGTACTAACACTTAACGCTATGCCTGTTTTGCTGCTGGGGTTCACCAAAGGGCAAATGATGAATGGAACAGTTACTTGCTTAAAAATCGTCGTCTCAAAAACATAACATTTGGGTTTAGTTTATCCATACATCCATCCATCTTCTGCCGCTTATCCGGGGTCAGGTCACGGGGGCAGCAGCCCGAGCAGGGAAGCCTAGACTTCCATCTCCCCAGCCACATTAGCCAGCTCATCCAGGGGGATCCTGAGGCGCTCCCATGCCAGGTGAGAGATGTAATTCTCCAGCATGTCCTAGGTTTACCCCGAGGTCTCCTCCCGGTGGGACGTGCCCGAAATACCTCCCCAGGGGGCATCCTAACCAGATGCCCTGGCCACCTCATCTGGCTCCTTTCGATGCGGAGGAGCAGCGGCTCTACTCTGAGCCCCTCCCGAGCTTCTCACCCTTTCTCTAAGGGAGAGCCCGGCCACCCTACGGAGGAAACTCATTTCAGCCACTTGTATTCACAATCTTGTTCTTTCAGTCACTACCCAGAGCTCGTGACCATAGGTGAGGATAGGAACCTAGATCAACCGGTAAATCGAGAGCTTCGCCTTTTGGCTCAGCTCCTTCACCACGACAGACCGATGCAGAGTCCACTTCACTGCAGACGCCGATTTGCCTATCGATCTCTCACTCCATCCTTCCTTCACCCGTGAACAAGACCCCTAGATACTTGAACTGCTCCACTTGGGCAGGACCCCATTTCCGACCCAGAGGGGATATTCCACTTTTTTCCAGCTGAGGACCATGGTCTCAGATTTGGAGGTGCGGATTCTCATCCCAGCCGTTTCACACTTGGCTGCGAATCGCTCCAGTGAGAGCTGGAAATCACGTCCTGATGAAGCCAACAGAACAACATCATCTGGAAAAACCAGAGATCCAATCTGGAGACCAAAGCTTATAAATTCTGTTCATAAATGTTATGAACCGAATCTTGGCAGAGTCCAACCCTCACTGGAAACAAGTCCGACTCACTGCCAGCAACGCGGACCAAGCTCTGGCACTGGTCCTACAGGGACCAGACAGCTCGTACAAGGGGGTGCGGCACTCCATACTCCTGGAGCACCCCCTACAGGAGTCACCGAGGGACACAGTCAAACGCCTAGATAGATAGATAGATAGATAGATAGATAGATAGATAGATAGATAGATAGATAGATAGATAGATAGATAGAT
>JBBBVU010000004.1:16318846-16336231 GCA_037177055.1 Atherinosoma microstoma
TATACACACACACACACACATATATTCTATATATATAGTTTTTTTTTAAAGGCCCTACTTTTTAAAATGTAAGGTCACATTATATATACCGCCAATCTGGTGACCACTGAGGTTTGTATGGAAGTAATTTGTACTGCTTGTTTATATGTCACAATCAATATCCCTCTCCAGTCTCCATTAAATATCATTTAATGGGCATAGTAGACTTAGATTTAGATAACTTAGATATAGCTTTAAATACACATTTCAGACATTTACAAAGACATGAGCCATCTCACCTTTGCAGCCACTGATAACGAGACCCAACTCAGCACAAACACTTGCACAAGTCACCTCACAGTCATGACCTGTCAGGATGGCCCTCGGTGTGGTAAACGCTGCTGGAAACAAAAAAAGCACAACAGGTCTGTTTACTATCAGCTGTAGAAATGCATTATGGTCACCAGAGGGAGCAAAAGACAACAAAAAAAACCCAGGACTGCTCAAAAAAAAAAAATCAATGGATGAAAATATCCCCCCCAAAAAAATCAAGCCGTTTGTAAACTACAGTATTTACAGTATCATTTGAATGCACCACTTTAAGTCTTTTGTTTTGCACACACTTTGCACAAACACACTGTCTTTCTAGAAGTTGTCACTAACAGCCTCCTATGTTTAAAACCTTCTCCCCATGACTGCTTTCACTGGATCCAGATGTTTCTGCATTAGACAGGCAGAGAAACAGAAAACCAGAGGAAGCAAGAGTAAGTTATGGTCCAAGTCATGAAATTTGCGTGATTTTGTTTTGGTTTGAGCCGTCAGTCCGAGTGACAACAGAAAATCGGCTGTTATTTCTCCATCTGTCTTCTCTGCCTGTGAGTGAGCGCACAAACACACAGATACAGAGAGCTTATTTTTAGTGTTTTTCCTGTACATACCATTATTCTTTAACAACTGAAGATGGATTAATGACAGAGACAGTTGCTGTAATTTAAACATTTGGTCGGTTTCGAGTTGGATGACTGCACACGCAGAGGTATCTGATGGAAAACAGAGGAACTGCGTGTCTGTATGTATATGAAGCTGGAGTTCTGTTGTAGTTCAGTGATAAGGAAGGGGGTCTCATCTTTACAAAACACGATTTATTGTTTGAGCTTAGGTTCATTTCAAAAAAAGGAAAAAAAAAAGTTTAATAAAACAACTTTACAATAATATGTGTGCAGTAACACAAAATGGCTCTAATAACCATGGTTAAGCTGTGAGATTACACTAATAACTGTTCACCAGATTTTATTGGAAAAAACTAGACAGAATTCTCTCATATATCCCAGCTTCAGATGGAAATAAAAAAAACTTTATGAAGTAAAGTTCTTACAGTAAATGAAAGTGATAAATAGTGCTATCTGTTGTGCACAGTACTAGTTAAAAGTGTTATTGAAACCTAAGTTTGATGACTTAATGCAGTTTCTGCCTTTAATTCAATTATACAACATAAAGTTCAATACAGGTCCAGTAATAAGATTGACACTTTTCCCCTGAAAGCCACAGCTACTGTAAACTCCTAATTAGATTTAGCAGAAAGACTCCATACAGACTGCGCTACTCACTAAACAGTCGTGTAAAAAGGCAATCATGAGGGCAAGTAACAGAAAAGCAATATTTCAAAATAAAAAATAATGTACAAATTTGTGTACATGTGTACAATGTCACACATTTAAACAGAATGACTTCAATTATATTGTCATTTATTATAATGAAAATTTTGACTTAATTCTTGATACTTAAACTGCTTAAAATTTGTTACTAACAGCTGATGTCATACTATTTAATGCTAGTTGTTTGACATCCAGCTGTCAACATTTCAGCTGTCCAAACTTCGGTTCCACCAGGACGGCAACCTGAACCTCTCCATTTTCATCTGGTTAACAGCCCCATTGTCACTAAAAACAAACACATGACTTAAAAGCCAAAGAAATACATCATATTTAGCTCAGTGAAGATCTAGATAAACTGAATAAAGTATCAGTTTTGAGCTTCGACCTGCCATTTGGTTTGAATTAAGGCCACATGTGATTATAATCTTATACCTGTATACGAGCTGTTCTGGGACGGTGAGGAAAGTATCAACTATCTGTGTGTGTGTGAGTACTGTGATGCTTATGTAGTGTGGATATTAATCTTTAAACACAGTCACATTGTGGGAACTCAAGCTCATTTTACAACTCTGAAAAGATGCAAATCAAAACATTTTATAAAGAAGAGTTGATTTTAAGAATGAGTTCACAAGTTAACGCCTTGTGGATGGATGGAAACATGACTATTTTATGTGCATTTGTACTGTTCAGTTGTACTCATTTAGCTCAGTGGTTCCCAAACTTGAGGACCCCTTTCATGCAAATACTAAAATGCCGTAGACCTCCTGCCCCACCCCGTGCTGAACCCATGCTTGGTTTTATGCTTTCATTAGTGAGATTCTCACCATAAATACTGTATTCAGGCTGAGTCCTGTCCTTCAACGAAGCCAAAGATAAATTAACAACATTTAGCCCTACTTTTCTTTCTTCAAACAGGGACAAATCAACTCCTCTGTGGGGTTTCTCAGACATGTTTTATTAATTAAATGTTGTAGGAAATGGACAAAAATTGATTGGATGCACAAATTATGTCCTTATAAGTGGCTTTTTAAATAAAAGTTTTCTTATTTTTATTTTTGACTCAGGATACATGTGTATATTGTATATTTTTATGTATTTGATGACCTCCATTTATTCACTTTGGGATCTGGTTTAAAAAGTTTTGGTTTTCAGGCTCCTAAAACACCAGTTCCATGTGAACAAAATGCCCAGATGATTAAAAAAAATGTTGAGCAGAAACACTTCAACTTGTCTCTGTGTGGACATGATCTTAATTTTTAATCACAATGGCTCTGAATGGTCAAAGTCTCCGGGACGCCCTGTGCTCTTCAGGTGACCCCTTTGGGTTGGGAACCACTGATCAAGCTAACTGGAATTGTGCAAAAAATATATCAAGAGGAAAACCTGAATATATATATATCAGTCAGTAGATTTATTGTCTTAAATAGATAATAAATCTAACCCAACATCTATGCAAAAAAAAAAAAAAAACAAGAACACAAAAATACAAACATATGTTTGGACATAGTTAACTGAGCAGTTGGATTTTAAGAGATATCTTTTTATGTCTCACTGGTAACACTGGTCCAGGAAAACTTAATGGGAAACCTGGGTTCATGTATAACAGGTTAGCAGTCACTAATGCACACACGTGATTAGATCAAAAGAAAAATGTGTAATTGATTAAATCCATACAGATCATTTGATGTGCTGCCTTGACTACCGCCTCTCGCTGACATGGTGGAGAATCCAATTTTTAACTGTCCCAATCACTTAAATTAGTGTTTTAACCATGTTATTGACTTAATGTTTCAACTATACAGAGATGCAGACCAAATATTTTGAGGTCAGATGCACCAGCTGAGCTCATCTTCGGAGTGTATGCAGAGATGCTTGCAGCAACTCAAAATAGAAATTAATAGTAACAATATTTCAATTAAATCATCGTTTGGCTGGCTGCATCCACTTTCATTTGAAAACAAAGTGAAAAGAGAACAGAATTAGTTTAGACTTGTAGATTCGTGCAGTCATTATTTCCTCTCAGAGTGCAACTGAACTCATCATGTTTGTTAAAATATTAAAAGAAACCATGCGACAAGTGGGAAGCCAAGTTATGAACAGAAACATAACTTGTTTTTTTTTTCTTTTGCTAGCTAGTGCTGATCATAGTACATTTCAGTGAGAAGCGCTAATATTTCATTTGCTAAAATCTCCACAGCAATCACCATCATCTGTTTTTGTAAGGGTGGGATTTGTTGTAGAGCTGATGTAAGAGTTTTAACTAGATTTTCCTTATAAAGCTTAATCTGATTATGTACTGTATATGAGCGTGCCCAAAACAGATACACTAAATAGATATGCTGCTGTTGCTGTCAAAATGGACTTGTATAACAGAACTACTTTGAATTCCAGCATGAAAAACAAAAGGAGAAATACATACAAGTCAACAAATGTAAATTTATGTCTTTCATACAACTATGAAAGACAAGAGGAATAATTCTTTTTCCAGCTGACAGAAAAAGCAATATGGTTACAGCATACAGGTCTCACTGAACTTGTCTCTTTTATCTTGCCAGCAGATGTCAGTAGTGTCTGCGTAATCTGCCTCCCTGTACAGCAGGAACCCAGAGTGCATAGGTCAGCGTGTTCATGTGCATATCAGCCATTCAGATGCACTTGTGTCAAGCTTATGGAGTGTGTGGGATGTCCACAGACCATTATGCGTGAAAAGAGTGTGTGTGTTTGTGTGCACTCTTGTTCAAGTGTATGTGCAGGTTTTAGCTTTAAAGTGTTTGAGTGTTTGGAAGCAGAATAAAGAAAGTCTGCTGCCTGTCTTTTGTGAGAGTGTGTGTGCATGCCTGTGTGGGCGTGCAGAAGAACTTCATGTCTGGAAGAGCCTCCTGTGGTCTGGGGCAATGGAGCATCACTTTGCGGTGATGAGGGGATGGGGTGACGTGTGCTTTGTCTACCCCTCCAGCTTCAGTGTGGTAACAAGCACAAAGCTAGCTGATGTTAGACTGACATGCACAAAGATGCACATATGCATGAAAAAATTAAACAAATTTTATTTTATATATATATATATTTTTAAAGTTTTGCAATCAAATTATGTTGAAATTATGAATTATAGTATAATGTCATGTATTCAAATCCCCACAAGTATTCAGTAAACATAATTTTCGAGGCTGTGATAATGATCAGATTATTTTGGGTTATATTTACACTTATTGTTTTATCATTTTACCGCTATTGTTCCTGTTTTTATTTTGCACTTTATTTTATTTCCATAAAGTGTTCAGCACTTTTTTTTCAACTAACGTTGTGTTAAAGTGCTTTATAAATAAAGTTGAGAATTCCATATTTTCACACAACACTTAGATTTAGGCTCTGTCTTCCCTATAAAAACACCAACAGGGCTTATTAACCAAATCACAATTTGTCATAAATTTCATTCCATTTGTAATGGATCACTTGACAACATGTTCCCCAATCTAAACCAGCCAAATTAGCACCAAGAAGGCTCAGGACTGAGCAATGTGAGTGCAACGCTTTGATCATAGCTAATGCCATATGTTATGGCAACGCAAGGGAGGCCCGTGACATTTTTCACTTTTATCGACTAGCGTGACCTCGTGGCCCTCAGATGGTGGTGAACTTTCATGTGCTAGCCGACGACCCCCAACGTCACATTTAACGTCTCTAAGTGGCCCTCACTTTCACTCACATTAAAGACAGATTCTCACACACACGATATCTGGGCCTTGCAGAAATGCACACTACAATCTCAAACACATTATCGAAAGCTGTTCCTGGTGTGACAGTGTTGCGAAATCCAATCTGTGTGCAGGAGGCCTGGCCTGGTCAGACGAAACTAGTTGTTACTTTACAGAGGGAGGCCGTAAATCACACAGTCACAACTGTCTGAGAGAGTGAGCACTGAGAATACCTCCGCGTGTGTGTGTGGGTGCGTGCCATATTGGGCTCTGTACTCACTGCCGGGGCTCTCTCCAATGCTGCTGTGCTTTCCATTCCAGTACCACAGCAGTAATGTGGCATCTCTGGAGCCTGACAGGACGTAGCAGTCTCCTCCGATATATGACTCAGAGCGGGTGAGACACGTCACCACATCCCGGTGCCCGAACACTATCTGAGTCAGTTTTCCTGCAAACAGCATACAAATATAGAATTACATCCATTTGCTAGTTCAAAAAAAAAAACTAAACAGAGAATGACATGAAATACACAAAAACAAATAAACCATTTTAAAAATGCAAGAGAGTTGTAAATTCACACCACGCATTTATTGTTTGACATAAGTCTTAACTTGGTGGCTTATGATTGTTGATCATCTGTCTGCTCTTCACATTGATCCACACAAGATCAGACTTCTGTTCATTCCCAGAAAAGAATAAATATTTGCTTCAACTTTGTGTGCAAGTCAGGTGTGTATATGTTAAGAGGCTAATTGCTGTCAGATTTTGAGACCACAGCCCCACTGTCTAATACTCATTACGCTTCTCAAAGTGTGACCTCTGCAATGAAACTGTGGAGAATTTGCAACACAAGACATTCTTGTTTGGGTGTCAAAATCACCATCCCCTAGATAATGAAGCTGTTTCTCACTGAAATGACAGTAATCATTATAAAAATGGGTGTTTACTGACTCAACTTTCAAAGAAGGAAAGAGACATCAAAGATTTGAAATGTTTGACATTTTTATAAACAGTGAAAATAAGTAATGATGGCGGCTGCAATAATGGCTACCATGAACCTCATATTAAATGCACGCTCTTCTGCTCACACACATACATGCATGCACAGAGACAAATCGAATTGGATGTGTGCATGCTGGCGTATAAGGCAGTGTTTTGTGCACGTGTACCAATCAAGTCTTGTAATTGATAAAATCCCTCCGTTCTTTAACCTGGGGGAATTAGGGACCTTGGTGGCAGCTGTTGAGCGTGTGCGATTAAACTGTGTTCAGTTTCCGGTCGTACACCCTGGTGGCAGTCGCACAATAGAGCTATCTTTGTGCTCCAGTCCTTCTGTTCCTCCCTCCTCTTGAAAAGACAGGGAGGGCCTGGTTTGTAGAAATTGAATTGGAGGCTGTTGTATAGATGCATGTAGTATTCTGAATGGGACTTGGGGGGGTAGGAGGGGTGAGGAGCAGGGCAGAGAGATGAAGCTTCAGACAGTTTCATTTAGGACCCTTGACCTGATGGCATTCTTGTGTGTGTGTGTGTGCATGAAACCGTTTGTATTGGTTATGTGTATGACAGTAACAAGTCAGTGGTATCTACGTATATGGTGCTACTGTGACAAACCACGTAGTCCAGTGTATTTCACTATGCATCTTTAATGGGTGAGAACTCATTAAAACAGTAAATTCCTACAATTACGCAGTGATTTATAGTAATAACACTACAAACAACAGTAACAATCAATGCAATGTTTTTCTATACACAGTATTAAGCAATTTTCGGTGTCTTGCTCGGCAACATTTTAGCATGCAGATTGAAGGAGCCGAGAATTGAACCACCAAGTTTCTGATTTGCAGATGACCCATTTCATCCTCTTGGAGACAACTGCCAAGTAAGTTGAGTGGCTGTAACCACAGAAGGAAGCTAAAAACAGTGTCTTTAATGAGTGGTGCAGAGCTATTGTAAAACTGAATACAGGGATCTTTAACTACAACACTGCTGACAGCTGTGATTTGGTAAAAGGGGAGAAAATAGAGTAAGCCTTGCTAAGGCAATGGTGGAATAACTATGCATACATTCTTGTAGCTCATAAGAGCTGCAAAGTTTATTACCATAATTAGCTCAGGTGTTTTCGGTCTTTCCAAACGATGTAGCTAAGACGAAGTAGGCTACAACCTGAGAATGGTGGTAGAGGAAAGCTACTGGATGGTTTATTCATTTTGAAAAGGTTAGTTGCTTGGTTTCACAGCTTTTGAACATCTAGAGAAGAAATCAAATGCTTACAACCTTTCAAAGAGCTTTTTTCTGCTCTAAGCAAAACAGGTAGCCCCAGTGAGCTGTGTTTTCTTAACAGTGTAATTAGGTTTTTGTTGAGACACAATAATGTCCTGCTGAAGATTTGGAGTGAAAACTTCAACAGCAGAGAAAAATAGAAAATGTAAAAATATATCTCGGTGGGATGGGAGCGCCACCCTGTAAAGATCTTCCATTACCTCTGTTTACAGCTGTTGTTGCCTCGTTCATTTTTGTTCATGGGAAAAAAATGATCAAATCTATAGAACAACATTGATAATAGAACAGAATTTGATTTTTTTTTACTTTCAGAAGATACTCAACATGTACTTAAAAGGTACAGTGTGTAAAAGATGGGCATAACAATGACTTCAAATACCAAGCACAGCTGTGAATGGATGGTGGCTGTCAGTGGCCAAAATCATTCCAGACAAACATGTTTTCATCGATGAGTGGATCTAGTAGCCTCAGGTGCAGCGATGGCTGCACTTCTGGTAACTTCTGTAAAATTGTGTACATCAGTACAGTCTTTTTCAATATGCTTTTTAAGGCATTGCTTATCCAAAATGGTGCTCTAACATATATCAAACAAAGCCGGTACTGCAGTTATAAAGCTTAGAGGACTCTCACTTCAAATACAGAGTTGTTTGTTCATTCAGAGAGACTGTAGTAAAATTGATAGCACAAATATGGCAGCTTTCATGTATGTGGACCCACAGCAAGTAGATATAAACGCATCATTCTGAGCTAATAATAACATAATAGTTATTTTAGTGAAGTGATTAGAAACCAATATAAACTTTTGAATGCCATTTTACATTTTTCTTATATAGACCTTAGATTTAGTTACACACTGCACCTATAAGAGTGAAAAAGGGACAGACATGATTTTAGAGGTTGATCCTACAGTTTGAGAAAATAAAAGAATTTATGATCTGTGGAAAGAAATGACAGCCCGAGTGCAAGAGGGAATAGTTCGTCAAAACAAACTAATGTGATTTTAGCTTTACTTTCTCTATAGGGTAAATAATATCAAGCTGATTATTTGCCTTTATTTTTATACAAATTTAATTGTGCAGAAACAAAAATACAGAATGTAAATATATGATAAGGCTAATGTGTATATGAGATGGATATGATGCTTCAAATAACCTGATCTCTTTGTGTCGGGCAGGTGCAAGACAGTTCTGGAAATGGGAAGACCTTTGACACCATAAATGTTACTCACTGCTTCTCCAGTTAAAAGGAAGCACATTAAGGCTCACTGGAGATCAAACATGATGCATTATACAGTACCTGAGTCAGTGGAGTAGACCCGGAAGCTCTTGTCCCAGAAGCCACACAGTAGGATGAAGCGGTTGTCGGCTGTGATGACAAAACACTGGGAACTGATCTGAATGCTCTGATCCAGCAGGTCTGAGATCTGACGACGATGAGTACCCACGTTACTGGCTGAAAGTGATTAAGCAAACACAAACTTACATGTTGAAAATGTCCAGATGCACACAGAAGTATGAAACCTTTAGTGTCATCCAACAAACACTTTGCTGTTTATACAGTATATCAGCTATTTTCAAAGAGCCCACACTTAGATGAACCTCCACTGAAGCTTCAGTGCAAAAAAGATTTGTGAGAGAACACATAAAACATCCTGGAGATTAAGTTTATAGGGACTTCACATTTTCCGTGAGAGTCTGAGAGCCTGAGAGCCTGAGTAATGTCAGAGCGTGCACAGTTTTCCCAAAATATGTACACTACTCCAGTCAGAACAGAGACAGGAAATTCATCTTGTTGGTCTGATTAAGCCGAGTTGGTTAGAAAGCAAATTTATTGACATGCTCTTTTCCATAAGAGCCCCCCACCCCCTTTTTTTTTCTAAAGAGATATGCCAATTGTCTTTCTTATTTAATGGGGTCAAACACACTGGGAAGCAGGTGAAACTGAAAGCGTCCAGTGTATCTACTGCAACTAATATTTCATCCAATTTCTAACATTCCCCAGAGCCACAGATGGCTCAACACTCATCCTCAATTTACTGTGTTTAGCTCAGACTCCTGCTGGAATGCAAACAGTGTAAATATATTACTGACAAGAACAAAACTCCCTGCAATCTCCCCAAAAATGTCCACACACTCCCATCAACCCAAAAAAACACATTTAGCACAATGATGATGGTTGAGTCTTAAAATTAATGATAAATGAGAGTAAATGTCAAATTATGAAATGTATGATAAATAAAAGGCTAAAAGGATAAAATAGTCCTAAAAGCTTTGCTTCCAGTAACAAATAACTCCCGCTGCAACGCTCTTTTAAAAACATGCACTGAATGCATAAAGAGTGATGCTAGAATAAGATTTATTTTATTCTGCCTGAGGGCCACTGAAGCAGAGAAGTACAGCACTGTGTGTGTAGATAAAGACAAATATCTGAGAATCAACCCTGGTTATTTTCAAAAGTCAAGTGTTTGAGAGGGGGGTGGGGTGGGGGTGGGGGGTGGGTTGGTGGGGGGGGGGCGGGTGGAGTGAAACTGAGATTGCCCACAGTGTGCAAAGAAAACGCAGCCTCCTTTGCAGATATGTATGAGATTGTGAGAAGCTGCAGAAAAGGGTGGGAGCAAACAAAAAGAAAAGACTCGCTCCTCGCTTTTTCTTCCGTTGCATCCCATACATCACTGCAGCATGGCGCTCTTCTCCTGCTCATCAACAAGTCGTGAAGGATGAGAGGCGCCCATATTGTCCTGACAGCCGTCGACAGTGCATTCTCAATCACACATTATTACCACATTCATATTCATTCCCACTGACACGCGTCCTTTCCCTCCGCTCAAATTAAACCAAAGAAGATGCAGTCAGGGAGGGGGGGAAAGGGACGATGGAGAGGGAGAAAGAGGGGGAGTTGATGATGAAATGCTGGCCTAGGCCACAGCTCATTGCATTCCAATTTGCATGCAAATGGTTTAGTGTGAGAGCAGGGCCTATATCATGACGAGTGAACTGGGGCAGAGGCTGAGAAACAACTCTAATCTACTGTCCAGGGACACAGCCCTGCAGACTGCCATGAGTCACCAAATTCATACACAAATCCACACAAAACTCATTTCATGCATATATAAGCTCACACTCAAGTGTGTGTGGCTTCTTTAACAGTCATAAATGACAGCATACCTATCAGAGGGTCAATTTCCACAGGAAGTTGGTACTGCTGCTCTGCTGAGCTCTGATGACCTGACAAAGAGGAAGACAGATTGGATTAATATTGGAATTGAGTGGCCTTGTCAAGTAGATGCCGCGTTTGAGGTCATTATAACACACTGGAAACTATAAACATAAGGTCATAACATGTCACACTAGCCCTATGAGTACTTCTATGAATTATCCAGTTGTTATGCCAAAATCCTACAAAATCCATAGAGATTATAAAGCAATAGAACATGCATTTATTTACCATTTATCAGTTAGTGACTTTACACTTACAGAATATACAGTGAAATCCTTAATCTTTGTCATATGTTTCATTATTATAAATTCTATCATCAGCTTTGCGATTACTTTGAATTCTTTAAGAGCAAAACTGCAAATACTTCTATTTACAATGGGTTTCTCCGTAGATAATTATTCTGATGATAACATTCACCGTGTGAAAAGATAAACAAGCCCCGTCCTGATGTGGATGACTAACTTTTCAACCTATTAGAATTGCTTTCTTCTGTACCACTTTAATTATTTAGACATTTTAAACACTGATGTAAAATAAACATGAAACACCACCAGATATTCGTTGGGTCTTTACGACACCTACTCTAGGTGTCAAAAATGTGAAAACGATATAACACTGCACTGCATCAAACAAGCTCATGAGCACATTATCTTTTCACCTCTCCATCTTTTACTCTGAGATATGAGAGGAAGTTTGGGTTTGCAGACGTCTGATCTTATGGTAACAATATAGTTCTATTCATCAAACCAGATCACTAAATCAATTAGTTTGATATGTCTCATCTGTGGTGTGCATGAATGACATTTTCCACTGAAAACCAATCAGTCTTCATCCTCATGAACTCAGAGATATCAAATTTAATGTATCTTCTGGGCTCGGACGGATGTTGGGTAAATAAGGTTTTGCGAAGTGATCGGGTGATGTATGGAGGAGGACGTGAGACCTAATGCCGGCTGCTACATGTGTCACATTTGATACTGCTGTCTGGAAGACATAGTCAACTGTCTCCCAAATCAATGTCCATCCCATATAGACGAGACGGGTCAATCCTCATGAAAATCAGACACTGAAGTATTAATTATTAAGGAAACAAGTGTGAATAATAGCAGTATGTAATAGGTAAAAACTGTTAAGTTCCATTTTTTTATATATGGAGAATAAATATATCACAATGTATATGTTTACAGGAATATGTTTCTCACCTGTCAAGCCATGCCATTTATTGACAGCAAAGAGGCGGTTGGCAGTGACGGTGATGATGGCAGGTGATGTTAGACCAGGCTGGGTGTTGGCTGCAACATGTGTTACAGGAGAATTGGATGGGAACTTCAGCACCATGATCACATCTTGCTGCATCTGCTCCGTAAACATCATTGGGGTCTGCAGGAGAAGATACTGTTCAGGTCCGCGGGATGGATGGCAGGTGAATGGAAAAGAGCGAAAGAGCAGAGGTGTGGAGCGGCAGGCAAAAAGTAAAAGAAAAAAGTTGAAGGAAGAAGATTTATCGTGGAAGTGAGGAGAAAAAAAAGAAAGGGAGAAGAAGAAGGAAAGAAATGCACAGAGAAAGTTAGAAGCAGAAAGAGTTCTTAGCAGCAATTGATCAGGAAATTTGTTTAAGTTTGAACAGAAAAGGATAGAGCCAGAAGTAGTTCTGCAGAGAAACTAAGAAAGGGGGAAAAGTAACTTTGAATTTCACAATTACAGGATTTTCAATGTGGATTTATTAAAAAAGCTGATAAATGAAAAGGTATTTCTGTTCAAGTCTCCATCCACTCACAAATGTGCTACTATTAAGAGAAGACCCGCTCCCCTCCACCCAACATGCAGAATAAATTTTCCTCAGTTGACAAAGATCTTCTTAGGAAAGTGGCCGTAAATCTTAAAAGTTCAACTTGAGATATTCAATTTACCTTGACGATGTACAAGAAATCGTAAATCAAGGTCTGCTCACAGAAACTCTCCAAGCAGCACCTCCTCAAAAAACCCTGCACATTTCTTAAACCCCTTCAGAATACCAATGTGAACTCTGGTACTGTAATTTTAGTTAGTCTCAAATTTACCTTTCATGGGCAAGATCATAGAACAACTGGCGTCTATACAACTTAACTGTAATCTGAGCACAAACCGTATCTCTGAGAAATTTCAGTCAGCCTTCTGCTCTCATCGCTGCACTATTAATAGTAAATGATCTCACAATGAATCTGGACACAGGAGAGATAACAGATCTAGCACTTACGGATGTAAATGCTGCACTAGACACCATAATCACAGCATCGCCTAGACTAAAGGTAGAGTCATGGCCTGAGCAATGATTTGGGGTTGGCTGGTGGAAATAAATGTTTGTCAGGTAAAGGGGTGTTAGCGGCCAGAAGTGAAGTCAGGTTTATGTTTAATTACCATGACTTCATCAACTCAACAAAAAATAACCTTTTATTTGTATTTGTCTTATCATAAACTAGGACATAGTTGCACAGTTTGACCAACAACCAGGAGAGAGCATAAGGAAGAGCTGGATAACTCGAAAGGTGGGAATGTGGTGTGCCTAAGACCTGAACCCATGAGGTTGGCCTGCCCTCTTACAATCACAGTTACAAGCCTCCAGTCTCCATATTGTTATAGGTAGGGTGTTGTGCTTTGACTTTCTAAGTTTCATAAATATTTGCAGAGCTGGTTGACTGGTTGTATGTTTCAGTTGGCTTTTTATATTTTATCTCTGTGGACAAAGCTTCAGGCAATTTACCTGACATGTTTGGTTAAGTAAAATTAAAAATTCCTACAATTCAAAATTCCTACAGTCTTCTAGCTCTGCTGTTTGGTATGCTTTTCTGAGTGGAACTAAAATGATTGGGAATGCCAGATTTAGCATTTTAGGGTTTTAGGGCTTTTAGGGTTTGAAACCCTCTTCCAGAGATTCTGATTCAGTGGACACCTTCAGAGGAATCTAGCAGCCGACTAAACATTTAAGAAGTCCTTCTGAGCTTCATGGTTGTGAAGACCATAAAATGCACATACAAACTTTATATTATGCATTGATTTAAACTGGTTTTAAGGAATATACAGCAGGAGAGAACGTCTCCACTCAAAACAAAGGTCCTCTCTTTGACCTTCCAGCCCATTTCCTCTGTTTAAACAAGGTTTAGAACCATTTACAAAGTGTTTGTACTAAGCAGCTTGAACAGAAAGCTATTTTCCTCCTTGCGTGTAAAGAAGAGGAACATCAGTGTTAAACATCAGGAAGAGACCTGAGTAAATCCGGTGTGTCTGACAGCTAACCAGAAGCACTGACAGTATCATTACCACCAGCATGGGCAGATGCCGACACTGACAACACACTAGCATGAGAGAGGAAGGAAAGAAAGTGGAGAGTGAGATCATTTAAGAGCACAGAGGGCTGAGCGTTCTCTTAGGAATTTAAAGCTGTGGGAAGGGTTAGGAAAATGCTGTCTGAATATTATATTTTGAAAACTGTATGTGGTGGTGTTAAAATAAAAACATGTCATAGGAATGTGCCTGTACAGTTAGGCAGTGGATTCAAAGCAATAGTCTTGAGTTTGCCCATGTGTGTGCGCTGGGTGGTGGTCTACAGCCAGCTGTCAGCGCCGCAGGGACACCACACTAATAGGGACTCATGGGACCTTGGTCCATCACAAGCAGGCATACTGACTGCACTCACTGGCCCTTAAAGGGCCATCACTTCAGAACTGCCATGCACTGCTCTCTTTCCCTGATCTCCCGTGTTTCCAGCTCAGGTGGAAAATCTGGCTCAGACCCAGGTTTCCAGCATGATGCTTTGCTTTCCCCTGAAAACCTCTTACCAAATGCACATGCACATAAATGGTTGTGATCTCTCCTTTCACACACACCTCACTAATGATGAGAGAGGGGATGATTTCAAAACCAAGACTGTATTTTCCCACAGTGGGGCAAGAACAAAGGGTGAATGAAAATGAAAGGAACGATTTAAAGATTACAAGGAAAAGTTATGTGGTGACATACGTGCAGACCAGAGCTTAGTTGGCTTCTGAAGCCCAGTTTAAAACTGTATTTCTAGGTTTTCTGTTGAACATTTCTTCTTTAATGTATATTCAACTTACCACTTGCATTGCTGAGCTTCGGGGTAGATGTGGCTCAATGAGTAGCTGACAGGGAGTCTGTCCAAAACTCCTGATCTGAGACTCCACAGCCTGAGGAAAACAAAAGGAGGAGACATATAAACACAGAAAAGACAAAAAAGCATGCTCGTCTCATGTTGATTCTTCTTTGATAAGAATATTTTTCACAACAGATTAAAAAATTCTCAAAGATCAAATTATCCCTTGAAAAAAGTACAATAATATCAGATTGGGTCTACATGAAACCAAAAAGAGCCTTTCAGTGAGAAGAAAAACATATGTCCTTGTGTTCATTCACAGGTACACATTCTACATAAACATACATTTTCTTTGTGTCTTGCTCACTCACATTTACACAAAACCACCAATTTATCCTCCACAGCCACACAGAATCAGAGGCGAGCTGGGCAGGCGGGCTCTTATGCTTGGTTAGGTGGTGTTAATGAAGAGGTATAGGACCATAAATGTCAGAGCAGACGCCGGCTGAGCAGCCTCTGGACATCATCACACAGCTCACTGTCAGGCCAACTAGCATGAGGAGGGACACACTCACTTTCTGGATGTATAAGGCTCTGAATAGTCAACCAATAGATCAACCAATTGTTGCACAAGAACTTCAGGGATAAATACAATAAAATGTTTTGCATTGCTGTGTTTAAATAGTTTAGAAAAGAAGGATCTTATCAATTCCCAGATTCAACTAAATACAGAACACAAAGCATATTTTAATGTTTCATTAAATGAACATCTAAAAGAAAATGTCTGAGCATACAGGAACTCACAGATATGCCAATTTTTTTATTTCTAATTACCAAAACACCCTGTGGAGCTGTGTTTAACAATTTTAAGCTGACAAACAGTACAGAAAATTCATCATATGAAGAAGACAAATAGTGATAGATGGTTTACAAAGAGGACAGGCAGACACAAAATGCCCAATTCAAAATGATGACAGAGCCATCAGTGTGTTGGTGTTTTCTGTGACTGGCTGTGTGGGAGTGACAGCTTGTGTGTGTAGGCTGAGCGTTTGAGCCTCACTTGGCATAAGTTTGCGAGTGAGCTCATGGTTGAGGCCTGCATATGGTATTTCCATGAGAAAAAAGGTTGGGAAATTAGTCTGCATATAACCATTGTCTGAAACTAACCAGAGAGGCAGAAAGGAGGGGTGATTTTAACCTTCTATTACAAGGTTCCCTCAGTATTTTGGAGTCGAGTTGAGCAACAAAAGCTCTGCCCGAACCAAATTACAAGCTCAGTTCCTCACGATTGACAATGTCAATTTACAGTCGACCCTGTTAAAACATACAACTAGTACTGAGTGAGTATAGCTGTGTGGTCAGCCTAAAGTCTGTGTATTCTGCATTGAGCACATATATGCGTTACCGTGCCTTCATGTGTGGTTCATATTTATTAAAACTGGCCTGTGATAAGTATCTAAAGCTTTGTAAAGAAAGATGACAAATGACATTAAAGACCAGGACACTTCAGTGGAGGATTTCATTGCAGATCATGATGGAGAATCTGATCATTTTCCATCTCATGCACAGTTTGTCTGAGTGCATCATTCAAGGTCAAAGTGCCACCCTCCTCTGACTACAGGCTACAGCATTTTGCTTAAGCTAATGTGTGGAAGAGACGCCTCAAAAGGCACTCGACTTATCTTCATTAAGTTCAGATGTGACATTTACGAGGCTGTGGAACGGTGGAAGAGTCTAGGTCAGCGTGTTCTACCCCTATACGCCGATGCAATGCTCAGGTGATTATATGAGGGGCCATCCACAAGGCCAATCTCTTTTGGAAGCGTTGGCCCATGTCTGATGAGGGTATTCTGAATTCTATACATCTAAATGGCAAAGACGCCCTCAGCTCAGATGTCCCAGCCTTTCCTTTGATTTACTCAGCTTATTGACAAGACGGATGTCCATGTAAAACATTCTGCTTTCATGCAAATCGACCCAACACCACAGAGTCTGTGAATAGAATTAAAACAATAAATACAGTGGGCTTGTATTTCTGACCAGCAATGCAGCAGGATAGTTTGCATCTGTGCCTTTAAATGTCAGTCTTAAAAAAATAAATAAAATAAATACAGTAGAAGTCCCAACATCCAAAGAAAACAAACTACCAGGCTTTATGTTTGGTGAGTGACTTCGGCAAAGTTTCACAGCAGGTTCACTCACATGGGCTTATTTCCTGTCTTCTGCTGAATTACGCAAACGCAGTACAATTCAAGCAGGGTTCTGTGTTTTGTCGCTGGTGAGAAGCTGTGGGGTTTTCCATAATCATAAGTGAAAGAGGGGAAGCCCTGTATAATGATGAGGAGGCAAGTCATTGTGTGTTTCACTTTATGCACCAAGAGCCAACACAGATGGGCATGCAAGCCCAGCACACGTACACATGACTGTGAACACTTGAATGCATAGTTTTGTTTTTTTGTTTTTTTTTTCGATC
>JBBBVU010000004.1:16346214-16375326 GCA_037177055.1 Atherinosoma microstoma
CCCCCCCCCCCCCCCCCCCCCCCCCACCCCCCCCCCTCCCCCCCCCCCCCCCCCCCCCCCCCCCCACCTCATAAAACACAGAGCACACAGTAAACATGTCTGCCCTTATGCATGACAATGCCCCTACAGTGAGCGCTGTCTGACATTAGCCAGATAACTCCCCTCTAACCCCCCTGCTAGTTCCCATCCTACAACAAAGCTTTCAGTGGAGACACCAGGGGAATAGATTAGTGCTAGGCTAACATGGTAAACCATGTTTTTGTTACATGAAGCCACGACGGACTAGACGACGTTAAGATTTTCACTTACTCAGTCATTCACAAGTGCATGAGTATTTGCAGTGGTTTACCTCAGCTCACACACGAGTTCCTATGGGGGTACAATGAGAAGAAGAAGAGGCGGCTGTGGGAACAGCCTGATGTTGCTCCCAGTGGCTGTCTAATCTGAGAGTGCTATGTGGATGAGACGTGAATGTAAACAGCCATGATCTTTGACTTTGTATAGCTGGTGGTCTAAGCTTGGGAGCTTTTATGGTGGCTATATGTCCGGTGGGAAAAAAATGTGGACCACGCTTTTGTCTTCTGTACGCTACCGCCCCTCCTATCTTAAATATAGAGCCCCAGGACAAATATGTAAATTAATAATTGTCTTATAATATTCATCACCATTGGCTGCAGTATTTTTAGTGTTATCAATAGGCAAAAAACAGCATTTACATCATGCTCTAACAATGACTGGAAAAAATGATGGAAAACTGATTATGACAAAGTTTTTTTTAAGTGTGGATGGCTGTCAGCATATAAAGCTGACAAACTTCAGAGAAAGACTTTTAAAGTGTTAGAAAATGGAGTTTGGGGTTAAAGGTGATTTGGCTCCTATTAATATGACACTTGTTTGTTAGCAGCCATGTAAATCTACCTCTGTGGGCAAGATTAGTGTAACGTCATCACTACCGTGACAGCTGCAAGGTCAAATGTGAGACTTTGAAACAGACATCAACATTCACAGCAAGAATAATCTAACAATATTTTAATTTCAAACACTAGTAAACTGATTTTACCTGGAAGGAAAAAAAACTTTGCAACAAAGTCCTTTTAAACTTTTTCCTTTAACTATGAATTGGCCAAACCCTCGTTTGGGTCATATTTTTTTAGTTATCTTTTAAATTCCTGGTTTAAATCATTTGCGACCAATGCGGCAGCTCTGACACTCCTTGCGTGAGTGTCAGGAAGGAACAGCATACTTCAGCAGACTTCATTTGGCTTCATTTATGCCTTAGTGGAAATTCAAATGACCCAGAGGGACAAAAATATATTTTTTACATCTTAAAAAACAGTATTGGACAGTTTCTGTTTTGGGTTATGCCCTTAAAAAACAAACAAGTTCTGTAATGACATCCTATTGACTCAAACTAGTCCTTAAAGACCTACTCCTTAATTTTTCGACCTGAAAACTCAGTGTTCCAGACTCGTTTGATGGCACAGTGACATCTGTGTACATTTCTAGAGCCGTCGCTGCCCAGTAGCGTCCCGCGGCTTAGAAATCGAACTTTATAACTTTTTAATCCGGGACGCTTGCAGCCGAGTTTCGCTTTGCCCATGAGTCACATGCTAGCAGATGTAAACAATCCAGCCGCATAATGAAAGCCAATTTATGGAGACACTGCTACTCTGAGGTATTTATTTCTAATGGGTTGGCATTGCAGCAAACTGTTTCACAGTAATTTTTTTATACCCACTTTATCGTATTTGGGGTCACTCACATTCACTTTTACAGATAATATAGAATTACCAGTTAACATGCAATTTTTTGGACAGTGTGGGACAAAGTCATGTATGCACTGGGAGAACACAAAGTCCACGTAAAAAGTTTAAAACCAAGACTGAACCAGAAACCCTCTTGCTGTGATGCAACTAACCACCGAGCAACATCACTGCTCTGCAGATGGATTCAACCAGGACATGGTTTTACTCTACAGTTTTACTTTCATGTAGAATAAAATAGAATAACCCAAGAGTTATTTTGAAGCTCATCGTGAAATCTGACCAGATGGAAGTATAGAAAAGGATCAAACTCTTTATTTACTCTCTATAAATTCCAAACTTATCGAGGCTGTCTTCACCTTCATTATCATCACAGAAAATAATAAAATGATCTGTTCTGCGAACCAAAACCATCCTGTGGGCAGCTTTTCAGCATATGTCTGGTCCTATGGCTTAGTGACCTAAAATCACACCCACTAGTGGAAGCAGTTGCTTCTTCTATCTCTGGATCTGTTTGGTTTCTTTCTCCAAACATCTCCTTCACTTTCTCCGTCTTTGGATCTCCATGCCCTCTTTAATGGGCAGCTTAACATCATTTTAGCTGTTTGTGTTACATGAATAAAAGAACTCCACATTTAAGGTATGCTTCCTGTTAAATCCTTCAGACTCACCTCCTCAGCAGAGGTCTCTGTCCTCTCTGTCCCTGTCCTGTCTCAGGTGACAGAAGTGATGGAATGTTTCTTTTCTTGTTCATTGATAACAGCTGGAGAACAAACTGGTCTCACTCAGAGTTAATCAGACAATGACAGAACTCAAGCGAGTCTTTTATTTGTAAAACAGGGAGCACCTCCTTTATCAATAACAACTAAGTTTTTGGTGTTAACTAACTGGAGTTAGTGTCTACTACTTACTCTCATCTTCTAAAAAGTATTATCCATTTATATCACAAGCTCACAGTGTGACAAGCAGGTGCAGCTGCAGTCGGAGTGAAAGGTCAGAATGAAAACCTGGAGCGGTGATGCCCATGCCCAGTCACAAACTGCTCCTCTAGCAGAGGCTTTGATCGTTATTGCTTATGATATATAAAAGCACATGAATTACAGGTACAAGAAAGTCCAAAAATATTAGTCATGCTTGTGTTTGCATCCAATCCAGCACAAGGATAATTACTGGGGGGCATATATGTTACAGTCAGAAAGATCACACAAGTTACTCTTGTGTCGATCAGCCATACAAAGTGATGTGTTTACAGTAAGGGTTGGCCCCATGTGGTGTAGACCTGTGGTCATGCTGCTCAGAACCAGCTTCTGACCCATCACTCAACTGGCTTTCACCATTGAACGGGAATAAACTCTCTCTGTCCTTCTGTGACGGGAGTTTATCTGATGTCACTGTTACTACTTTGACTGGACAAATGCTTTATGGTGGGAAAAAGGCTTGTGTGCCTGTCTCTCCCATGTGTGTAGCTGACAGGTCTGTCAACAGCACTACAAGAGCACAGATGACTGAGAGGGACCAAACGTTTGAAATGGGGACCAGTAAAAGAGCACCGTAGAGTTAAATTAAGTGTGATAATAACCGCATCCAACCTTTCAAGGTGGGTAAAATTACAAGTTTGAAAACTTGATAGGACAAACCAGTTTATTTTTTACAATGACATTAGCCACTTCATAACAAATGCTAAAAAAAAGTTTTTTTTTAATTGGATTACAAAGATTTAACCCACAAGAATAGACACTAAATGTTGCTTGTATTATACGTTAAGAATCCACACTATAATTTTAGAAATTGGGCATGGTCCTCTATTGAGTAAATGACTACATTGTTTGGATAAGTCTAATATATGAAACTTTACCCAAGAATGTGGTTTAGACTGCTGTATACAAGCAGCTCCACTGAACCCCAGAAACATGACAGCACAAGCAAACAAATGCAGGACAAATAACACAAATTTACATCCACATGATCACCTGCTGCATTTTTAATAGTTAGCAGACCCGAGAAATCAGATGTTGTTATATATAGCAGAATGTCATAAGGGTTGACAGTGCTCTGAAAAATGTAGTTATCTGGCAGAGGAGGGATCAAGTTCTTAACCTCTTCAACAACCTTTTAGTAAAGACAACAAGCAGCCCCTGATTTCTGTGGCATGCTGCCTCAAGACCCCAGTGTCTCTTCATGGATGTGTGTTGGTGTGTGATGGACCAAGAAAAGGGGAGTATACCTTTACAAGCAAGCCTTTAAGTATACTGTAGGCACTTTAATGTGGTACTGGTGCATGCTTATCTTGAAGCACTGAGGTGCTTTGTCTCCAGCAAGTCTGTTTAAAATTCAACGATTCCTCAGAATATCAAACTTGTGGTTGTGAAGTGAAGCCTTAGTGTTGTGTAACCTGTGCGGACAAACATTTGGAGCTAATCTGTTGCCACATAGCATATTTCTTGCTAAACATCAGTGATGAACTGTGGCATTTCCACCAGCAGAGTAGTATAAACCAGGCTACAATTTGATGTGATGTTTATATCTTCTAGATTTTCTTTACCAACCACACAAGTCTCCCTCAACAACAAAAACAAGCTGCCGTTTCCACAGCAGTGAAATCCTTTACTGAGAGAGGTTTTTAATGGCCTCCCCAGATTGAGCTCTAATTAGCTGTTAATCATCTAAGGCTCATAACCAGAGTGCAGACAGCAGGCATGTGTGTGTTTGTAAGCATGCGTGCATTAGCGTGTGTTTGCGTGTTCTCTCCTGCTGTCTATCCTTGTGTTGTGAGGCCATTAGCAACAGAATTACGAAGAGAGCCAAACAGTCCATTAACTCCTTCACTCTTCCCCTCTCCTCTCCACTATGATCATCTCTCTCACAACAGCGCCACAGTTGCCAGCTGACACCCTCTAATGTCAGCTATCTGTCATGACCAGAGACCTGTCCACCCACACAACACTCCCTGCACCCCGTCTCAGGCCTGGTCTGTGTATCATCTGTACTATAATACAACAGGGTCTCTGAAGATGGTCAAATAATTTTACTGTATGTTAACTGATCAAAGTTTCTACAGGGCAAATTCTAATAGAAAAGACTGTAAGGTGTGACCTCCAATTGTGAGTCTGAAGAAAAGTCTGACTAATACTATAACCTATAAAGCTTGAAGGGTTTGTGAAATATATAGGTAAGGCCCACTGAAACCTAAATGTGTTTGTGTGATAGTGAAGCTGAGATTCATAAGCTGTGTATAATGAAAGCACATTTTCTTTTGCGCTTGTTATGTTTCCGAGCACCTACACCTGCTGGATGGGCTTGGCTGCACGTTGGATCAATATCTCAATTTGCACAAAACAGAGAAGGAAGCTGGAGACTAAAATTTTATCAGCCTGAGCGCAGCAAGTAGCAAGAATCAACCACAAGAGCAGACTGCTTGGATCAGGCCAAATTGCCTCTGCAGTAAATTCGGCCGAAAGGGAAGGAGCAAAGGAAATTGAGAGAGCAAAAGAAGACGAAGCAAGAATACTTGAACCAGTTATGAAAAGGTACTTTTATTCTACCAAAATATGTAAAGATTGTAAAAAAAATTTTAAATAGTTAAATATCTAAAGAATGTGGAGTCTCTATCTTTATAACTGAATGGATGAATCCTCTGTGGGGTCATCCATTGGTGGATTGACTACAGTTCAGAAGCAGCCATTGCTTTTTTGGTGTTTTTGGAGCCAGAATTGGCTACACATGAGCAAGGTATTAAGCTGGACAGTCATCCTCGAAATCAAATTGGACAAAAGTGGGTGTTTTTGTTGTTTTGTTTGTTTTTTTAATACTTATTGTTATATACATGTTTTTTATTTAATATTTAATTATTTAATTATTTTCAGAACACCCACCAGCAAACTGTTCAGTGGAAGTGAAACTAGATAACAGGAATACAAAGACTTGTGGAAAAATGACTGACTTAGTATTTCATGAGGGGAAACTAATGGCACTTTCAGGCACTCGGGTTCAGATCAGATAGTGGATAGCGGGGGGCTTCATTTACACAGTGTATGGTGTGCACTTGGAAAAATGTTATACACCAATTGGATATTTTTTCCTCTTTCTTGTTGTTTTTCAAGTTTTGCAAAATAATGAAACAAATATCAAACTTTTTTTTTTCTTAGCTTCTAATTCATGGCATTCTAATTGTGTTATGATAACCAAAATATATTTGGGTTTTTCTATTTCTAACCATGATCATGTTTTGTATGCAAAGAGAATTATGATTGAAGAGAAGAATAAGCCCACAGTGTGTAGAAATGTAATAGAGTGGGAAAAAAACTGGGGTCGAAAGCTTGAAATAAAAAAAACTGCTGTATTCAACATGAAAATTATGCTGACTAGTAAATGAGACAATAGAACTATGAAGATTTAAGCATATAAGACAACAGACAATAGAAAATAAAATAACTGTTTTGCAACGTGTAGTAAAAAAATATCAGCTAATTTGTTTGAAGAAGTCAATAGTCCAAAAATACAAAGATTTATTGCGATATTGAAAAAGAAAAATATTAAATGGGAATTCCATGAAAGGAATTTATTTCATTTAACCAAATTAAAAATCTGTTTCTGTGCGACAGTTTGTAAAAAAAAAAAAAGCATCCTCTGATAATAACCAAATATCTACTTCTCTTTTCCACAAATAATATAAGTTTTTGGTTCCTAAAATAGCATGCTCCCACCACAAGCGCCCCCTGATACAGCCACATTAGCCTGGAGACCATGCTGACAGGCAGCAAGAGAGAGGGAAAGTGTGTGATTAATGATAGAGGCATGGTCATATCAGCAGGCTGGTTAACAGACCCCACCACAAGACTGCACAGGTCACAGAGCACACCCAGCCTCATCAGCACCCATTACTGCATTGGGCACACATCAGACAAAGCTACAAATGCTGTTACACCAAAAGTGCAATTTAAAAAAAAGGAAATGTGGACATTCAGAACTGAAAACACATTTCTTTTGAGTATTAATTGACATTCTAAATCCATTAAACCTTTAGCCTTCATGGACAAGCCCAACTCATTCTTTGAGTGTCATTAAAAATACACAAAATCAACAAATTTGTTGAGAAAGGATTAAAAGAACAAATGATAAGCAATTCAATTCTGGCTGCGGAAAACTGTAACTCTTACCTCTGGCTTTCTGACCTTCAAGAGCAGAACAAGGCAATTTGATCCATAGAGTTACCTTAGTTTTTCCAGACTAGCTTGTAAGTTTGCGTGTGGCAGAGGAGACTATTTTTATATAAGGAAAGTATGACAACAAATCTGACAACATCCGACACAAATATCCACTCTGAATATTTCTGCTTTGGCTTGAGCAGACAGGAAGGGGAGATCAGAAAGAAGATATTGCATAATTTCTCTGCAGTGAGACATGGTTGCAATCCCACACTGCAACATGCTCCAGATGTGTGTGAACAGAGCACAGAGAGATGGTGAGGTGGATAGGGATACTAGATGAGTCAATGTTGGATCACTTTGCCAACAAAGCAATCCGAGAGTCAGGTTATGGCGAAGGAGTAGGAGGCTCAGGTAACAGTAAGAACTGAGAGGGTAAGGAAATATTACTGTCCCTTTGAATTAGCATTCCCAACTAAACATAGAAAAAAAAAGTACTTCAGTCAGTTAGTTGGCATACGAAAGAGCCACAGGTGTGCATACATAAATTAAATTATTTTTCTTTTAAATTCACATTATGACTATAAAAAAGTAACATAATAAATCAATACTCAACATTCATATTTAGGGTGTGATCCAATTACCAAAGCCATTATGGATTGAATCTGCAGAACATCCCCTACATTCTTAGAAAGCTAAGATCGGACAGCCTGGTTTCTCTATGTGTGGAAGACTGGAGTAACCAATCCAGACTACTTGCTAGGTATGAGTTGTAGGGGTGAGCATCTTGGCCGAGCAAGTGGTAACTTACCACTAATTACCGGAACACTCGGCGAAGGTGAGTTCTGGTAGTTAATGCCCATTCACCAGCTGCTAGCTGCACAGGTGGAACCAGGTAAGCATATCTACTAATTACCAGCCAATGAAAGGGGAAACAGGTGTTGTGTCATACCCAAGCCATTCTTAGACCAGAAAAGGTTTCTTCATGGCAAAAACTTTCAAATCTATAACTCTAAGGAATACGGGGCAACCTTTTAGGGTGCTCATAACTGTTATAGTGGGATTTGAAGTGTTTTGATCCAGGATAGAGCAAATGCTCCTGCCTACACCATTATGTGTGCTTCATGGTTCTGTATACTTCTTGTGTCTTACCAGCCGATTGATGCGCACAAACTCCTCTGGGTTTTTGGCCCAAGGTGGAAGATCCACATCAGAGACCACAGTGCCATCTTCCATCACTCCCAGGTTGTAACTGTTGGCGTTGACAAACATCTCAGGCAGATAGTAGAACTCTGGAATTAGCTCCTGAGTGGATAAAACACATAGACACACAGTGTTTAATTACTGCATATTTAATCGCATATCATCCAAGATAAGTTTAGGCTAAAATGATAATGCTGAATGAAGTTTACTTAATCTTTGAGACTCTGAGAAATTTGTAAAGTTCCTGAATTAGTTTTTTCCCTGTTCACACTTTCAACTAAATCTGCTTTTGGACATTTCCAGAGTGATTCAAAGTCTGGACAAAAGCGGCTACAATTTACAAGTTAGATACAAATAAACTTTTGTATGTGGTTTGAAATGCAACTTCATCAGGGCCAGCCTCAGGCCAGATAAACTGGCTGCTCGAATCAGATTTTATGTGTCTTTTATGTGCCACAACAATTGAATACAGAGGGCGACCAAAATACTGAACAAAATTCATGCATCTGTGTTTTTTAGTATAGACGATAACACAAAATATAACACCCTAATCTGCAAGCAAAGAAGAAACTAATAGTACTTTGGGGGAAGATTTCTCAACAAGCAAAACTTGAAGAAAACTACTGTGACAAAACAATTTATCAAGCTGTGTCACCGGCATATGCACATAATCATTGAAGCTCACGTTACCACAGCAACATAGACCAATCGATGACACAAATCTGATTACTCGCAAATAACAGTGAGACAAACTGCCAAAAATATCTGATTTGATGAACAGATTTTTTTAAGTCTGAACAAAATGCATTTTTATGTGTTATTTTGGTCAAACAGCATTACATATTTGGCTGCTTAATGCCATCTGTCACTTCATAACAAGGAAAAACTTCCACATCCACGATTAGCTGTAGTTTTTCATTATTTGGACATGTTTATATTATTTGTTACAAAGCAGCAGGGAAAGTAGATTACTTCAGAGTTCCTTTTTTTAAACAATGGTAGAAAAATAAGTCAGCCAAATTTTATAAATATGACGATTTCATTTGGCTGTCACAAATAGCACAAAATATTTCCACACTACAGGATGGTGAAGAGAAAGGCACTTATGACAGGAAATGTAACATTATACGTTTAGCCATTTGTCATTCTTAACAAAGCAGAACTTGTTACAGTGAGTAGAAACATTAGGATTGAGTTTGCGACTCCAAAACATGCAGATAAATCAGCACTGCCCTCTGGGCTCTCACTGTAGTGTTTCTGTGTTTTAAAAAAAAATGTCTCTCAACATACAAGACAATCAGTACGCAAGGATGCTTTAGTTCTTGGCTGCATGCATGTAATAGGAGGAAAGTAGAGCACACGCTGTATTGTTGACATAACACTTAACATTGCTCTCCTCATTCACTTAACGGCACAACGGATTGCTTTACTTAGGAAATAATATATAAACAAAAGCACTGAAACTCTAATACTCAGGTGACCTGTGTGGCATAATTACAGAACACTTACATATCATGACACAGACCAAAAGATCAAATGGCCATATTTGTTTTGAGGCATTCATATCAAATTTGTGTGACTACAAGTGCTGACTTTCATGAAAGACACCAAGATGTTCACAGTCTATCAGCAGACTACCACCAACACACAGCTCATATACCCTGATGGGCTGCAAAGGAACTCAAGTACTTAACGAGAACTTAAGGAAACCGGACATATGCAATGTGCTCTCTAAATACAGGAACAAATGTACTCTACAAGAAGACTTGAATCAAATGAGCTGCACAACATTTCCTCCTCTCATTAATGGGGTGAAAATGTCCAATCAAATGAGCAAGCAAACACACAGGTTTAAAACAACACAGCACTTCCTCACTTCTGAAATTTCTTCACTCCACAAAACTTGACCTGAAACTAAAGGTCAACCTCTTAACGAGGCCTCCTGCTCACCCGGGTTCACTGGCTGCAGCCTGCTGTAAATTTGAGCAGGAGGTAGCTTGAGGCTTGCACGCGCATACACACACACAGAAAAAAAAAAACTTGTAGGCTTCACTATCCAACACTCCAGCCTGCCTAGCATGGGCCATTATGTGCAGTGGCCCCTATGCTCCAGCCTGGTCAAAGGCCAGCCCCTCTGATCCCCAATCCTGTCCTGTCATGGGTCACTGGAAGGGGCTCTGGCCCCTGGGCTCTCCTGCTACACTTCCACTGTTGCTACCTCTAACCTCTCTGATGCCTTTGGGCCGAGGCTAGAGGTCAGGGGATTGGGGATGAGAGGTCATTCTAGCGTCACCCAGGCTAGAGACACATTGAATCTGGGTGTTGTAACCCATTATCACCCCTTCTTTACCAATGGCGTATGAAAACACAGAGGCTCTTTGCCCTCTGGCAGGGACAGAGGTTTGCTATCAATGGCCCCAACGCTAAAGCTAAATGGTGTACTTAGCATACCAAATTGATACATCTCACCCCTAATTCCTCTGTTGCTTAGAGCATGAATGTGTGCATCCAAGTAGATAAAGTCAACGGACTTTCATTCAAAAATGCAAAAAATTCAAACTGAACAAGGAAACAAACTGATGTGGTCCAGATTTTCCCTTTGTTTTGATCTGAAGTTGAGCTCTCACAGTTTGATCCACATTGACAGGTCTAGACTGAGAGAGCAAACGAGGGCTGTTGTTGGGCTTTCGCAATCAAGCATTGGCCAGCTACACAGTAACACAATCCATATGTTTTATCGGAGGAACGTGAGGGGGGGAGGGGGGTAAACGCAATCAAGCGTCAAAGCCCCCGACACCACTGCTGTTCCCCCATCCAGTGACCCAGTGCCAGGAGAGCAAGCAAAACCCAGCTTTGACAGCGAATGTCTGACTGTAGTTGTAAATGTTTTAGGAGAGCAGTTAAAGTGTGCACTGGGGGTTCGGAGGCGCTCAGTATGAGAATGACCTGTGCTGTTGAGGGGCAGATCCAAAAGATCAGCACTGTTTGGGGGCCCAGTGGCAGGGATTCAAGTCCATGTTATAGCTGGCTGAATCTGAGACAGACGGCTGAGACAGATGAGGATTAGTCTAACGCTTTGATCAGAAGACCAGGAAGCTTTCATTGCATAGGGACAATGATTGGTAGTGACTAAAATTTCTCTTTGGAAACCTTTTCTTCAATGTAAAGATACTGGATGGAGATTTATTCTCATGCTGTCCTCAGTAGTTTATCTCTTCCAGGTACTTTTTGAGGAATATTTTCAAATCATGTGCGTGCATGGTTACATGTAGACAATACCTTAACATCAGATGTGTCTCTCTGGCAGTTCCTCCAGGCTCTGGATACAGAAGAGAAGGTGCGGTCGGCATGGTCAAACTTCCCCCCTTGGAAGTTGAGGAAGAATGTGGTGAAGGGTTCCTATAGAAATTTAAAAAAGGGCTATGAATCTGAACTGAGTAGTTCATTACTACAACGAGCATAACCTAATTTTAAGTGTGTTGTGCATGTAAAAAGAGAAAAGAAAAAAAGGCACTTTGTGAACAGATCAGATCCAAAATCAGGTCTTTTTGTGCAAGCTAAAAAAGAAACCAACTGAAAACAAAAAAAAGACAAGTAAAACTATATTCCCAGAGAGCAGCTAAAGTCAGTTTCTAATGCATTTTTGTAACCATGTATAATCTTGTTAAGAAAGATCAATAAGTGTCTCTCTAGACACCCAAATGACAACATAATATGCTGCAACCCAGCTAAAAATGGATACATTAGATTGCTGAGTTTGTTCAATCCAGAATGATGTAATCCTCATTTATTTATAAGTGTATGACAATGATCACATCACCTCTCATTGTGTAGTTAAAACTTCAAAATAGAGTTACATACAATGTAGAATTTCACAACATATACATGAGCACAAAATTTACAATTAAATCTAAACTGTTACATTTGATCTTTAAGTGAGACTTACAAGTGATTGTTCCTGGTAAAGTGGCTTTAGAATAAGCTGGCTAATGATGTGCAAGGATCAATGGGGTAACCCTACAGGGAGCTGCTGAGATAGTGAGCTACTGGGACAATAACAGATGAAAACTGCATGTTGGAGAAACTTAGTAACCTCCTTCTCCCCTGAGTGCAGTATGGAAAGATTGATGGCATACATTTAACAAAGGTACCAAAAGAGAGCACTTTAGTGCAGAATGTGCACGGCAGAAGCTTTTCAAAAACAAATCAAAGCTCATCTCTGTGCATGTTTTTTTTGTTTTTTTAAGAAAAAAAGAATATGGAGAGCATGCTTGAGATAAGGGCCAGAAATTTAACTGCACTATTTTAGCTGTTGAATCATTTTCAAGTAGCATCATACAAAATGGTTCAGATTTGACAACAGATGAGATCATTAAGTGTATTATACACTCTTCATTTCATACAAGTAAATTGGTTTCTTGCAGTACAATCCCTGATTCAGGACAGATTCATGATAATACAGAATTCCAAAGAAAATAATAAATATAAATCAAACTGTGGCATCTTTAAAATAAAGAGGAAACCTATAACTATACATGTGCATATATAATTATTTGAATGCATATGAGCTTATCAGTAACTATAGGAATGCATCGTGCTTTTAGATTAGCCATTCTTTCAAAACCTTTTAAAATATTCTGCACTTACAATACGAAGTAGCCACATCAAGGTAAAGCTGGATGTGGAGTAGTGTGTGCCATAGTGGAACTTGGGCACCTGATCATCCTCCCAGGACTCGTATCGGTCTGAGAAGAATGCCGCCCTCTTGGGGTTCAGTGCACCGATGGGCTATAAAATATAAAAAAGAAACATATTTTCCATCATGCAAATAACTGGATAATAACCAATGACCTGGTCTGACAGCAGGTTTTACATGAAAGAAAAGATAAAGAGTAACTTGACTATGAGAGCAAATAGAATAGGAAGGCTGTACTACATTTTACTACAAATACATTTAAAAGGATCACTCCTTGCAGCACAACAGTTGCATTAGATATGAAGCTGGCAACCTTTGTGCAATTTCAAATGAATATTAGATGATGTTTCACTTTTGACAGAGATCAATCCTTTACCTCAGAGTGCTTTTTAGAGGCTGTGAATCGGAGCCCCTGCAGCTGTTATGTCAGAGAAAACTAATGTCCTCCAATGAAAGAGTGTCTACAAAGAATATCAATAGAAAAGCTGTGGGTGCCTTTAATTTTTGCTTTTATTAAGCTGTAACTAATACACTGGTCACCAGCCCAATTTGTAGTCTAGAAAAATGGTTAAGTTTCATTAATTTTCCATTGTTCTTCAAAAACCAATAACCCAGTGTCGCTCCACTATTATTTAGATACTCATTTATAGAAATCACTTTCAGGCTGGTTCAATTTTTATTACTCTTCAGCTGGATGTGCCTCATTCCTTCAACCCCCCTGCCAACCATTATTGCTTCCAAGCACGCACACACACGCACACACAGAGGAGATCAATGGTAATGGAATGATGGCCTTTTGAGGATGAAGGCCTTGCAGGGCGTGGATCAATTGGTTCTTTTTCATATCATAGGATGCCCGTCACAGCAAGGCTCATCCAGAGCATGTTTTTGATATTGATCCGTGTTCCTGTTAAGGTTTTGTATTGGTGTAATAGGGCATGTTTGTGTACATGTATTTGTGTAGTGTGAGCGATACATTCTGTAGCTTCATTTTAAGTGTGTACATTTTTAATTATGTAAAAATAAAAATAAAATGCTCTGCAGTGTGTGCACATTTACCAAGTAAAATGCATTATGCCGCCACTCTGTGCAGTTGACAGTGATACACAGTGGGCTTCCTCAGGGCCACTAGGGTGGGTGAGTACACACAGTGAATAATACATCACACCCATTGGTCTGATTTATAGCTCTAATAACAGTCGGCTCATTAAAAAAAGAAAAGGGAGAGGAGGCATATAAAATAAAAAAAGACTGAAAGTGCCACATTGACAGAGAGAGGGAGAATTGTGTGCGGGTTGGTTTTGTTCGATGCCGATGTTGTTTAGTGCTGTAAATTACTGTGGGGCTAGCACTCTCAGCCTACAGTAGCTACAACTGAGCAGCAGTGACGGCGCCATACATCAGAGCGGTGTGCTGACGGAACGCCTGCTGCCGCTCCACCACAGATTGGCCTAATATGTCCTGGCACACAATAGAACTCTGATGAGCATGCAGACAAATGAACCAATCATGTAGCTTTAATTAGACTACAGAGCAAAATTGTGATTGTGTTCTGAAGAGGTAAACATTATAAAATTAATACTGGATTATTTTTTAATCAGATCTTTAATAGGAAAGGGAGTGGAGATCCTGCTGTAAGGAGAATCTTACATAATAGTTACACTTAATGAAAACTAAAGGTGAAATAAGCAAAGCCACAGAAGACCTCAGTATATACCTTAATCTAATAGTACCATTCTATGTACAGTACACTGTGATCAGATTTTTGTTTAAAATTGTTCCAGTTCAACACCTACATTACCACAAATCCAGTCTGGTGAATCGCTGTAATTTCCTGCTAATTAAAGTTTCATACAGGAATTTGTCTAATACATGCCAGTTTACTACAGTCATGCAAAGATTTCTTCAGCTGGAGATCAAATAAATGTTTATACCAAAACAAAATCTCTTTTTTAAAGAACAATCACAGCTTCCTGAGACCTATTACAGAAACATTAACCTGGTGATACTTTCCTTTAAAAACAGGCAAGTGTTACTTCTGATGAAGTTTAATGGCTTATCAACAATTTCAGCATCACTCTGACTTTGAGTCATAAATCACATGTGCCTTTTAAACAGAGTGTTTATGTATAATGTCCTATTTAAACACTGAAAATGGTGCAGAGGGCCTGGGGGATAAACATATGGAGCGCGTATGGTGAGATCAATACGCCATCAGCCGATCTGGCTGTGGGTAGCAGGTTAAAGCACAAAAGGAACATTGGACGCTCAATAAGTTCCCAGTCATGTTGCTGCTATGTAAATGTACACTCTGTCATGGATAAGCAGTTCGTTTAATTGTTTGTTGTGCTTCACTAAATGAACAACAAGAACAAGAATGCTTCTGCCTTTTCAGACAGCATCGTGCCTTTTCTCATAACCACCTGAGATGCTCCATTTCAAAATACAATCTTTTTATACACCAGCAAGCTAATAAACACATGTATTTTGAGTTTTGGTAGATAAATTTGTACGCTTTTATTTAACTAATAATTGATTTTATTCTTTGTCGATTTTTGAATGGTGCTAGAGAGGAACATGACTTGGCTGTGAAAGCTTATCGTGACTACAACGTTATCTTGGGGGTCGCCATTTGATGTCAGGTTGAGGTTAGAGTTTATGATAAGAAAGTCCCTGGGGTCAGACTGGCTCTGGTAGCGGGGGATATAAATTCTGTGTGGCCTCTGTGGTGCAGGCAATGATGACAGTGTGTGAGACGCACACGCACACACACGCATACACGCGATCGTGGCAATTTGGCTTCTCAATGTCACTGGAAGCTTTACAGATGACCTGTTTCCACAAGAGACAACCACCAAAGTGACATACTGTAGGAGGGGGATAAAAGAGATGTGAAGGGTGAAAAACAAGTGAAAGGCAAACAGTAGGAGACAGAACTGAAACAATGAGGGGAAACAAAGGGTTGAAGACAGAAAACGAAGCAAGATGGTGGTGAATGGTGCAGACGCACACACAAAGAAACATAACTGAAGGTCACAAAGCAATATCTGGCAAAGAAAAGAAACATGCTGTATAAATGATAGTAGGTGCAGAATTGCGTGGTGGGGGTTGATTGCACAGCACTGCGTGCCCTTTTCCAGATACTGCAGTCTGACATGGTCCAGTAGCCATACACTGATATCACATATGTCAACAACATGAATAAAACAGATGTAATAAAGACCAGCTCTCCTCCCTCCCTTCCTCTGCTGCTATGCTACTTTTAAAAAAGACAGCAAACGATGATGTTCTTTCTACTTCACAGTCTCTCCTCCATTTCATTTTGCTTTTCTGATTGTCTGTGTTTCTTCTCCTTTTACCCAACTCCCTTCATCTCCAAGTCCCCAAGGCTTTAAGGCTTGACTGAGCATAGAGGGTGAGCTGTCTAAACTCCCTGGCAGCGCAAAGGAGAAGAGCAGAAAGCTGAAATGAGCTAAGAAACCAAGGGAAGGCTACATGTGTGATGGCGGGGCAAGTAGACTGCCACATTTCAGCCTATTGGGCAACATCGAGGCAGACAATCAGAGAAATTATGCAGCCTTAAACTGTTGGCAAAGCCACACAGGGAAGGACAGAAACAGAGGAGCAGATCAAAAGTGAAGGCAAGATTCAAGAGAACCTGAGGGACAAGGTGTACAACTAAATCTGTATGGCAGGGCAGTGTGGCACAACAAAACTACTGTTCCATGTCAGCGGTATTTGTTTAATAGTACTGCATTGCAAGGCTTGCAGCATATATTTTTTCATTTAAATATCAGCAACAAATATATTCCGTTTTTGTGTTAATACAAATCCTGATTGTAGTGTTTTAACATATCCAGCCAGGACTAAAGGATCAAATTTTACTGTCACAGCATAAAATATAACTGCAAACAGAATTAAATGGGCAAAAACACTAACCACTAAAATGCATTCTCTCCAATGTATTTCTGGTCCATGAAGGTGTGCTTTTCTGTTTCCTGGCTGATTTATTCAGTCAGTCAATTTGCTTTTAGCGGTTTGACAGGTATTCAGTATTCTCACTCCAAAACTAATCATCTGTCCTCCCACCACCAAACTGTTGAATCCTGCAAAGGTAGCTGGTAAGCTGGGGAGAAAATATTTCTTGACTCTGTGTGTGTAAAAGCGGGGAAGTTAATGTGAGTACATAAATAATTGCATGTTTACTTACAGTACGAGGGAGAATCTTTTAAGCAATTTCAAGAGCCTCAGTGTGTGTATTTATGGGCAAGGGAGCAACTTGGAGCAGGTTTCAGTGTTTGAAACCCAATGACTTGATGCCTGGAGCAACAAGGGAGTACTAGTGCACTTCCTGGTCTGTTGTGGAAGGTCAAACTTGAAATAAATAAATTATGAACTTTGGTGTATGGATAAAAATTGATAAAAAAACAGAAACTGGGAATAAAGAACATGATGAGTTTAAATCTTACCTGCTGCAAGTAAAGATTGACTCAACCAATTGCAAGCAATGACTAATCAATCCAATTTATAAAATTGTAGCTTGAGAAAATTTGTCACATCATCAAACTTCAAGTACACACATGTAAAAAGTATATCCAGCACAATTCAAAAGTTTAGATCCACCAGTTCATTCAGTGGGTTAGTGTGTAAAAACCTTTTACAAACGCACACACAGACCATATTCATTGTGTTTTTACTGCCCCCCCCTCCTTATTCCAGTAAAGAGGAGAGGATGTGCCTCCAGCATCTTACTTTGGACAGATCTCTGAAGTTGCTTGGGAGGGTGAGATCAAGTTCCTCTGAGTCATAGTTGGTGATGACCCACGGGAAGACTGGGTACTGGTTTAGGTCATTAAAGGTGCGACCTTCATATAGGAGAGAAATTTCAGAGTAAAAAAAAAAAAGTCAAATATACAATATTTATTTTCAAAGTCTGATAAGCAGGCATGGTGGTGCCCTCACCAGAGATGGTGTTAAGAAACATCAAGTACTCGAAGTTGGATATCTCACGACGTTGCCAGCGCTGAGTCATGTTGGATGCCTTGAAAAGCTGCTTGGGTGTGGCTAGAGAAATGCGTCTGTAAGGGAAAAAAAGAGAAACCCAGATATCAAATGTTTGTAGGTTCTCAGCTGTTTATAGCTGTGGTTAGTAGGCAAGAGTGAATCAATTAAAAACTGTCACCAGGTTACAAGAAAAGCAGAGTAGGGAAAAGAAACAGAAAACCTGTTGCAATGCAAATTACCTTTAAATGAAAAATCTACTTAATTTACAGTCTTGCTAATTAAGAAGACAAATGCTTAATAATCTGGGTTGAACCACATATTTGTGTGCATGTGTATGAAAACACACATACACAGCCCTAAAGCATGATGTATGCTGTAAGAGAAAAACAAATGACCCCCAATCCAATTAAAACAAAGGAAAAGGATGGAATTAATCAATGTCAGGGTGTGAAATTATAGTCATTAAGCCCCTCAAAGTATTTAGGATGTACCAGAAGACGTGTTCCAGAGAGCCAAATATTTGGATTAAAAGACTTTTCAGTAGGTTTCTGTATTTTTCTCACTTTTTCTGATCACACAAACTTAGAACAGTACAAACAAATATGGATATTAAAAGACAAAAAGCATGAAAAATAAGGGGTTTGAAAAGCACAGGGATGATATAAATTATACTGACAATATTCATGGGGATCAAAGAAAACTGTACATTGCTAGTTTTCTGGGCTGATGTGTGTGCTTCCTCTTCACTACTGAAGAGACAAGGTAGCCTGCAAACTAGCTTGATTAATGAGTCTAACACAAATGCACACATTCTCTCACTGTAATCACGTGTGTGTTATACACACACACTCCACACTACAATGACTTATTAGTGTGAATGCCCTCCAGTATTGCTTTCCTGTTTCCGTCCTTTGCCGGCTTATAACTCCTCAACCCTTTGTGCCACTTTTGCCGTTCAAAGATTAAACTATTCGGCCCATTGAGGAGATGTCTGCTATGACTTTTTTTGTCCCTAAGTTTTGTACTTTTGGAGATATTTGACTTTTTTGTGAAATTAAAATCCAGCCATTTGATTGGTCAATTTTTACTTTTACAAAATTAAGCAAATTTGTACATCATTTCACAATTTAAAAATTATTACATCTTTCAACACCTTCAAAAAACTTTGCAGTCTTTAAGCATTTCAGTCCAATCATTCAGCATTGGGGCATTCACACTGCTGTTACCCCAGTAACAGCCTTTCTAGTTACAGAATGCCCTTTCTTACTTGCATTGACAGCAAAGGTCTCACTGCTATCCTGCCACATGACAACTTTGTATTAAATAAAGTGAAATAATTAATAAAATAAGATAATGGAGAGAATAATGATAAAAGAATTACATAATGTATATTGAAACAAGTATTTGCATCTCAACATATATGATCCAATGTTTAATTCATACTCTTCAATTATATGTGCATTTTTGACCATTTAACTAAATATTAACAGTCATCAGTGTGTCTTTGAGACTGTTGCAGCAAACTCAAACAGAATACCTTTAGGACGGTATAATTTATGAACTGAATTCATCACATAGTAACTTTAAAGAGTCTAAAATTAACACTTTCATTTCATGGTATTTCCACAGGGTCTTACAGTGATGCTGGTGTGAGGCAAGACAGGGGACGGGGTATACTGCAGGCATATGAGCCACTATTTGCTCCTCACTGATGGAAATAAATTAACAAAATCATCAACAATTTTGTGAAACCATAAAAGATAAAGAGGTGATGAAAGGGTGGGATCAACAGATTAGAGACCAAACCCATGTCATGCACTGAGGCCTGCACATTAACTAGAATCAAGTATCAAAAATGTAAAAATGCCAAAAAACAGTGACAGTGCAGGTCTAACCTGGTCTGTGGAAGGCCAAGGTTGGTGCCCACCCCAACACGAGGAAGACTATGAACCACTTTCTTTACTGTGGCTGGGTCTGGAAAGTTGAACATGACAGCTGCTGCAGAAAGGCAAAGAGAGAAGTCCTGTAAGTTCACAGATTATCAGGAGGAGCACAAATGTCAAAGAGCTATTGAAAGAGAACTTCATAGCAAAGCAACTGAAGCAGATACATCAGTGTTGAAATAAAAAAAGTGAAATGTCACATATGTCACATAGCTGTGGGTGCTGTCTTACTTCTGTTTGCCATAAACACTTCCAGAGCAGTATTCTGCAACAGGTAGCGTCTGGAGAAGATGGCCCGAATCTCTGTGAAGAGCCATTTTCCATGAAGACCTTCTGTGTAAGCCAAAATCTGGGAGAGGAAAAGAGAAACCAAAGGAGGAGGAAATGAATTAAAATAGAATAATGTGAAAAAATAGAACGATTAAAAGAAATGAAAAAGAAAAAAAGGACAAGAAAGGGTTAAAAAAAATGAGAGAGAAGAGAAAGACGAACAGATAATGTAGGGTTACTTCATTTTTCACCCAGTGATGGCTTGACCGCCTGTACAGCACGATTAATGTCTTATATTGATCAGCCTCAATGAAAAAGAGATTCTTTCACCAAGAGAATGAAGACTATTCAGGTGGAAGGAGTGAAGGACATGTTCAGTCCACTAAAAGATAATCCATTTTGTTTTAAGTTTGATGTGACAGTTGAAGAGGCTATTTCATGTTAACATGAATAACGATTTGTTATTTCCATAAAGGTAACCAAAACAGGGGTCAGATAATATCATGTTACCTAGCTCTACATTTTTAAAGAAATGCTCAGATGAATTGGGCTTAATCTGTCCCAGTGGAGATTGTGGTGGCTGTCAGAGTGACTTGTTCTGATGCCTGTCAGAGTGCCTGAAAGACCCAAATGTTTAGCCCTGCCCCTGTGATTCTTGCTCCTATTAATCCAGCATTTAGGTTTGCTACTAACCTACTTAGCACTGCTTTGTTAACTAGACTTTTGTTTCACCCTCTACTTGTACTGTCAATAGCATCTGCTGACAAGAGGGCATGCAGGGATATGGTATGAAGGTAAAAGGAACATTTAAGGCTGTCACGGTATGGTTTAGAAGAGAGTTATTAATCAGAAATATTCAAATATGAGCTGGCAACCAAGGTTTAGTGTTAAGTTAAAGGAGCTCATTAAAGGCGAGGGACAGCAGAGGGAAACAGCTGAGGCCCTTAACAGAGAACAGAATCTCCCTCGCTGTCTCTCAGAGGAGTAAGACCTGCCTGCATCGCAGACTCGCTTCAAAGTCTCTGGAGTTCAATTAAATGTGGATTAGTGGCTAGTAGAAGCTAGCTGGGGTTGCAAACACTACTCTCATCTTTATATAACTGCACCAGTCACAGAAGGTCTGACCAACCCCAAATTCAGGAACAGCATTTTTCCATTATCAAGGAAAAGGTGTTTTCTAATACAAGTTTGTATCACTTAAATTATTTTTCTAATGAAAGTGGAAAAGAAAGAAATAAAACAGTAATTTTTGTTTTTATACAAGTTATATTGGCATAAAGACCAAAATGAGAAGATCAACAGCTCCCGAAGTCAGATTTTGTTTTTGTTCGTTTTTCCAAGCAAATTGAAATTGCTAATAAGCACAGAGAAGAACAGAAAGTTAAAAGATAATGGAACTGACTTCTTCCAACATCATGAAAATATTTAAGACTGTATACTTTGAAATGATTTCAAGATTTTGGTCAAATCATGATGAATTTTGTGCAAGTCTGAGTCTGAATGCATGTCCTTTTGTGTTGAGCTTAAACTCAGACAACTTAGTGGGTGGATTTTTTGTAAGCCTCAAGTGAAAACTTGACATTTACAACTTCAATATAAAATTTCCTGGCTGATAAATTACTAAATATACTCACTTTAGAAAAAATTCTCAGTTGAAATATTTGAAAAATTTAACAAACGGGTCAAGGCACCTTTGTGACAACGGACATGATGAGATTATATCAAAACTAAAATTCTCACATTTGCTTTACTTTTTAACAAGCTCTTTCCGTGTACTCGATCAAAATGGAATTTCCTGGTTTCAGGTGTGTAATGAGTAAATGCTTTAAGTGTAACCTCCCACCCTCAAAAGGGAATGGCTGATTCATTTCATCTTCAGGGGAACACTCAGATCTCACATTGGATGTCAAGAAGTTGCCTGGTGCCGAACTGATGAAGCCACTGTCCCTGATTTCATGGACAGATAAGACAGCAGTGGAGACAGCCAGATATCATATTTTTCCCCAAAACCATGAATCTCCTGGATTGCTGTAAAGAGCACTCTATGCTCCCAAGATCACTGTCCCCATCAACGGCACCCTTTCCATTGCAGATGAAAAAGCTGAGTGGGTGACATGGATAGTGACAAACTATCCGTGCTGTAATGCTTTAGGTGGTCTGACAATGTCTGGATAAATTACAGTGGTGTGGAGGTTATTGTCCGGGCTGGAGTTATGGCTGCTAAAGTTTCTTCAGAGATATATTAATGGTGGAACTGGACCAGCCAGGTTTAAAGATATGACAATGCTACAGTAGCAAAGAAGGAATGGGGTGATGCCAGTCTTGCACCAATTGCATTTGTCTAAAAAGGGAAAAAAAAACAACAACAAAAAACATAAAATTATCAAATAAATAGGTTATAATGATACTAGAACCAAATTTTTCAAATGATTTGATCAGGATTTAACATGACTGACTGGTTGAGTATGAACAGTTTTATTGATTTTTTATTTCAAGTGGAACAATATCCATGGATTCAGCTCTGGCAAATTCCAAGATCAATTTCTGAGCGTCACGCAAGAGGACACAGCCAAACAGAAAACAAAGGAACGGCTCTCGATTGTGAGGCTCTCTCTCGGTCTTTCCCTCCCTCCTCCTCTCAACCTGTTTGTGCGTCGAGCTGCAGCTCATTTCTGAAGCACTGTCGTTTGTCTTTGTCAGACGCCCAAAAGAGAGCAGAATGAAGAGGGACATATGAAGAGGGGCCGGGTGACTGTGGCTACGGTGTGTAACTACAAACACACACACACACAGACACTTTGTGCCAGTGAAACTTCTCCATAAGCCTTCGTTTTCCAAACCAAGTCACCTTAACCAAACACGGGTAACGCCACAAGGAGGAATATTGTGATAAAGATAAAGTTGAATTGAAAATTAACTGGATTAAAGAAGAAAAAAGGGAGCACAGGTGAAACTATCAGGAACACAGTTCAAGATAGATGAGCCTCTCAACTGTCTTCGCTGTTGGGCAGGCTGGGTGTGTGTGTTTTCGGACTGATAAGCAGCTCTGGTTGAAGAGGAGAGAACACGCTGCCAGTTATCAATGATGCTTATTTGTCTTAAAATACAATAAAATAAAAAGCAAAATTGCATTGTCTTATAAATAGATACTTAAATTAACACTGTTTGATGAATGGCATATGCATATTTGCAGATTCTCTTTGATGCGCTGTGCATCTTTAAAGGGGGGGGAGGTGATTGAAGTTCAATTTGTTGCCTGTTATTAAGTATTTCCGCATGGGTGCCTCAGTTAAAGGATAATGGATGAGGGATTTATTATTACCGTTTGGTCAAATGAAGTGGTGTGGGAGATAAGGTGATGAAATTAATGAGCGGGAGGACGAGAGGTGATCCATCAACATCAGAAACAAGAGACAAGCAGTATTAGTTGAACTTGATAGAATATATTTAGAAAAAAACAAAAACTGATCAGCATATAGAGCTGCTTATTGCATTTTTCCACAAAAGAATATCAACCATGTGTCTTCACTAATGCAAAACTACTGCAAACAAAGAGTTTGCAGATTCCCAAGTATTAATAAAATTCAAACTGCTCATTTCTTTCAAGCACCATCAATACTAAATGAAACCAATGCACATGCTGTAGCTCTATCAGTGTTGCACTGTTTGTGACCATTTCTCAATTGCCTGACCACAGAATCAAGCAATCTGCAATAAACAGTGTCAGTGGACCGAAACACAAACAACAGTTTTACTACAACAGCAAATGAGGAAGAAGATACAGACAAACACAAGCTGACATTTAACAGCTTTTTGACACACGTCTATAAATATAACTCATACACCCCCTCTATGTTCTCCCTATTCCTTACCCATATTCACCCCCCCTGCACACATGCATCTTATTCCCCATTTTCCTCTATCCCATGCTGGTAAACAAGCCCTTGTCACCCCACATCAGTAAATTAGTTCATCGGACTAACGAGCAAGCAAAGGGCCTGAACACACTAACAAGGGTCTGTTGGCTATTTGTGCCTCTGGACCAATCAGGACCCTCATCACCACTGACACAAAGCCTCCCCGAGCCCTCTGGAGCCAATTAAGACAGATTTTGTTTCAGAAATTGAGTGATAGTGAGAAAAAAAGATGGAGGAAGGAGGAGGATAAACTGGAGGCTGAGGACAAACATTTTCATTTCAAAGACTTCTTGAGAAGAAGCACATGTTTCAGTCAAAAGCTAATACAGGTATATAGTGTAGGGTTGGTGAGGTTTTTATGGGGCGGTGCTCACCATGAATTAAACGAGGCATTCAAAAGGAAATCATGCTTTCACCCCATAAGACGCTGAAATCGTAAGACATCCAGACAGTGGAACCACATGACTCAGCTTTCACACTCCAGCAGTCATTTAATTCTTGGTGTCAAAGCAAGCGTATCTTTTCACTAACTGGCAACAAGACTGGTGTTGATTGGTCATGTGTTCCATGACTTTTTAGTTAAAAGGAAAACACAGCTGGGCAAGCAAACAAAAATATGCCAAAGTAAATAAACTCAGTTTTTAAGTCCCCAGCTTAGAAACAATACTTAACTATGCTAGATCATCTAGAGGGATTATATTTTGTTGTTGGCCATTTACAACTCTTACTGAACAGTCAGGCAACTTAAAACAGTAAAAAAAAAAAGGGATTATCAAAAAAGTTCATGCATTTAAAAATATTAGAGCTGCAGTTGGCCACAGAGGAAAGCTGTGGATCTCAGTGAACTGGTGAACACATCAAAAAATGAGCCTTGTAGCCAAACAGAGAAAGAGACTGTGAATTACCTTTGACCATGCTTGCTTAATCATCCAACAGTCAAAGCATATGTATAATCTAAACTGATCAATCATAACAAATGTATGCATTTACAACACTGAGGTTCTGAAACGTTGACATTTCAGCAATCATTTTACTTAAATGTAGTAGGGTTTTGGTACTGCACATAAAAAAAAGAAATTCAGAAGCAAAGCCCAAGTATAGAAAAAGTCTATAAAAGTTCTGAACAGAGCAATTAGGGATAGAGTCCAAAATTCTACATTAAAAGAATGTGAGCTTTTCAACATGTCAAGCAAGTTCTGCATAATGAGAAGTCACTCTGGATGTGAGAATTTTTACAATACCCATGTCTTAACAAAGTGCATAATTTTTCCTTTTGTCAGATCTGTCAGGGCGGTATTTAATATTAGTTTGAGAAGGGATACACCTAAACATTGCAGGAAACGTTGCTCTTGAGGACTGGACTTGGGCACCCCTGAACTACAGGATATGAAAGTAGCATCAACCTTTACTTTACATCAGCAACGCTCCCAAAGTCAGTTCAAATTTCCAAAAACTTTTTTAACAGGTGCATTCATATTTCAACATGCAGCCAAAAATATCCATTAAAAGTGAATTTACAAAGAAAAGACAATACTGAAAGATAGTACTGAATATCAAACAGTTTGTCAACAGGTTTCAACACAAGTAGCTAAGACAGTTTACTTCCTTCAGTGATTGATAGGCCCAATTGTTTTACTATTGTGTAACTAATTCAAGATGTAATCACTGGTCACACATAATGCTCAATTTGCCTTGAAGGAAGTAAAACAAACTACAAGGTAAAAAAAATAAAATAAAATAAACACAGCTAAGAAGCGATGCTGGAGTGTGAGAGAATTGAAGCAAAATAAACAAGCCCAGTGAGCTGCAAGTGTAGGGTTATGAAGCCTAAAGGCTCAAAGTATTCAAGCCCAAACGTAACCCAGCAAGAGTTTGCACACCCTGAAGAAAGTCCCCTTTGAAAGGATCTTTGGAGCCACTTAGTCTGAATTTAGCCTAATAAGGATTAGACCCCTTTTTGGCCCTCTTCACTGTTTGCCAACAGGTTAGCCTTTTTTTCCCCTTTCTATTACTGCTTAGCCTTTTTGAAGTAGGGACAAAAAAAAAAGTCTTGTGTGGATTTAGGGAAATGTTGCACTGGTCTTTAGGGTTAATTGGTAGTGAAGACTTCAGTGCATTAACTCAAATATCCAACTCCGGGCATAAACTATGAGACAAAAGCCTTAGAGAAGCCCTCACCTCATGCATAAGATTCCAAAGTGCCAAACTATTAAGGGTGGCACCAGGAGGGATTTTCAGAAATGTAAAATTCAGGAAAGAAACTATAGGTTTTAGCTTTAATAAGACTGTCGAAGTATTTGGTATCTTGATCAAATATGGCTTTTGGTTTAAAGAAGGCTGAATGCTTTGTTTAATTTTATTGTTGTTTATGTTGAGGGTCAGCATTTCCTTTACACCACATCGTAGCATGGACTGGGGTCACAAAGGGACTGTTGGTGGCTCAAAGCTGATGGGTAACATAGGATGGATAAATGAAAGGAAAAGAAGTGTAAAATGTAGGAGACACCCGAAAATTGACAAGGTTCTCTAAGCTGTATTTGTATCATCAAACTGGTACAACTAAAATTCTAACTTACAATTAAAAGTATTAATCTAGTTCCTTTTTAACTTTGCAGTTAAAGTAAATGAAAAACAATAAAACAATAACGTAAGGTTTGTGTAAAGACAGAACACATGCACATTATGCACTAGTAGCTAGGTTCTTTATGGTATCGCTGTTGAGATGGGAATTAAAGGGTTTAAAAACGTTCTTTGATTTGTCAAGCACATCAGTAAACACTGGAATGTCAAGAAAAGGTGGAAATGCATGTACATGCTTTTCACTTATACTAAGAAAATTAAGGAGACAGCCCAGAGCCACCACCGCAGCTCTGGAGCTGTTTAAGACTCAAAGCTATTGGTCCTCTGCTGTCCCCATAAGCTACCATAACAAATATCCGACAGGTTAAGATCGCTGACCGGCTTCTATCACATTCTCCCCGCTTTCCTTCAGTCTTCCATTTTAACAATTTAGTGATGGGTAGTCTTTTCTGGGGTTGGTGTGGGGCTTTGCTGAAGTAAATTCTTTTCTAATCCAGCTATTGTCACCAGCTTAAGTGGGTGTGGGGTGAAGTGTACACCCCTCTTGGGGAATTTGGGGTTGGTTGTCCAAAGCGAAAGAAAAAGCAGAGAATAGGATTGTAAAAAAAAAAAAAAAAGAGAGAGAGAGAGAGCGAGAGAGAATGTGGAGACCCCTGAGAATTTGAAGGTGACTATCGGAGCTACAGGTTTATCAGTGACAAACGTTAAGAGTTGCTGTTATGATGAGAATTTATTTAATAACCACATTATAGTAGAAGTCTGCTTATTATCCATCTAGTTTGAGGCCATTTTACTACTGCAGACATGGTGTAAGCTATCATACTGTCCCCTTGATGAGTAACATTTGTACATCCTTACTCAAACACCAAGAAGCAGCATGAGCTAGTCTGTGGAACATGTACAATTAAGCAGATATGTGGTTTACAATGTTAAGCTAAATTTCCCCTTGCAGTTTGCTGCTGAACAGGAAAAATGCACCCGATGCCTCTGGAAACAAAGCATTAGAGAATAGTTATAGTAAACTAGATTCTGAAAAGCAAAAGCTCAACAATAATCTTAAAAAAACAAACACAAAATACATTAAAGTCGTCTGCAGTCAATGGAAACTGTTCAGTTGGCACTGTGAGCGATTGGTAACACATTATGCATGGCAATTTAGTCAATTGTCCATTTTGAAATATTGAGTAAGCTTGAAAACCTTCAAAGAAAATAAATGGTTTATAGATATTACTTATTCATTTAATTTTGCTTCAGCATTTTCTTTTACCAGACAGACTGAATACACTTATGATTTCTGGTGTGAAGCAAATTTTGCATAAGCCATAAAAATAAAATTGGAGAGAAACTTTTTGGTGCAAATGAAAGATGAATAAATGTATTCATTAAGAAGCTAGGCTCGCGAGATAAATGGCTATAATCAAAGTTATTTAACTGTAAAGATCAGCATATTAGAAGTACTTTGCATTTATACTGCATTTCATTTTACAGTCCTTTTCCAGCAGAGTGAAGCTCTGTTGAGTTGATGCACCACAGAAATCAGTCTTGGATGAGTAAGTAATCCACAGAATGCACCTATGCTATTTAAACCAGACAGGATGGGTCATTAACCATAACGGATCTGGAGGCACAAGAATTCACCAAAGTGACATTCTGTCATAACAAAACACATCTATATCATCACTTTAACTTGGAAAAAATGGCAGGAAGTTTAAATTATTTTGGCCCTTTCTCAAGAATGAATCACCTACTTTAATAATATGACCTAGATGAGCCATACTGGCTTCATTAAAATGAGAGATGAGAAAGGAAGTTCAACAACAACAGATATTTACTCACATTCTATGACATATGAATATAGTCTTATCTGTTATACAGCAGAAGACTCTTGCAAAACAAAACCACATTTACAATTCCAATTTCCAACATGCGAAGCTGGACATCGATCTTTCAATCAGAGCCATGCGTATCCTGACCTCAGCTGAATAGCAGAGGCTTGTGAGAACAGCAGGTACACAGGTGCTGATTGTAATATCAGTGGCCTACCAGGCAGACTGGCATCCGTAAACAGGCCTATCCATCAGGCTGGTGCGTTGCCTTTGACACTTGTGTCAGAGGCAGACGAAGGGAATAAATGATGGAGAAAGGGGATCAATCATGGAAGGGAGGGGAGGCACCTGCCCCCTTACTGGCCCAGTCAAGCTCAAAGATGGAGCATGATGGAGGGGCTAGGCTCAGGTGCAAAGAGGGGGCGGGTGCTCTTTGTCTGGAGAGGTTTGGTTAAGTGAGAGCCAGGTCTTGGTCGCAGTGGTCTGTGGTTGTGTTAAGGTCCAAAGTCAGGTCACAAACTGCACGTTCGTTTGAGACACAAGATGGAGGTGGTTGTGCATGTGTGTGTGTGTGTTTGTGTAAGAGATGGGAGAGCAATTGGAGGGAAGGCATTAGTCATCATTAGGTGGTGAGATGAGACTGTTTCTAATGGTTCTTTATGTAATTACCAATGTGGTAGCAGTCTTTCCCTGACCTGTCCTACCTGGTTACCACTCGTCATCTAGATTCCTCGGCCTGCTTTGCACAAGATTTACGATTAATACC
>JBBBVU010000004.1:16383775-16395199 GCA_037177055.1 Atherinosoma microstoma
AAAGGATGAATAATTTTTTTTTAACTTGTTCATTTTAAAATTCACGTTAAATTAAGTGTGTAACATTTAGCAGCGGTGTAGGAAATTTGCTTCTGCGTTTGACAATCTGAAACGTGATCAAAGGAGCTCGAGCCCCTTACCTTTGGATCAATGTCCTTGAAGCTGGGCTCTTCCTCGTCCACCTCGAAGTAGAGCTCGGAGGCGGTGATGGACAGGGTGCCTTTCACCACCACAGCCGGAGCCACGAGCTGAGCGCTGGTGCTCAGGTTTACAGGGCCTGGAGGACACATACAAGCCGCTCAGAAAACAAGGAGCACAAACGGTCAAATTAACACACACACACACACACATTCAGAGGGTTGTGTCTTTTTTCATTTTTTTTTTTTTTTTTTAAGTTAAAGCCTCTCTTCTAAATGTTAAAAAACTCAACAAATTTCCTATTTTGCTTTAAAGTATCGTTATTAAAAGCTTGACGTTTTCCTTTTCGATTAATTCGCCATTAGTAAAAGATGAGCCCAAATATGAACAAAAGATGACGCAGTGTATGTAAGCCCCTTAAAAAACTCTACAGCCTAAAACTTTGAAGCACAGACCTAATTGTCAGAATTGACTGCCTGTCAGATGCATTGATTGCGTTCTTTTCGGGGAAGCTCTTTCATCTCTCATCAATCTTAATTTATGCCAGTATGACAATGAGAGTCCGGCTCAGGGGAGCTGTGGGTGGAAGCTCTGCCCAGCCGGCTCTGCACATATAAGCATTGTATTTGCAGATGTGCGCTGCCGAGCTGCAGGCTTGATTTCCCTGAGCACCATGACACTCGTGCAGACGGATGGAATAAACAGATATATATTCATTCCTATGCCTTTCATGAACCCCGTGAGTACTGACATGTTATCCGTGGGCTGAAATAACAGTTTTTGTTCTGTTCACTCAAAGACATTCAGTTACACCTGGAACAGACAGCTGCTTTAGAATATGAGCGCAACATCTCTGAACGTATGTATTTTTCACCGAATACCCTATTAAGCTACCCTATTAAAAAGGACTTAATGCCTAATCCCAATGTCGTCCATGCTGCATTATTTTATTAGCAGTCTGAGCCCTATTAGTGCAGCTTCCTCTGTTACAGTTCAGTAGGCTACAGAAAATGCGGATTACTCTGCAATCCCATTAGCGGACTGTATGATATTTGATTAAGGCGAAATAAGACATATCAGAAGCAACAAGAGAAGGCAACATGGTGATCTGGATAAAATTCAGTCTGTGTAATAGGTGTCTTATCAAGCTAAGAGGCTCAAACAGGGAGGGGAGCTTAAAGTTTTACTCAAGGCAAAACCGCTTTCTGAAGCAGATAATAGTCTATTTTTATTTAAGCAGTATCTTGGGATAAACTCTGCTAAGTAAATTAAAACAAAATCATTTGTAGAGTTTATCCTCACCACTTAGCATGTCAGTAAAACAGCAGTGTCGCACAGAAATCTGCATGCAGTGTTTATGATCATAAAGTGCTAGGCATTCCTGTGCCTTTGTTCTTAAGAATTCTGATTTTAAATAACCAATAAAAATGGGCTATGTCATAAAATAATAAAAACAAATCTAAATATTACAGTAAAAAGTTAATTAAAACCTAATAATCAGTCACTTATGTATTAATTACTTAACGTAGAAGAAAATTAATTTGATGCATTGACATTGAAAAAAATTTTTAATTTTGTGAAACAATTGTATCCCATTAACAAAAGATTATTAAGGTAAATTAAAATGAAAGTGATGACATTTCTTTGTTTAGTCTGGACTGCAGGAAAACACAACAACAGGATGGGGAGGGGCAGGGATGACTGTGAGGCAAGTGAGGAAGATGAGCTGTTGGGTTACCTGTAACGTTCTCCAGGTCCTTCTCCTCTAAGGACGACAGTGTGTCATCATCTCCGTCAAGTGAAGTCTCACTCTCTGAGTTTTGATTTCCCAGAGCCTGACTCTTGATTGACTGCTTGCCTTTTAGAATATCATCCTCAGATGCTGGAAAGTGGAGAAGGCCGGCTTATTTTACATTTAATGCAGAATACAGTAGAATGTTGCACAAAGTGCCAGACATGGAGTTGAATTCATTTCATAGTCAATGATTCAAATGCATTTGACTTTATTGCACAGCAGAGTTTGATGAAACACAGAATCATATCCAGCAACAATAAAAACAAAAAAGTAACTCAAGTTAAGATTTTGATGCAGAAGGCTGAATATTTGTATTTATGTAATCAGCAATGTCACACAGATATAGCTAGAATCCAAGTAAAATTGAGTTTAATTTTCAGGACTGCTGATTCATGGCATTTAATACAATATTCAGATTCTATTCAAAGCCACCCAAGGTAGGTTCTGATCTTTTTTTTTTAACTATAAGAATTAAGTTTTGTTTATTTTTAACTTCTGTCAATTTAAGGGTGGTAATAAACTTATTTTGCTAACACAAAGGGGACACCTTTAATACTGTGTTTCCTTATTAATAAATCTGTTTGCAGCATTGATCAGCTATGTTTCTAGACCTTGATTCAACAGGTAGAGCACTGCCTACTTGCATTGTTTGTTCAGACTTGCAGAGGTAGGCTTTATATATTCAGTTGGGAAAACTGAAGATGGGAAAATGTGATAGACAAAGGACATAATCCCAAACCCAGCCCTTTATGCATCTGTCCCTTTTAAAATGCATTAGAACAAACATCATTCTATACAGAGATCATCAAGATGAGGGTCTCACACCTTTTTGATTTCAACTGAACGCGACTTGAGGTTCTACATGGATTACTTAAGAAAAGCGGTAATCTGCAAACATTTACGGAGCCCTGCAGTTCCCAGCGGTGCATGGTAAAAATCCACAGACACAAGCCCACTATACAAAGACTGGCTGGCACGTCTTTCTGATTTGTAAACAGAACTGGCAACACAGTCTGAGCCTAGCTTCTTTTCTAGTTATCCAGTAATTCAGTAGAAGTAACAATGTTTCAGTGTAAACCGCTGAACGCATATCCGGAAGACTTTTTTACTCATCACCTGAGATTGAGGGCAGATCAGTGGCATAACTACACCATGTAGCTACACTTTGAAACTGCTGAAGGAGCACAGCTAAAAAATCTCGTGTCATGGAAAATATGCAGCTCACTGATATTTAGAATGGCCTTCCTGTAATTAAGCCTCCCCAGAGGATTCTTTAGTTAGCAGCACTGAAATTACTACCAGCTCTCCTAATACGTACCACATGCCATTGTATTCGCACCAAGCAAGTGGACAAGGGACTTATTAGATGATCTTAAAAACAGAGGTGCAATTGAACCTCAATGCATGTGCATCAGTATTAAGATAGTAATACTGGGATGCTAAAAATACAACTTTTTTAACAAAACCTAACACAAAGGAAACCACAGAGTAATATGCACTGAAATAGAGGAAACAAAAACAATGCGCAGTCAGCATTTTGTTTAGCCAAGTCTATTACAATAACTAAGAAAAACTATTTTGACAGAAGTTGTCACTTATCGCAGACATAAAAGAAATGTGGATGTAAGTGACAGGCTGGGTGCTAACTTATCAGCTTGTCTGTTACCAAAGTAGATACTGTTTATTTTTTTTCTATTTTCAATTTGACAATCCTGCGGTTTTAATAATGTTGCACATGTGTGTCTGTAGAGGAGGTATAGGGCTAAAGAATCCTAAGAAACATGCCAACTCATATTGTGGTTCAGTTTTAGTGTACACACATTTAGCAGCTGGACACAAATCCTCACAGTGAGAGTGTAAAATACAGAAATTGCAAACATAAGCAGAAAGCCTTTGAAATTATACTAATAATGATCCTAAATAACAAATTAAACAAAAAAACAAACAAATAAATGAATATAAAATGTAAATTTAAATTCACAACTATCAAACTGGGTAGCATTTAATTTCTATTACAGCCTAAATAGATCACATAAACATACTGAAAAATTTACAATTTATAAAAAGGGAGCAGGAGTGTTACATCAAAAAAAAAAAAAAAAATCAACCAAGAAACTTGAACCTCATCACTCATCACAGAGGGAGCAGAAATGTGAATAAATCCCAACAGGTTACGCTTTTTTCCAAGGGACCCCCCCCCCACACACACCAAAACACACCCACCCTTTTCCCAACTGAGAGGTTCAACTACCTGCTTATACAACTCAAGGCATGCATGGTCACAGCAATTAAATTGTCAGAATTAACAAATTTGTTTTTAACGGGAGCGCAGCCAGGAGTGCGGTCATGAGGCGAGTATTGATTACCAGAACAGAGACATTAGTCTTCAGGTATTTACTCTGCCACCTCTGGTACACGGGCCCCGTACCAGACCAAATCAATCCCCAGAAAAGATGGTTCTTTCTAGCCATAAATACATAGCAGCTTACTCAAACCTACTGGCAGCTGCACACACTCCTGTGGAAATCGTCTTGGCATAGTATGAATGATAACAGTTATGTATATCTTTAACACAGAAATGCACATTTTCTTGCCATCTTGAGATACACAGGTCATTTTCTTTCACTATTCTTGAAAATTTAAATAATAATAATAATAAAAGAAACTGTTACAAATTTTCATCCAATAAAAACTTTTCATGAGATCTGAAAAGCACTGCTAAAAGTAGCCAGTAAATGAGGGTAAGTTCAGGCTTGATCTCATACTAAATATTTTCTTAGAGAGTGAGAGTGCATTTTTCCTCCTGCATCTAATGAATATAATTACAGCCAGATATGACCTTTGTGCTCTGTTTGAAAACTCAGTCCTGCATTCTCATCTTGAGCTGCACTTCCGTAACAAATGTCGGGTCGACTAAAACAAGACGAAAGGTTACATCAGAAAATGGATGCCGTCAGGCTTCAATGTCAGGGAGTTATTTTAATGATATATTCCCATAGTTCAAGCCAGGAAGTTTACTCTCACAAGGTACTCGTGCCACGACTGGCCACTGGCTATTTTTATACACGTTTGACTTTGAAACTGAATGTTGTTTGGAGGGATTTGTCCACCTCTGCCTCTGATAAGTACAGCACATTAGCTAAATGATTTTGAATAAAACTAAACTCCAGAACAAGTACAACACACAGAAAGAGTCTTTGCATTTCCCCCTGCTAAAAATATTTGAAAAAAAAAAATCAATGGTAGAGCATAAGTGATATGTCTGCTCTCTGTCATGACCTAGGAAAAACATGGAAGAATTAAAATGGAAAGTAAAATTCTGCAGAAGAACCACCACCAGCTGGACTCTGGCCTCGCTGCACAGCTGCCTCCACGCTGAAGCCATTACTGCAGACCAGAAGTCTCCCAGGATCCTTGGGTCTCCAACACTTATTGCTTTTAGATCATATTCTTATTGACTCCTGTCACACCTACCATTCGTCTTTGGGAAAGATGACACTTTTGAGGGGACATTTGCTGTGACACATTGAGGACATTTTTGGTCCTAAAGTAGTCGTTTTTTGGAGCAGAGTAATTGATTGTGCTGGATAATGTAAACCCAGTATGAGAATGATTGCAAAACCTGGTGTGCTGTAGATTTGCAGACATCAGGGCTCACATGCGCTTAGAGGAGAAATGTGACTCCTGGTGTTAATGCAGGGACATGTCATTGAGATATTTTACTTATGACTGCAAGAAATATATAGGTGTTAAAAAAGGAAAATAAAATAGGTTTTAAGCATCATGGAATAAGAAAAGATCATCTGGTCCTTTCAAGGTCTTAAAACAAACTCAATACAACTACAACAAAGGACGTATTATACCGTATAAAAAACAAAAATAAAATACTGAACCAGTGTGTGAAAAACCCCAAGATTCAATAGCTTGTAGAACCAACTTGAGTAAAGTTATCAGTCTACCATATCTTTGTAGATGATTATATTGGCCTTAGATGATCTCACACTTGACTCTACAACACAATGATACACAGAGGAGTTCATGGTTGATTCAACAACTGCAAGATATCCATGTACAGTCCAGTTGCTGCAAAACAAGTCCAATTACCAGCCCTCCACCACTGTGCTTAACAGGTGGTACAGTGTAAAGTATGCTGATTTGCTCTAATTGGTTTTCACCAAACAAGATGCTGTTACTTATGATTTCACAGCTCTACTTTGGTCTCATCCGCCCCAAGGCCATTGTTTTAGAAGTCTTGTGGTTTGTTCTGATGCATTTTGGAAACTTAACATGTGCTGCGATGTTTGTCTTAGAGACAAGGGGCTTCCTCCTGGCATCCCTTCCAAACTCATACTTGTTAAATATCATGACAGCAGAATTGGAAAAAGAATGAACATTTCTAAATGAGCTAACTGAGGCCTGTAGAGTCTGAATTGTGCATTCTGACTTTAGGTTGAACTCGCACAGATGTCCACTCCCACAAACCTTTAGACGTCTTTCCTGCTTGGCGTTGTATTGACACAAATACACATGTATGAACGCTCCACACTAGTAAAGCGTCAAAATGTATGCTTTTATAGAGGTGCTCAGACTTAGAGATGATCAGATAATCAAGTGCATCTGATCAGCTGCACCGCGCTGCTACTTTCCCTCCTAATTCCCATGGAATGCTTAATGCGGAGTTTTTAAAAAATCGATTCTGCATTTTGGCTTAGTTTTTGTGAAATAAACAATAACATTGTCACTTCATTTTATTTTTTCTTGTTTGCTTTTTACATAATCTTAGGACCTTGAAAGGATCGGATGCTTGTTCATCATGTCCTGACACAAAGTCTTGAAACAGAAAAGGAAGGTACTTAGTTTTTTCATGACTTAAATTAAACAATTAAAAAGGTAATTTAAAGGTTAATTTACACCCAAAAAATAAATATCTGATCACACCTAATTCTAAAGGAAAAATAAATCAATTTTGTTGGTATTAAATGACAAATCTGTACCGCCATTGATAAATTCTGTGTCACTGCTTTTAATAGGTGCTTAAAGTAAAAGATGGTCCAACTAAAACAAAAGCAAAAAAAAAGACCCAATGAAGACCCAATGCTTCTCTTTAACCAATACAATAAATATAGAAATCACCAGAATTACCCAGCTGTAAATATTTTAATATTGACTGCAAAAAGTCACAATCTGTGATTGTGTCCTGTAATAAAAAGCAGCTAAAGCTTTAATCTTCAAATCAACTTTCATTCAAAAACAAACAAACATCACAATGAAATTCTTATTCCAGGACGGGCTGTGATTTGTACTTACCAATAATATCAGCCACTGTTATGCAGCCATTAAGAAAAAGAAACAAAAAATAAAGAAAGAAAATGTAAAAACATAAATTAAAAAAATCATTGTCATGTAGCTCAGTTCAAGGCGGATTCTTTAAAATAAAGCAAATTGCGGCTCTGTTTATTTTACTTTGCATAGTGGTACACAGGCTATGAAATTAACTGTGAAATTCAAATGTAGGTGTGATTTTATTGTATGTTGTGGTACAATAAATCTTTTATTGCAACATGAGGACAAGTTTTTATTGCCTTGTACCTTGTGGAAGTGTGTAAGAAAGGGTGTGCAAACTGCAGGCAGGGATGAGCAGATGTGGACGGGACTGACCGTGTTCAGCTGCTACTTTGAGCGTAGCTTCTGAGTGACTGGATCCGAAAGGGTTCCTGATGAAGCGGCGTCGCCTCCTTAAATCGTCCTCCCAGTAGTCCAGGCGCCAGAACTCCCTCGGTCGGCTGCAGCGAGACAGAGGTAGCACATGTGTTAGCAATTACCAGCCAGCATGGTAGAGCAGCCCAGCATTAGCACTTGGTCCGAGCAAGCACACATAAAGCCTGCATTGTATTTGGAGTTTCTTTTTCATAGAACTCCCAGTAACCCTCATCAAAAATCATTGTCTCACTACTCCTGACATTGATTTGATGCCCATCCAATAGGTAAAGGTGTCCCCTTCTCTTGCCCCCCCTACTCTATTTTTGAGGAGGTGAACTGAGTGAGTGAGTACCATCACACTTGAATGAGCACATGACACTGATCATTTTCCACACACTTTGGGGACACATGCTTCCATTCTAGGCTCATTTCAAGCCCAGCAGGATACCTCTTGTCAGGACCCATGGCTAGCAGGATAAGGAGAAGGCCATTACAAACACAGAGAAGGGGGTGGATAGCATTACCAATATTAATCACTGTCTATAGCCCCCATTTTTTTCTTATTTTACATCGCCCTTTATTAGAGCTGGTCCAAAAACCATTCCCTTCTTAAAAGAAATAAAGTGTTGACTTTTAATGAGAACTCACTGCTGTTTAGGATATGTACAATATACTCCGTTTCAATTAAATCAGTTTGAGAGGTTTAACCAAGTTATCATTTGAGTCATTCATTAACCATAGCTCAAAGGCTCAACAAAGCACAGGAAAGGGATTCTGTGAAATTCGAAAAGTACAGAAAGGTTTTTAGACTTTACCAAACCACACAGATATTCATTTTCCAATTAGGTCAAATGTAAATCCATGTTTCTGAATGTTCTGAATTAGAAATCAGCCCAGGTGGACGTGTGTGTCTTCACTGATACTGAATCTTAACGGATTCAGTTCAAAAAGGTATATTAATCTAACTAAATGTTATCAAAAGACAAACCTTTTCAGGAAATCAGGAAATAATCTTGTCGGTTTTCAGACCTGGCATTGAAATGGGTTCAGATTCAACATGTATTTTCCCAAAGCCTGCTGCAACAGATTTTTCTATTCTTCATAAGAGTGTGTAAAGTGAAAATTACTTTCACTGATCAGTAGGATCCATTCTCGTTATACATAAAATTAAACATGTGCAACCGAACACCTTTTGTTTTTTCCCCCTTAATAAAATAAAAAAATTATAGACGTAATATAAAAAATTAAAAAAAACAGACAAAACTATTCATAAGTAGCTGCAGTGCGTCCTGGGAAGTCAGATGTTTTAGGAAGACAGTTTATGGTGTCAGTGGCATAGGCTATGACAGGAGAACCCCAGCATACTTTATGTGATCTGCTCTGGTTGGGGGCTCCTCACAAATCTTCAGCCCAACACCAATGATCATACAGGGGCCTCTAAAAGGGAAAGTAGCTTTGCGCGAGAAAATAAATACAATTTCCAAGCGGTCCCTTTAAAACCCGGTATGTCTTGGCTAATAAAAAAACCTTTAATTATTTGATTTATTGTTATTAAAAAGAAAAAGAAATTAATTAAAATCTATCTTAAAAACTTGATCAAGGAATCGACAATTACTGTTGCTTATGTTTAAAATGTGGATGTTTTGAAGTGAGGTTCACTTATTTCAGAGAGAACTGCAATGTGAAAATGTTGAGTTCAACTCTTGCATGTGTGAACTAGAAAAGTGCACGTGGGTGCAAACAATGCAAGTTGGAAACACACACAGGATGGAGGTCTGTGCAGGACCAGATTTCTCTGCAGTGACAAAGACTGCGCTGTGTTTGCATGTGATAGGCTTGCAACACAAATGGCCACTTCATCATCCTGCCTGTAGTGGTATTCATCTATGAAAATAATTATCAAGGTTGTGCGTGGCTCACAGTCTCTTGTAAGGTGGGGATCTGTCCGACTCACAAAATACACATTAATCCATCAGGAAGGGAAGCGATGCCTGGAGTAATTAGTCACGGCATGGAGGGGGGTCACCCCTGCCAGTCATATTCATCCAGAACAGGCGACAGTAGAAGTCCTAATGATGTGGTCCGAGCAGAGGCGGACGGACGATGAACGATACCTCGTCATCAATCCCTGATGAGAGTGCCGGCATAACAAGAATGGAGATGTACAGCGCTATGCAACCCCCATACTGAATACTGAGTGTGTTTCCACAAAGATAATAAATTATTCAGAGCTCATCTATCCTCCCAGGGCATCCTGGGCAGAATTTACTGAGGCACCATTCTTCAAAATAACAACAATTAAAATAACAAAAGGGCAAGTGTTGCGCCATGGCTCACGCCAGCCACTTGTGTAATTAGTAATTAGTTCGTCATAAAAGGTGTCTGGAAGGCCTGCTCGATAAGCTCAAAGACATTGCTGAAAAAGTGGACGGAGATAATTCTTTTTTCTCTTTTTTAATATCTGAACAGCACTTACATCTATCTGTCTGCAAGCCAAACACAAGGCTATGTGCTTGTGTTTAAAGGAGAAACTGTTGACATTGGCTGTTGATGAAACAGAGTTCAAAAGAGTTAGCAAATAATATTGTTTTAAACATCTTCTGAATGTTGGAGATTAAAGTTGTACATTTTAAGGAAGAAACAAAGAGAATGAAGGGAATGAAGTTTCTCTAATGTAGTTTTGATTGTCTTTCCGCTCCATCAATTAACAAAATAATTATGCCTTCAATTTCATAAAGCCAACACAGACCATCAACAGTGCTTCAAGGCTGTGTCTTACTGTTGGACTTGAAATTGAACCACTACATTCTCCATTTATATAAAAACAGAGGTGGTGTCCAAGTAGATCTGGCATGGTTAAGCAAGATTTAAAAAAAAAAAAAAAAAAGTCAAATTGAAGGAGTGTTCAGGACTAATGTTGTGTTTATTTAGAAATTAAACATTTAGTCAAGCGCATGGTCAGATGAGCCATTTTACCTACATCTTCTACAGTAAATTACTCCTAGAGGGATTAATGCCAACAAAGTGGCAAGGAGTAGAAATATTTAGGAAATATATCGTGATATGGCAGCTGATAACTGAAAATCCATTTATTGAAAATGTCTCCAAGCACTAGTTCAACATACTGACACAGCAAGACAAACACTAAGATTGTTTGCTTTTGTTTTTACAATGTATTTTTTTCCCAATAGTCTTATGTTTATCAATGAATTTGTTGTATCAAATGTTGGTTTACTTCCAAGCTAGCCCAACATCTCTGATGGAGTGGTTAGGATTCAATATTCCAAATAAAGCACTAATCTGTGGTTAAACTCTAAAACACACGATGTAAATCTAAGCCCTCTCTATCAATCATCACGTTGTATATTATTGAGATCAGTAGAGGCAAGTTGTCGAGCATGAGGCCCAAAATTGCTTATCAATATCAAATGGACAGTTTAAACATGTTAATAGATTCTCTCTGCAGGCCCTGGAAGTTTGATAGCAGGACTGCTTCAATGGTGCTATTGTTTATTTGCTGACAAGGACAAATGACAACAATCCATCAAGATAAATTTAGACAGAAGACAGGCACATTGAAGTTTTCTCATCATTCTCGGTCTTTACAAGTTTTTTTAGTTTTTTTGTCTTTGCCCACATATTAAAGAGTTATATTGAAAATTTGTATTAAAACAAGAGAGGCATCCTTTTTCCTTCCTGGTTTAAAAAAAAACATTTAAAGCTGCACGAGTCAAAGTCTCAAATGTTTTAAACTGTATTTGGATTTGGTAAATTAGTTCCTTTTCTCCCAT
>JBBBVU010000004.1:16395299-16430677 GCA_037177055.1 Atherinosoma microstoma
GCGGTTCTACGTGTCGATTTGGTAATGATAGAAATATCAAAAGTTTTGAGACCACTTTGACTCGTGCAGCTTTAATTGGAAGTCTGCATTTTGGGGAAGCGGGAATACATATAGACAGATAAAGAAAAAAACTGTTATGCATGGGTTTACATTCAGCATCTTGATAGCATGAAAATAATAACATGACCTTTATTATAGTATGCAGAGTGGATTTGCTTTCATATATCACTACAAGCGACTGCACTTTGGCACAAACAGTCATTCATAACCTTTCTGCTAAATTAATTTGGTACAGTCAATGAGACCCGCATATGCACTGGAGATTTTCCCCCTTGCTTATTTTATATTAATGTCAGTTCCTATTGGCAGCCCTCAAATTGCTCAAACATTGCTGCTATCCCCAAGATCATTTTGCTTTGATTTGCATAAACCATGTGTTTAGAAGAAACAGGAGAGCAGAAGGAGATTGGGGATTTGTCATGTTGAGGAGCGGCTGCTGGAGCACTGGCTCTTTGTCAAACGGTGGCAGCAATGGCTTCGATGGGATCTCCAGGCTCAAATTAAAATGAAACAGGACCAAACACCTTCCCACTGAAATTGTTAGGCATGATTAAGATGTGCAGGAGTGATTTTCTACTTGTGCATTAATGTTTATCCTTCCCACTCCAAAGACGTGTGCAGGAGACAGTCTACATGTTTTAATCCACCTCAGCTAATGTTGTTTACAAGACATAGCAGAGGTGATGCTGGGGTCACACACTTGGAAACATTTCCATCTTATCCCTTTAAATAACAGTCTGCATATAATTTTGCACATCCTTACAATGAATCAAATTATTTCTCTATTTTTCATAGAAATTTAAACACGAAAGTACATCAGCATATGTTATGGGAAAATAACAACTGTATGCAATTAAAAGCTATTCATATCCTATAGAATATAAAACAAAAATTCTGAATGTAGGCTCAAATGCAAGTGAATAACATCCTTTGGTTTGATCACTTATGTTCACTGATCTCGCTAAACAGTACAAGAGAATTGGCATTTTCATTATCAAGAAAACATAAGCACCCATCACTCCTTTCAATTAACTCCAATTTATCCAACAGCTTTCAAAAAGTGATCTGAGAAAAGCGAGCACGCTTCTCGGCAACATCACCGGCGTACGAGGATCAAAGTAATCCCAAGGGTGGATGGCAAAAAGGCTGCAGACTCCCCACAATGCAGTGCAGCCAAATGAAATAATGCAAATCAAGGCCTAATTACCACCAGCTTAGCATGAGGTTTCCAATTAGGAGCAATTACATCTGGTGTAAATTCGCCAACAAAAGAAAGATGATTACACACCAACTATATCAGATTTTATGGAAGGGAAAAGGAGGAGTGCTGTAGGAGGCAGTAAATATTACACAAAGACAGGAGCATTTAACATGCTGCGGGGGAAAAAAAGGCTTTTTCCCCTCAAAAGAAAATATCTCCACTTCTTGCATTATCAGTATTATGGAAGCATCAACAAAACCATAAAATGTATAAACAGACTTCCACTGCGACAGCACCGAAGTGGTACCATCTGTATTTTTGATGAAGAGTCACATTTTTCCTGAGATTTTGACAACATGCATTTAAGGCCATTTATCACCACCACAGCGAGGTAATGAGGGCATCCACTGGACTGGAGTTGCATAATTCTGCCATTACTGGCCCATTGTAATAATCCTCTGACCTCTAGCTTTCAGAGCTGATCTTGAATTGTATGACAAATCTGAGCACATATACCCACGCTTCTAACACACCCCAAAAGAAAACACAGTGGAGAAGCTCAAGGTCAGCTGAGATTGGAAGTCTCAAACGTTTTTTTTTTTCACCCCCAGACTGAAGGTTCCCATTTTAACACAAACATGGAGCCACATTTAACCTTACACCTTAAATGTCAAAACCAACTAAAGAGTCTGACATTAAAGTTCTAAAGTATTTCTTTTTAAATTTTGAAAAGAGATTTCAAGTTAGTTTACAATGTATAAAACCTAACCATCAGGATAAAGGGATTACTGCCAATTTAGAGTACACAAAACAAAATTTATGTCTTCTCACTTTTCACTCAGTATGTAAGACTGTGGAGTTTCTTGCCTCTGTGTATTACAAAGCTTGACAATCTCATATTGGTCTTTCTGCTGCACCCGCTTCCCTGTGTCCATCATATAGATTTGGCCATTATAGCACTGATAGTTTATCGATTGTAATGACCATGCAGTCATTTCATCCACCCTTAAGGAAATTTTGTTTGTAAATCTGGACAACACACGTTTCACCTTATTAGTGAAATCTAACAAATCATGCCAGGATTTGTTTGTTAGTTTGCAAGACATATTTTAGATATCCTTTCAAACAGATTAAAAGAAAGGAAAAAATGTATGTGCCAAATCAGCCCTGCCATCTTTTTCCAAAATCAATTCAGCATTCACACCAAACTTCCTTTCGTCTGATTCTGTACGAATGCTGCTGAACTTGACCAAAGACACACAAACGGTCATCTTAGGTAAATCTACCACAAGAATATAAGGTGAAGATCTATAAGGAAAGGATCACACTCAGTCTTTACAATGCTATCTGCTCTATAGCAGGAAGCACAGGTGTTTTATGTATCCTTTCTTTAGCTTTAGTTCCACAAGAAAGTGCTGGATTCTAAAGATAAAAGCATTTTTTCCCCCCTTTTTTTTTGGCAAATGTTGAAAGTAGCAAAATAAATGGCCTGCTGGTCCCATGGTGTAATTACAGTGGCTGGAAGCATACCAATCTATCAAGAGGAAAAAGGAGGAGGGGCTGACACACTGCAAAGGGGTTAGTCAAAGGAGATAGCCTTTGACTAACTACTGGCCCCGGACAATCGATATTGCATCCAGGCAGAAAGGAGGAAAAAAAGCCCTAAAAACTTCCCAAATGGCTTTTCATTCAGATATTGATCAGCACCCTTTTATCGTGACCTTGCTCCACTAAGGCCATATACTTTCTTAAGGGTATATAAAACGCATAAATCTGATAGTTGCTACAGAATCCTGCTTCACTGTGAGCAGCCAGGCGAGGAGGTAAGATGGTGTAATTGGTCTTTCTGGGATGGCAGCCTCCTTCCATACTTCATAACTAGCATTCCATTACATTCCTGGGCAGCAGTGAAGAAGACAGACAATACTGATGGGATGAGTTGACCGGGGGGAATTAAAGATGTAAATGGGCAGCTTGTGTCGTCGTGTGTTTGTACACTGTTTATACTAAAATGTTAGTAACCAATGTATGCATGTGATATAAAACCATTTTTATCGTAATTAAAGAGTAGTAGTTTTAGCTGAGCTACTTTCCTTTTTGTTTAAATTCTAAATGATCTGCCAAATGCAATTTTTTGAGTCTCAGTCTTTGCTTCAACACTTAACCCTGTTAACATATGGACATCATCAGTTGTTAATATGTTTCACTATGACATCTTGTTACTATTCCTTGCAGGCCCAGCCACTGTACTGTATATACAGTGGAGGTAAATGTTATCATTAAGGCCATATTCTAGTTCATATCCATGAGCCAGGCTGCATGGTAGGGCCCTTGTGGCATGTTACTTTCTGTAACCAATGGAACGCACGTCTGTCAAACGTGAATGTCTCCCCAGAGATTTCAGGAACATCCTTTTTTTTGTCAGAGTTGCAACTTTTCTGTCCCAGACACATGTCAATGAATGATTAATGAAGTAGAGGATTTTACATTAAAGCCGTTTAAGGACTTTGGGGCAGGAGACATCTGTGTGACACAGGGAGGCTGGTTTACAGAAACAAATATAACAGAGGGCAGGCTCGCATTGCTCTCTGCATGTTTACGCTATATGTTTATGGCTATATCAAGGCAGATGAATGATCACAAGTTGAGCCCTAGCTAATTGGTTTTGAAGTAGTCAGGACCTGGACTAAAGGAAACAACCATCTCTGAGACAGAGGCCGCAGACTGCTGCAGCTGCCAGCGCTCAATACATTGGGTAAAGTTTGTGTTTAGACTGCAAGTATTTATAAGCAAACCAAAAAGCCATTGTCAGATGAAAATTACCAGTTAAGTTCTGGTCAAAGTAACGGACACAACCATTTTAAATTAATGTAGGATTGTCTGACTTTGTTTAAATTAAAAATGAAAGTCTCAGTGAAACTAAGTGATAAGGTCCTGTTTTGCAGAAAAGTTGGACATAGGAATGACTCCAATTATAAAAATCCAGCTTATATTCAGTAAAAATCTGTCAAAAAATTTGGGATGCGAGTACGTTATTATTTCCATTCCGGAGGAAAGAGTACAAATGGAATCAGATGGTTAGATAAGTCAGCCACTGCAGCGTTTTCCATCCAACAAACGAGACACGCTGTGAACATTTTACATACAATTTTGCAGAATCACTGTGTTTAAATGGAGCTCGAAAAAAAGGATCTCGTGCAAAAAGTGCCACTGTCTTGTCTTGATCTCCATCTCAATTTTGATCCTTCAATAACAAATATCTCTCCCTCTCATCCTCCGTTTCATCCATCTCTTCCTCTCCCTCTGTCTTCCTGCTCCTCTAGTGTCACGCATTTCTGAGAGTCCGTGTATTCTAAATTGTTATGTTCTTGTTTCCTATGGTTATAATATCCATTGACATGCTGGAGTCCCATTTCCTTTTTCAGCCGTGCATCCACGGTACCAGCACAGCTGTAAAGTGCAGTGTATCCATAAAACACATGCAAGCCGGCGCAGACACTGTGCAGACCTCGGCTTTAACACATGCATTACATTCTGTATTATGCACCATAATTGTGATTTAAGTCTGGAATGAAAGCGTACAAGTAGATATTTATCTGGTTGCCGCAGCTTCTCATGCAATCATTTATTTTAGAAAATACTTTGTGATGTGACATGGATGTCCTCACTGGAGTAAGCATGACCCCATGAGGGGAGGGGAGGGTGACAGTAAGGGTGTCTGAACAAGAGAACTAACCAGGCAAACGAAGAGTGGGAGTGCTACAGTTCAATTTATTCAGCAAGAAAAATTAATTAGGGATGCTTGATCAACATATTCATTTAAGAGATGGCTCTGTAATAATAATCTCTTATTTCAGTTGTAACACGTTTTACTCACGTCCTCTCTTCTGCCGAAGTATTCTAAATTTAGCATTATTTCTTACATTTGATGACATCTGGTGGGCTGTTTAAATAATTATCACAGTCAATCATATCTGAGCTCCATTTGAGTGGTGTTTAAAGAGGCGCAGCTCTGTGTATATTAAATAAGGAGAAGACTAGCAGTTTGACCCTTCTAGTTTTAAGGATGAAGGAATTATGTCAATCAAAAACTGGACTAAATATGTAATTTCGATTTATTTTTTTACATTTTTTTTAAAGATGACTTTTCTAATACACTAGGATCTAATAAATGTCTGGTTTTAAATAGTTAATATGATAACCTGCTGATAATCTTTGTTGTAAACTGCAGAGGGGGCATGTGAAGATTTTGAGTTGGCATGTTAGAAATCAAGAGGGCATTTTTCAAAATGTTCTGTCATTTCGTAGACTAATGATGCAAGAAATCAAACAATTCATTAAAAAATTCAATTACAAATATGCTCTGATGATTGGTCAATTTAATCTAGTAATCTAATATATAGTTGTGTTAAAGGGTCGCAAATTTTTTTATTGTAGAGATCTAAAAAAGGAAAATAATGAGCTGATCTTTAATGAACGTGATGCCCAGTTACAACATCAGCAAACAGCAGTGGTTAGTAGTGGTGGATAGAAGAGGTAACTGAAAAAATTAATTATTTCACACGCATTCATTGGGGAAAAAAATCTCCTTTCCGTTTAGGATTCTGTATAAAAATTGTTTCATGGTTAAAATCGATATTTATATGACACTGATTTCTTTGTGTAAATCTGAGGAAAATATAATGAAAGTTCTGTATTTAAAAAAATAAATCAATAAATCAAAATGAAATTAAAAGTTCTTCACAGTATTTTTTACAGACCCCTTTTGATGTCATCTGCACTACAGTTAGCAAAAAAGAAGGAAAAATCTTTTAAGGGATAAACTGGACCCTCTGCTCTGCCTTCCAGAGCATACTGGTGGCATGACGTAGCACAAGATAAAATAGTAATGCTAATATCAATAGTTTGTCCATTACAGGTCAGCTAACTGTCCAGTGGAACAGTTACAAAGCTGTTGTTTTTCGATCTCACAAGGCCGATCAATATGGAGGCATACTGTTTCAATTTTGCCGGTATTGATTTTCTCTATAACACTCCAACCCTAAAGCATTTGTCTTTCTGAAGGAAGGAAGATTTGATTTACTGAAGAAAAATTGGAGTGCACATCACAAAGATTTTTTGCCAGGCGGGAGTGTGACACCCAAAAGATGGATGTCCCTTGGCTGGGAAGCCTCTAGCCTAAGGGTGTGCATTAGAGCAGCGCTGCTGCAGAAAATGAGCTGCTTATATGAGGAAGGAGGAGCGGAGGGAGACGAGCTGGTGCGCAAGGTGCATGTGTGTGTGTGTGTGTGTGTCTGAGAAGGGTTGCTAAGGCAAGGCAAAGCAAGGCAAGTTTATTTGTACAGCACATTTCATGTACAAGATGATTCAAAGTGCTTTACATAAAACATTAAAAGTATAACAGCGGTGTGCAGAGGTAATCTAAAATCAAAAAGAGGAAAAAGGGAGAAAGAAAGGATGTTAGATTAAAAACAAGATCAAGTTTAAAAATCCAAGCTTAAAAGAAATGGTGCAGATTTGGACTTTTAAATAAAAACAATTGAAACGCAGGTAGGTGAGGTTTGTTGGCCTAACATGGAAATAAAAAGGATGGTGATGCAAGCTTGCATCAACAACTTCGAATAATGCTTCCATTTGTTTCACAGAGACTGGTTACATCCATAAATTGTCCAAAAAAAAAATCCCTAGTTTCTTCAACATCACACCTCAACCTTACATCACCTGCAGCTACTTCCCCTTTAAATTCCCTGCTTTCTACATCCAGAGTGAAAAACCATGGTACATTAGTCAGCCTATTAGAATGCAATAAAGAGAAGGTATGAGAGGGAAAAAAAGGAGTAGAGTAGAGTCTGTCCCCAGACGCTCCGAGTTGGTGCTCTCCATCATCTGCCCTCATCTTCTCTCTCTGTCTGTCAACTTTTTCCAGGTGTCATATATATGAGATATGATTCCTGACCCAAATAAACACTGCAGGAGGTTGGATGCTCAGTGGAACCAAGTTAGGAAGAAGGGGGAAATAAAAGAAAATAAAAAAAACTGTTAGTGAAAAAAATTACATCTGCCATTTGTTTAATTTGTGGCCATCTTTCTAACTGTTCATTTACTTTTATAAAAGACAGAAGGCTGGCATGCTGTACAGCTGAGTCTCAAGTTGCTAAAACAGATAAGCAAGTATGAGCAACTAGTCAGTTTGTCCAGCTCTGCATCTGTCTATGTCCTGACATTATGTGACAGACAAGGGCACTAAAATGATAGACAATGCCTTTGGAATCCTCCTTTGTCAATGAAGAAATACATTTGACGTAGGTAGTGAAACAAGAAAGTGCTAAAAGACAGAGTGAAGAAAAATAGAAACTATGCTGTGACAGAGAAACACACACAAAAAAAGAGAAAGACCAACACAGAGGAAAGACAAAGCAGGGAATGGAGAGGGGGAAATCACCCAACACCTCTTTCCTCCAGAGGCCAGGGCCGCTGTAAGCTGGATATTAAGACACAAATTGCATTCAGGCAGGTCACACAATGTCAGAAGATATTAGACGCCTGCCGTGAGGAAACAACAATTCCCATCAGCTCGCGAGAAAATAATATTTTCATTTTCAGATTCTTTATTGAATGGAAACTTTGGGGAATACGGTTTTATGGCGTGTGAGCGGGCAGGCTTGGCTTTTACACTTCAACAAAAAGGACGTAATCATCCCATTGTCTTTGTGTTCATGAATTTCATTTTCACAGCTGGAAAAGGGTTGTGGGATTTACTGTGCACATCTTTTCTTATCTATAGGTGAGGATGTTGCTACACCACATGGTTTTATGTGTATGAAATTGGGGAGAAAAAAAAACATTTCTAAAGTGTTTGCAGTTACACAGGTGTGCAGGATTTTTTATGTGTGCATCTTTTCTTTCTATTTGTTAGTTTTCAGCAAAGTGTAGCACCAGATGTTTCTCCCATGCCTGCATACCAAGGGCTCTGGTGCGAAGCTGCACCACCTGACCTTCAGAGTAATTGACCAAAAATATTGATGTAATGGCACAAGACTGATTGTGATTTATTAAAAGAGCGTTGCACTCCAAGGCCCAGTGCCAATGGCTCCCTGCGCCCATCGGCAGCCATTAGGAAAACCATCAATAGCACAGCGGCATAAAGGGCCGGTAATGGGAGGCTTTACTAGCCAGACCTCGTAGAAACAATATTCATAGTAAATGGCATTGCCTTGTGTGAATATACATGGAGAAACAGAAAGAAAGCAATGAAAGAAGAGGAGAAGGGAGATTGCATCTAGGAGGGAAAAATATGACAAAAAATACCCCACATCCAGACATAAGAATGAAACCGAGAAGAAAAACAAAAGGCAGCTCCAGATAGCCTCCTGATCCAACAGCAAACTAGCCCTCGCCAGACGAGTCTCTGGAGAGTTAGTTCAGCTTAACAAGCGTGAGCCAGCAGCCGTGTCTCCAGCTCACCATTACACACTACCTGCACAAACAGCCATCATTAGGGAATAGCTGCATTGGATTGTGCAGCGCATTTGGCGAAACAAACAAAGAGGATAAGGTTCCCTCTGTTTTTAATGGGAGCAAGCTTGTACCAGTGGCTTTCATCTCTCTACCCATTCAATGCATCAGTCGACCCACAGCTGACATTTTCACCTTTGTAAATCTAATTTCATCCAAGCCATGAGGATTGGGGGGATGAAAGAGATAATGACATTAAAAAAATCTGAGTGATTTGAATCATTTTTAAAAAGGCAAAAGAAATTACATATACTGAGCATAAAAACACTATCGTATTATACAATACTAATACTTCTATTATCATGCCAGGCAGAGAACAAACACAATGGCATAGTCCTCATCTAAAAAATTGAAATAACACATAAATGACATTAAAGAAAAATAAACAGACTTAATTTTCAAATGGCCAGAACGAGCACAGCTATATTTTTTACTTTTGCCTTACCTTATCAAAGAGTTCCCCCAGGCCCCGTGTTTGTCAGTCAGGATGTTGACTATCTTCTGGATGAGCTGAGTGGCTGTCATGTGGTCGCGGTACTTGGCTGCTCGGATCAAGTGGTCACACATTTTCTCCTCATCCCGTTTGTCTGCTGCATACTGCGCACAATTGGACTAAAAGAGAAGATAAATAAAGACATTTCACATCCTGTAAGTGATGCATAAATTCACCAAAGGAATGAGCTAGACCAGAAGTTATATACTGTATTTAATATCCATAAACAACTTACACAAAAGCAGGTTTAGCACACCAGTATTTCATACATATATATATATAAACTCTACGCTGAGTAAAACCAAAGGAAAAGCTTAGGGTCATTTTGGTCCTTGTGTCACATTGATTAATAACAGTGGACATATATTTTCTAATGCCCTCTGGCACACCAAATCACACAATACCTACAATGCACAGGGAGGATATTTTTCTCTGTCGGAATTTGTTATCAGAATGGGCCTTTGAACTCTGCAGTGATGGTGAAACTACAACACCTGCTGCAAATTATCATTTCCAGTATTATTTCATAACCAATTTCTGTTGCTTACTGACACTATAGTAAATCGCTCCCTTTACAAGATCTTCTTCCACATTTTAAAATTTTACTTTTGAAGTAGTCACAAAAACATGCAAAACATTACGCATTTATATCAGTTGCTAAAAAAAATGGTTGGGGGGGGGGGGGGCCTTATTTCACCATGACTGTGGTGGTGGATGATCCTACAGTGATACAGTAACTACTAACCCAAAGTCATGGCTGAACAAATACTTTGGTAAAGCATGCTTTACCAAAGTTAGCAGTAAATCGCTTTATAATGGGCCCTCCTCTTCAATTTGAAAGACAACATTTCACATCTGACAGAAAATCTATTGGTATAAATCACATTAGAGGGGCTTTTCTTCAGGCTGCTTGTGCTTAATTATCAATCTATGTCTCTTTATATGGCATTAAGGTGGGCCTTGACCTTCTAGCATGCTGACCCTGGGGAACAGCAAGCAAAGGGATGAGGGAGGGAGAAGAAAATCTGGTTAAGTGTTTCAAGTTTTAGAGCAAAAGATTGAACAATAAAGCAAAGAGGAAGCTTTGAATGTGTGTGGGCTGCTGTTCCATTAATCATGATAGGTTAGAGTAAAGTTGTACATGAATGGGACATTAAGGACTACCACAGTTAAGGAGGGATGACGTTTAACACTGAATATTTCAAGCTGTGATCGCCACATTACAGCAGAAGATAGTGAGTCCTATCAGGTTAAAATCGGTATAATAAACAGAAAATGCACAAATTCTATACACAATTATAGGACAGGTTCATTTTCATGAAATTACCACTCGTGCATTTCCAACATTTCAGCAGACTGCAAGTAGCAGACCTGTACAGAGTCCATTTCCATCTGCGCCTGTCTGAGACAAGTCTGCAGTACTAATCAACGGTGCGTGGTTCAAACTCATAACCATAAACAAACACTTCATCACCTGTGTGTGGAACCTGCCCAAACACCCAAACCCTCCATGCTGTAATGGGCTTTTCCAATATCCAAAGCCAAAGTCGAGTACGGGAGAAAAGGCCAAATTCACTGACTCTCCCCTAAAATAACAACCAAAGAAGCTGAATATATAAGTAACGCCATTAAAACCCAAAGCTGGGTTTGCTTGTAAGTGGAAAAGACAAGTCACTGTTAATGCCAGGGGTCATTCCATTGATGTGAAGTCAGAGAGTATGCCTGGGTATTATGAAGGACTTGTGTTATTATGAAGGTTAAAGTGAATAACTTCATCTCCTATGCTTCATTCACTTCCATATAAGCCTACTGACAAAATGATAAATAGTAAAAAGGGATTTTTTGGGGAAGGGTTTCTTTAAAACAAACTCTTCTTTTATTACTTTAAGAAGTTTTTATTTCCATTTAGATTAGAAAAATGATTTCTTTTGAGTGACTGAAACTGTTTATTTCTAAAATAAAACCATAAAAAATGTGATAAATCCTTCCATTTTCTGAGTAAAAACACACAGCTGGAACAAAAGAATGGCAGACTACGCACTGTTAGCGTCCTAAACAGCCACAAGGGCACAACTAGCTGGCAGAGAGACAGTTATGACTTGCGACACTGTAATCATGGGCAGCACCTTTCATTACATGGGCTGGCTGACGGGGGTCGGCCAACGTGGATGCTGGCTCTGCAAGGGGAGACAGCTCAGTGCAGACAAAATGATAATGGCTGGCATTAATCGAGTCAATTACACTGAGCTGTGTCTCCAACAATTCATCAACAGTTCAAAACTAATTGTGGATATGTGTTGGGGTTTGGGGAGGAAACTGTCTGCTTGTGAGATGACTCAAGAACGGAAAGCACAGCAATCATCTAAAAAATCTCATAATGGGAGAGAACAGCAACACAAAACATGAGCCAAAGCATTACAACAAATGTGTTTCAGACATAGCAGAATCTTACTTCAAACCAGAAAATAGCACACTTTCACTTTTTTCTGCCAATGTTTCTCTAACTGCTACTCCATCGCGGTAAGCTATTCTTTCTCCACAAACAACAAGAAAAAGCTGAAGAATCTCTCAGCATAGGTGTTGCACCAGAGTCAGCTTTATCCAAATGCTGAATGTGTTATCAGATGACGCCTTGGCTACCCCCCTCCTCTCCCTCTGTGGGTTGAGAGGGTTAACCAGTATAATAGGCCGGTGAATGGTGGCTCATTACAAGATATCAGCCCTATGTTTATGAATTAGTGACAGAAAGGTCTGGCGGCGTTTCCATGCCACAGTGAGCCTTCAACACCGCCTGACAAAACTAGGGTCGCAGGCTTTTGTCAGAGAACATGTGGAAGAAACAAAAACAGCAGAGATGTTATTAAAGTGCTTGATTTGCAATCTCTTGACATTGGTGGCACATCACGGCTACAAGCTCTCAAAGGGTGGGCTATCGCTTTACGAGAATCTCCAATTTCTCCCATCCGTCGACAAGCGTTCCCTGAGGGTTTCATTTACAAACGGGCAGAGAAACTGTCCAGAAGAAGGCGAGACATCATGTCCTTGTCTAGTATCAGAGAATGCAAATATACAACAAATAAATTCCTCCTGGAACACAATGGAGGTCTAGGGAGGTGAGGATGAAATGAGAGAGGAGGATGGGGGTCGCTAAACAAAAGTAGATTTTGAACCAGTCCACCAATTGGTTTCAGAGAGATTCTCTTGCACTTGATCTCTTGCCCTCGAGTTTTCAAATTGCAACATAAAATGTCACCAGGGGAATTCAGACAATGGGCTAGGGAAGAAGCGAGTGAAAGGAAGAGGAGAGAGAGAAAAATGAGGGCTTAAAAGTACAATGGCGAACAAAAGTCACCAAATGACAATGCCTGACAGCCACTTCAATTCTGAAATGATGCCCCTGTCATGCAGTGCTCCCAAGTATTGATTTTTTTTTCTCTTCTTTTGGAGCACCAGAGGGAAAAAAATAATCTAATCCAGTTGAAACAGATCCCTGCCGCTGGCAATAGCCCAGTGCAAGGAGCCATCAAGGTTAACGCAGGCGCAACACTTATCAAAGTATCTTCCCCCCCTCCTCCTCCTCCTTCCACTGCCCCGCCCTTCACACAGTCTGTGGCCGATCTTTAATGAACTGGTCACCATGCATGGCTGGCAGCCTCTCCATCTTTCCTACCCAGAAACCTCTAGTCTCTGCAAAACCGCGCCTTCCTTTTGCCACATCAGTCTGCAGGGCTGCCATCTTTTGCTTGATGACTCATACTCAGCTTCAAGGTCATGCCATGTGAAAAATCAGAGGTGTTAAATTGTCACCTGGAGATGACAAACAGTAAAAAAGAAAAAGGAAGAAACTGCATGAAAAATGGGTTTCCTGGGAATTATAATATAGGACAGCAGCACATCTCCATAACAATAAGAGTGTAAGGGGCACACACATTTAATAAAGCCTAAAAGTACATAACAGAAAAATTATAGAGCCCCATGCTGCTCATTTTAACGATGACACTTTATCCACTTTTTTCCACTCTATTTCAGCTTCCCGAATGAACAAAAAGAAAATCAAGAGAACAATCTTCCAGGGACTAAAGGGAGCATGTCATAGTGAAACAAAGGTAACTGTAGAGTAAAGTCATATCTCTGGGTTTGCCGGTCACACATAATGATGGGAGCAGTGGAGGAGGTGCCTTGGGACTTCATTATGTTGACAAGCAGGACTGAGACTACCGTTGCCTCTATTGCCTACTATTTTTCCCCCGTCTCCTCGTGTCGTAAGTGAAGCAGTCCACACCGTACAGTGAAAAAGGACAAAGCAACACCAAACTCCTGCTTGGGATATATTTTGACAATAACTGCAGACTACAGTATGTACTTGGTTAATGAAACTACTGTGGTACAGCCTTGAAAGAGTTTCTGTTAAACATCTACATGAAATTTCTCCTTGGCCTTTCTGAAAATATCTCTGTATCTTAAAGCTGGAAAAATAAAATCTCAGAAAACGCTATGTTTTTTTTTCATGCTTTATTCTCTTGACAACAGATTTGCCCATAATGGGATGCCCAGGCATCCAGCCCGGCTGACATACTACATTACAGTTGCGACAACTACATGACAGCAAGCTACAGTTGGTGGCAGCTATCAGTTTGAGTGCTCACATCAGTTTAATGTGGCGAAAATAGCCTCTGGGAGTTGTGGTTTTCTGGCTCTCTCCTACATGTATCCTCCATTTATCAAATCTGCACCCGTTTCATGTCTGAAATACTTCGTTTTTTTTCTACAGTTGGCATCATCATCATCATCTCCTAATTAAGTTCTTGATTATTATTACTTGTCATGCAAAATTGAAAAATAAAGTTTTTTTTCTGTGAATTAAACTGTGCCTTGTAATTGTTCAATTTTAAGAAAGAAGGGTGAAAACTTAATCAGGCTCTGACTATTTCTAGACTTGTTTTGTTTTTTGTTTGTTTTGTTGTGTTTTTTTGTTCTTTAAACCTCTAGAGTAAACTATTTTCATGAGGAAAATACACCACTTTACACTGCATGACATCACTGACAAACTTGGACAAAGCAGAAAAAAGTTAAAGTGAACTGATTAAACAGTTAAAAGCAGATCGGCATCTCCCCCTAAATGAGATGCAACAAGACAAAAAATTTACATATATGTCCAATGAATGTGGATTGATGCACCAATCTATCGGCCTCAATTTCCTTAATTTTAGGGGATCAGTGATCGGCCAATCCTTATGTGAAATCGGCAGATTTTATGTAGTACAAGAAAAAGAGCAAAGAAATGCAATTTGCAATTCATGCAAGGCCGAAACACGTAGTGGTGGGGCCGCAAACAAAATGTTCAATACAACATACTTCATTGGCCAACTTTTTCATTTGTATTTGAGAACACTACTTCATGGTTTGTATGTTTTCATGAGTATTGTTAATTGTTTTTCAAAAAAATGACACTGGAAGATTGAAGCTGTATGCTGTCAGTTATTTAAAAAAATAATAATAATAATCGGTATTGGCCAAAATTAGAATCGGCAGCGTCAGGCTTCTTCAAGATCGGTGATCAGCCAGAAAACTGCACCCCTACTCCAAACTCCTCTTCTTCTATGAAGATTTCCCTTTTTTAACTCAGAAAAATCCTTTATTTGTGCTATAAAATGCTTCCACAAATATGTAATGTATTCTTTAAATAAAAAATCCCCCTCCCCCGACTCGCATCTTAAAGACTTCACTGTATAATTCTAAGCTTAGATTCAGTCATATGTCTGAATCTACAAATGTGTAGTAGTCATAATCATGATACTAAGCTTTAAAGCAACACCGTACAAAAGTATTCAGTTAGAGATTCATTCTGACCTGCCAAATGCTTTTTATTTAGCATCTGCAAGATAATTTAGAACTAAATATTTTTGTTCCAAATCTGCAATATCCCCTCTCATTACGAGTACCTTCCTCTTGTAATTACATCCTAACTGTCAAAGAACTGCTGAGGACTGCTGCATCCTTGCTCAGACCTTCTTTGTCCTGTCTGATGGTTTGTGATCCAGAAAGCAGGGCTATAATAATATAACAATATAATGAGTTCCAGCTCAATGTTAATGTCATTAACATGGGGAGAAGGAGCAGCTCATTTTACAAGCTCAGCAGAGGAAAGACAAAGACACAGCACTAATTAGCTGCTATCATCTGGCTTTCACTGGGTCTCTCAAGTGGTCAATTCAATTACTTCATATAACAGCAGAAGATGAATCAAGGGGTTATATGAAAAAGAAAAGGCAAAGGAAAACAAAAAGGTATGGTAAAAAAAAGAACAGAAATAGCTTGGGTCTTGCTCACTCTTCCCTATCTGAACCTTCTCATCTGCCCTTGTGCCCCTGAGCCCACCACATTTCATCCCTAATGAACAGCCCCATAAAAAGAGAGAGTTCGATTTCTCTCCTCCTTTCTATCTCTTGGGCTCCGTCTCCTCTCTGCTTCTGTGGAAGATATCAGTCTATCATTTGCCGTGCTGGGCAACAGCATCCGATCTGCAGATCTCCTCCACATTAAGGATCCTATTAGATAGAGAACCCTAAAAGGTAATTGGATTTCCCCCTAGTTATCTTCATCTCTGTTTCACCCTAAGCCCAGAGTAATAACTTACTCTCAGGGCCAAAGATAACTCAATTCTGTCCCACAGAGAGAACAAGTGAGAGTGTGAGTGCGAAAGGGAGAAAGACAGTGAGAGCAGAAAAGCATATGTTATGTCTCTGAGGCAAACCACTATCTAAATCAAAAGGATCCTCCATCATCACCTTCAAGGATGTGAAATCTGACAAGGAGCAAACATAAATTTTTGATAGTGTTTTGTATTATTGTAATTTCTGGGGTATTAGATCAAATTTGTCGCTGCTTTATCATTACAAACAAGCCTTTTCGTACTGTATGAGCTGTTTGCTGTTTGGACATATTCTGGTAGCTGGCGCTGCATTGCACAGCAAACCTCCCCACTTCCAGCGAAGCACAATGACATCCAAAACAAGACATTGCTGAAGCCTGTTTTGAGTTTTATTTCTCACAGAATAATAACCGACCCAGTGTCACTGACACACATTACAGAAAAACGATGCTTTAAAAACTGGGACAAAGCAGAAAATTATTTCAAAACCCTCCACCCCCCCCCCCGGGGGGGGATTTCATTGGCCTGTTATTTTTATTGTGGCAGTGCAAAATGAAACCGTGGGCTTCAGCAGGCTAGAACAGCGCTTGTATGGAGGCAAAAATCAATACAGCAATATCAGAGCAAGACTTATCAGGGGCTCACTTCTTCTCAGAGGTCACTGAGGAGCAACTGCATTTAAGTGGGGAATTCAATTGTGAAACAGTTTTGGGACAAGCTGTGTGGGATATCTGATTAACGACAGTTGGAACAGTGAATAGGTGCGTGAAGTTAAAAGTTACAACCCATATAAGAGAAACAAACATCATAATCTTCCCTTAGATGCATTTTGCACCCAATCAAGTAACAGTTAAAATAAATGCTTGTTTTATGCTTCAGATTTAGATCAACACAGACCCAAAATCCTAAATTTTGAAAATACCAAGTAGTCTTAGGACAGTAATATTTTAAATCAGTTTCTCCCATAACTTTTTTTCCGTAATTATAATGTCAATAATATAAACTTATAATGTTACTCTAACAGCTGCTGGACTCTGCATTTAAATTAAACAGTTAACCTATTGTGATTTAATGCAATTTAATCTACAGAAATACACAGTTAATACACACCAGTTATTCCTAATGTTTTTATTGGGTGCCCAATTTGAGCAGGTCCTCATAATTCAAAGAGCTCTGATTACTCAGGGTGTTGATAAAGAACATCTGAGTCCCTGTTAGTGTCTGGTACCAGGACATTAGCAATAGGTTCTTCAGGACTTGTGGAATATGGGGTGAGGTCTTTGTGGATTGGGCTCGTCTCCCATATATGCAACTAGACTTGTATCTTGAGGGGTTGGAGGCCAAGTGAGGCGCCTCAGACTCTAATGTTCTTCAAGTTTTTCTTTAAGTGCTGATGCAATATATACGCTGAGTAAGTCTGGTCTGCAAAATGCCGAGGTAGATTTCCAGTATCAAAGTAGCTTCCATTTCTATGTGTCGGTTTTCAGCAAAACGTGGCTCTGTAACCAGGTGAGATATGTTGCAATTTACCGGGATTTAATGTTGTAGCTCTAAGTTGTAAAACATCACAATGTTGGCATTTCTATTACCTGTATTTTACTCAAGTAAAATAGAAAAAAACAAGATATGTGAAGTTATTTTTTTTACATTGTAAGCACAGTGTACATTTTAGACTTTTTTCAGGAACTGATCCAACTCCTGTAAACTAATACTGGTCATTAATAATGCATATCTGAAAAAAAATACACTTAAAAGCAATCATTTTATGCCTCAAAATGTCTTAGATCTAACTGTAAACCTGTGTCACATTAAGTAATCTGGAATACTTGCACACACAAGATACATACACCTTTTTTTGGAAGTTTGTACTAATTGTAATGTGTAATCAAGTCCTCCACATGTCAGCTTTCTACTTTCTTCTGTCTGTTTTGGCCAATTCCACTGTAGTTTTTGTTTTAAATTATAGGCAAAATACATGTTTGTATAGTGGGGAAACACACTGCTCTGGTCATGAACCGACACCGCGTGGATGAATTTGTTGGGGAATATATTAAGGCAAGGTCTACCAGAGAAAAGACACCATGAGTTGAGCTTACAGTTGGAGTACAGAAATGTTCTTACAAACAAATCCTGTTACCAATGGTCAGCCTTGAAAAATTAGCCCACCACCACGTTAAGATGGTTTACATAGTATCTCAGACAGTCTGTATCCGTCATTTGTGAAGTACCATCAGGAAACTGCAGACGTAAGGCAAAAATGTTCTGCATTGCTCACTGCTAGATTTATTCATGTCTCCTGTCCAGTCAAAAAGAAACATGTGAACATGTTAGAAAGATTTCAAACTTAATTGCCACCAGAGACAAACTTCAAAGCAGAACATATCAAGCTCAACACTTTCATGTGCTAATTAGAGACCAGAGTATCTTGAAATATTGTTTAAGTCTGTATTTACATATCTAAGCATAAAAAAATATGACTGAAAAAATTAGAATGCTTAAGTATAGCCAATAAAGCAAATGACAACTTCAGTACAGAGCGGTGGATGTCTTGAGCATTTTGGGATGTCGTGTGCAGACTGACCTGGCAGTCAGTTACGCCATACATACGCCAACATACTTTACTTAAGCATTCTTATTTTTCTGGCATCCAAGTGGAAGTAAATCATACTCCAGCTATCTGAGTTTATGACAAGATCAGAACATGTAATGTGAGGATAAAAACTGAAACTTGGAGCAGAGAGAGTTATGATTTTAGATTCAGTTCAAGATGACAATACTGACGATCTGAGAGGAACAAAATCACTAACAAATTATTAGTGACTTTCAACACTCTTGAGGATATCATCTCAAGAAAATGTAAAAGACCCTCTTTCTTTTAACTTTGAGAAAAAAGGCTGGATATTTTATAGTAAAGTGGGGGTCGACGGTTGGGGGTAGACGTGTTGGGTTTACACACAGTCAGCCCTTCAGGCCAGCATCTCTCAAGTCTGCCTGGAGCTTTTAGTACTGGCAGGTTCCTGAGAAATGAGGGAGGAAGGGTTGAAAAGGGGAGGATGCCATATCCCTGTCACTAGCAAAATACACCCCCAGTGGGAGTATAATGAACAGGATCTCAGCAGGACAGGAAAGGATTTTGAGAGATCTCGAAAGCCGAGGGTGGAGTGCAGCAGAGTTTGACTAGGAAAGGGGCAGCGAAGGGTGCCCATGGGTCAGGACAGAGTTGGCTGAGCAGCTACATGTGAATGGCAGCATTTGTGCTAAGAACTGGTAGGAGAACGAGAGGGAGAAGTTATGTTTCAGGGGCATGCCTGCAGTTAGACCTAGACGCACTGGGATAAATTAACAGTACAGTGTTTGGTTAGTGATATGTGCCAACCATGATCTCCACCATCAAACTCCATCTGTGTGTCTGTGTGTTCATGATTAGCCATGGTTATGTTTGAAAGGTAAACACTGGCCCTCTCAGTTTGCTGTGACACTCCATCAAACCTGATGGACAAGTCTGAAGCAGTCATAGGATCCACTCCAGTCTGCTAACCCTTGCTTCTTTTCAGTCCATGAAATCACAGAGTATAAGAATATCATACCACGTCTATTATTGCAGTTTTAGTTATATAAATTTAAATCCCCAAATAGACAAAGGAAGATGGTTAATAAAGCTCCCATGAATATGACGACGGGGGGTTGGTTAGAAATCTTTTCCTAACTATCTTGCAGGCTCTCTTTATCTAAAGCTGAATCTAATTTCCAAATTTTTCACTATATTTTTAGATGTGTCATCTGAAACACACTTCTGAAAAGCAACGTTGATCAGATTTCTCAGGGGACAGACTTTGCCACAGCTGTCTAACATTCATGTCCATTATCAATACAAAGAGTAATTTTGCATTCAAATGATTTTATAAACTGTCAAAAGAATTTATTTTGCTGGTTTTTTGTCTGATGAAAAAATGATTGATGCATCAAGCTAAACCAAAAAAGTTTTGGCAAACATTTTAATATTTTCCTTCATCTAATAGGATTTAACTTTGCACAATCTTACCTCAAATTCTGCATGTTTATGTATGTCTTCAGCCCTCTGTCGGCTCAGGATAAATTCAGCTTCATTAGCCACACGAACTAGGTGGTCCTTCATGGTGTGACTGAGAAGCCTGGAGAAGAGGGGCAATGGCCATCAGAACAAGGGAATTTCAAGTACACGTCATAATACAAATGTTTAATAATACCATTCGGATGTCATCTACATCTATATGAGGTAAAAAAAATCTCCCATTCTTCAAAAAATATCACAGAATTTTAAGCTTAGGGGTATTTGAAACCTGCATTAAACAGTGATATCTGGCAACCATGAGAAAAAAAACAGCCATGAAACATCCATAAAATGCTGAAAAAGAACTGTGCAGAATTAGCAGAAAATCTAATTTGGGAACAAAACCAAATCAGATTTGTCCTTTAACTAGAGTCCAGGTGCTAATTGATTGGTTAATGATATGCATCTGACAGGAGGGAGGATCTGTGCCCATGTTGCTACATATGTAGCCTCTTCTTATCAGTGTTCATGAAACATCCATGTTATGTTTGTGTGCATGTCTGTGTGTGTGCTGGTTAAAAAAAAAAGCCCACAGGTCAGGACTGTGCAAAGTGGAACAATAACAGACTAGAGGACAGAGAGGAGAGGTGGAGGGGAGGCTGTGAGCTGGTTGAGACTGGTGGGATGGGAGTGTTGAGGCCAGGGGACAACTGTAACCTAAGCCTGCTGTTTCAGCACCGTGCAGCAGGGGAGCGGAGGCGCTGGGGCCTCTGTAACCTCCATGGCCCTATTCTGGCCCTGCTATCAATAACCCAACCACTGCCCTTTTTTATGGTGCTAATGATTGCACATGTGGATGCTGTCCAAAGCTGGTATGTGCACTAACCTTCAAAGGACATTCAGAAATAAATCAGAAATTAAAGGAGTCAATTACATAAGAAACTTGGGATGGAGTGTTATGACATACAATAAAATCAGGGACCTCAAGTAATTAATTTCACAATGCTTTTATTACTGTGCAAGAAAAATGTAATATAAAGTTGAATGAATAGTTTACACTTTCTCTAAAGTATAAACATTTAACTATAGAATATATGGCAACCAGTAACATCAACCTAATAATAAAGTGTTTGAATTTAATATTAATCATTTAGTTTTAAACTCCTGTTTCATTCCGTTAAGACATGGTGGCTGTAGCTCAGGAGGAAGAGCTGTCGTCCACCAACCGGAAAGTTGGTGGATCCAGGCTTCCCCTGGCTGCATGCCGAAGTGTCCTTGGGCAAAACACTGAACACCACGTTACCTCCAAATCTGCCTATTGGGGTATGAATGTGTGTGACTGGATAAAGCACTTGGTATGTAACAATAGCAGTGCTGAATGAATGTGTGTGTGAATGGGTGAATGTAACATGCAGTGTCAAAGTGCCTTGAATGGTCAACATATGACTAGAAAAGTGCTACACAAGTACAGTCCATTTACATGTATTTATGTTCACAAGTATTTGCAGGGAAGTAAACCTTCTATGGCAGCCTCAAGTCAAGAAAGCAGTATACTCTTTACAGTGAATTACAAATCCTATTTTACACAAGTCAAACTACTGCACTGCTAATCTTGTTAGCATTACTACAGATTAGTGTCTGCCAATTCTGAAATCCGAGGATCAATACAGGGAAGTGTGTCCCTCTAAATCAAAAACTGATGAGTCTAAAGACTACAAGGAGGTGAAGAGTGAATGAGAGTGGGATGTAGAAAACAAGATACAGAAGATAAACACCTAAGACGGTTAGACAGAAGAGGTTATTACAAACAGATAAAGGCTCAGCTAGAAAGGCATGAACAGACAGACGGACAGTGAGGTGAGAAATCAAGAGTCATTTCCCAAGTGTCACAGAGGAACGGCAATCAGAGTTCCCGTCACCTTCTGCCCAATCTTGCTCCTTCTCCCAAATCCCTGAGGGATGAGCAAGTATTGAATGGAGCCTTGAACTCACAGGTTTTCCATCCTCACTCTCCCTTCCAAGCCTTTCTATTCTCCAATCATTGATTGTCATCCAGAATCTTGAGTAGCCACACCATCACGGGGGCCTTTGGGATGTAATGTGATGTGAGCATGAAGAAATTGGAAAGAGGCCAGTAGGAAGAGGTTGGAGAGATAATGAGGTGGTGCTACAAGAAGAGAGGACAGCATATAGCAGATCAGGGTGACCTACCTGCCTTCGTTGACCAACTCAATAAAGGCAAGTCCTGCATTCTTCTGGATGGAGTTCTGCCATTCCTGCAAGAAACACAAACATTATCAATACATTGCTAATGAAACTTTAAACTGATGATCTTGGAAAATTACCATATGCTATTATAAAGATAGAAAGTACATGAGTGCTGGAAGCCAAAATATCCCCTCAAACAACAGATTTCAGCAAGTGGCACTCAGGACAATCTTTGGAAAGAAGTAGAAAAAAAAGCTCTATTCATGGACCTTTTTAGACTGGGAAGTTTGTATCATCTCTAAAAGCTCTCATGTCTAATACATGTACCAACTGTATCAGTCAGCAAGGGTTACACAATTGGTGAGCTAGCTGGTGAGCAGGAGTGAATGATCTCTGTTGAAAGTGCATTTATCACAAGGAAATACACAAATTTCTTACTCTCTTTGACTAACGTTATGGTTCAAGATGTCAGTCTAAACAATTCAGCCGCAGCCATGTGCGACTTTAAATCCTCAGCTTGGAAGGGGACAGCGAAAGAAGGGAAACTCAGCAGTTATCGTCTCTCATGTTCTGTTTAATATTTCAACACCTTCCACACAAGCGTCAAAAGAATAATAAAGCAACAAGGTCATGGGTCCTGTCTGAAACTCACAGCGCTTTTTCCCCCTCTTCCTCTCAGGGGAGGGGAAAAAAAATGTTCAAAAATTTTCATCTCGAGACAAACTACCAAACTACACCTAAGAAAAAAAAAAAAGGACTCCTTTCATGTTATGTAATTCTTCTTAAAATGTAAGTACGGAATGATAATTTTATTAGGGCTCATGGAACTCTTTCAGTGTACCACTTATCAACTGAGTCGCAACCATGCAGTGAAAGACACAATGTGCATGAGACCAAAAGTTTTAAATTCAGCTGTCATCATCTCTTGAGCTGATAGAGGAAACTGTGTGTTTATGTAGAGACTAGTTTTTCAGTAAACCTAGAGATCCCACTGGGAGTGGGATATCAGCGCTACAAGGAGGAAGGAAAGATCCATTTACAAGAATTTCTAATACCGATCCAGACATATTTGTACATATGTGACAAATTTAGAAACCATATAGCTTTTCCCTTTTCAGCACAACAAGTATATAGCCATCAAAACCAATCACACGCCAAGCCAAGAGAACCATTCTTCTGAAATGCCTACACACCATCACTCTGTGACCAACTGCATGTCCCACAGAAAACAGCATTACACTTAACCTCAATTCATAACTGCTTTTTGTCCTGCAGGACCATATTGGCATTGACCGTGTTTACAATACATTCCAAATAAAGAGGGCACAGAGGGAATAGAAGTCTGGATTTGGGAGTGGAAACAGTGTGGAGTACTGGCAGAAGGCTTTGTGGCTGAAGCCTGCTTTGGAGGAAGCGTGTGAGAGCAGCCTTGGGGCCTTAGTTGAAGCATGGACTGCAGTTGAAGGGCATTAACCATGACTGTAAGACCAGCTGTGAGGATATTCTACACCAGGACAGGTTCTGCTGGCCAGATTTCAAATAAACACAACAGGAAGTGAAGCTTAAAATAATAAATGTAACCTGTTGAGATAAAAAAAAAATCAAAAACATAAAATTCTCCTTGTGTTATTTCTTTTGAAAGATTTTTATGCAGCAGACTTGGAAACTGTTGCAATAATTTCTTCAGCAGACGTAACTATAGAAAACTGACAGATCATGACTGCTTGGTTTCTAAATTTGGTCTGAAGAAAAGAATCGAGGCCATTGGCATTTTGGTGGACACAGACAAAGGTGATAGCAAGACTAATGGTGTCATTATGGGCAAAGGAAGGGCTCCTCTAGTTGAATTTAAAAAAGCAATGACCCTGATCTGAGGGACATCTCCCAGTGACAAAAAGGGAAAGGGGACAGGTCAGTGATAGAATATTGGATTTTGGCTGCCCTGGTCAGCGATGTTGCAGCTTTTATGGCCGCGATAGGGGCCACAACCACAACACTCCAGATGAGAGGATACAAGCAGCCATTTGTGACCTCTCACCTTTAACCTGACCTCTGAAACATATGATGGGACGAGAGAGCGCTTCCTCTTGATCCTAACTTGGAATTGGTCAACAAAAATATATTTTACAGATGTTAAATACAGCTGACAGGAGGTATGTTTTGTTTTCCTCTTTTATGTGTGCGACGGTGAGTATGAATGAAAGTTTGACTATTCATGGAAATGCCTGTTTAAATGTGAAGTAAAGAGGACAGCTCTGTTTGGTTTGTGTTCCATGATGATGGCATTGAGTCTAAACACACATGCCATGCACTTCCGTCATTACAGCTGATTATCCATAATCAACATCTAAATATACCACTACCACTAGTGAGAAAACACAGACCTCCTGAGTAAAATCACCTTTCAAACATCAGGCTAGCCACTACACAAGGAAAACATTTTCCAACGCTGAGGAAAGATATGTCCCAGCTCTCTCGAAATAATAAATAAATCAGCTGTGCTTTTTGGTGGCATCACTCATAATCACAAGTATTTGTTGATTTGAAAGGCTATGGGAATACAACTTTAGATGGACGACAAACATAAATCCTCATGTCAAATGTGGCAGTGCAGCAGAGGCAGAGCAAAAGAGGCTGAAAGCCACTGATTTTTTTCTCCCTTTTTCTGTATCCTTAAAAAGCTTTAATGATATAATGTTGGACTTTAATTGTGAAATTAAATAGAAAGTGACTAAGAAATAATTAACTGGCAAATAAAATGCATTTATTCAAATAAAATTCTCTGACAACATACCACGGCTAGATAACACTATTGTCCATCATTCCTTGACAGATGAATGCAGAAGCGGAGTAGTTTGGGCTTCATGCGGTCATGTCTGCAACACCAGTGTGTATGAATAACTTAACACCAGTTGTCTGATGAACGGTATGCATGTTGAGACTGAAACTGCTGAAAGACTCCTGTTGGTGTTTGTAAGATCTAATTCACAACTACAGCAATATTTACTGATGCCCAAATATTTATAGAGCCCTGTCTCCGTTAGCTTCATGAACTCACACTGTCAAGAATATACTAACAACATCAAGAGGACAGGGCCTAAATCTCCCATATTCCAAACACTCCAACCAAAAAACATGCTACAACACAAAAGTCAGTTAAAGTGGAGCACAAAGATGCAGAATATTTTATAACCCCCCCCCCTGCCCATTTAAACTTATTCTGCAACATAACAAGCAGGTCTTTTAGCTTAATACAGTGAACTGTACCAGTATGAGGGGAATAAGAATATTTAAATACCATATGCAGCCATTTCAGCTCCAGATGGAACAGATGTTGAAGTTCATCATCACCTCATCCAACAATTCTATTTTTTTTATAGTTTTTCAATGCAGCAACACATTCAAAGCTTTTGTCTAATCTTTATGAAGAAGAGAAAAATCAAATGTTCTACATTTTTAATAAGCTTTTCATTGTTTTTAATGTCAAACTACAAAAGCTAAAAAGCTAAAAAAAAAAAAACATGTATGTAGATGAAAAAAATCTGTCTTCTTTCAATACAAAAATGATCACAGGGGTAGTCTCCTCTTGTTCTACATAACATTTAACAACTGAACAAATATAGACTTGCAGTCTCTTTAATTGCCCAATCTCAGTCAAGAGATTTCACCTCTTTCCAGTGTTTCAGTTTTACGTTTTACATTTCCAGCATAAATTCCCCCTCATCAGTTTCCTTTTATGGAGCCATGTGTAGTGATGTAGTGTAGCAATATCCGTGGATTATCTTTTATCAAGTGAACATCCCTTTTGCTTTTCTATCATATTTGTAACGGTCTACTATAAGAGACTAACATTTCCAAGAATTAAAATCTAATTTTCCAGTTTCTTCAACATGTGCATGAGAATGACAACAAAATAGTTTTGTCTGTAAAACTGTGAAATAGTGATATTTCTGTTGTATTTCTGTGTCATAAAAATGTTACTCTACAAGGTGTCTTCCATCTGGATGTTGATCGAGATATATATATATATATATATATGTATTTATTGTTTTTTGTTTTTTTTTAAGTTTATTATAACTAAAACAACAAATTATCTCATATAGGACATATCTGAAATTGTTCATGTAAATCTCTTAATGTCTATACAACACTTTCAATATATGCATGTTTGTTTGTTTTTTGACAAAATACAATAATATAGGAGTTGGGAGGTACCATGGTGAAACACATTTGTGTGCATAAGGTGACAACTTATGCAATTTGAACATCTCAGTCCATGCCTCACTTGTGTAAATAAGTTAGATTTGTTGAGTTGCCTCGCTGAAATGCATGCTTCTTCATGTTACTGTACATAGTGAAAACAGCATCATCCAATAGCCTGTCCTATATGTTGTGTGTTTGACACTAGTGGTAATCCAAACCATGACCACACACAAGATTGTCACTATGTAATTTAACTCCAGGGCTTCTATCATTTTGATATTCAATCTCCTCCCTCTTTTTAAAATGTGTTTAAACTTACAATAATGCTGGGTTACAATACAGGGAAGGAAGCTCTCCCTATGTGCTTTAAGGAACTTACTCAAATTAAAATTTTACCAACAGTTGTATGGGAAAAGGTAGATGGCATAGCATCAAATTTATCAAACAAAGGTGTAGCTGGAGAATTTATAACATAACTTAAATATCCAAGGGTATGCCCTCACAACTAAAATATCTCCATCTATGCAGTTAAAAGAATTTACTTAGAACAGCAAATCTCAACATTGGATCCAACCCGCTCCTCTTTTTCCATAGACTTCAAATAAATAGACCATTGGTTTTAAAAACATTAACTTTGGAGCACACATTTAAGTTAAAGTCATTGAATATCTTCTAAACTTCATTTGGAGAAGATTTGTTTGTGATGTTGTAGGAAACATTCAATGGGTTAGTACAGCATACCAAGAGAGCAGATAGTGAGTTAACACTTCTGGAAAGAATGTAAAAGCAAGCACAAAAGAGGTTTAGCACAGATGTTTATATGGTGATAAAAATGTTCTTTTTGCCTCTACAACTAATTGTTTAGAGAAAATATTGGACAACACATGCTTTATATCAAGCAACAAGCAGTCCTCTAAACAGAATAAAGAAATATTCTGTGTATTGGCAGGGCATTGCTTAAAAACATGAACATTTGTGACACCAACTGATTTGGTCCTTTTAACATGTCAAAACATCTGTGCACAACTGCACGCAGAATGACTGACTCCGACTTCTGGATTTGGCTTCTAGGATGTGATTGGGACAAACTAGATTCTAGTTTTCGGTTTTAAAAGTGAATCAAGTCTAAGATTTGAACCTCTATTTTGTCAGATGAAAAATGCAAGGAAATGAATTTCCACTACAAATCCGAGCAAAGACGCCAAGGCTTGATTTTTATCAGCGGGATGGCTGAGAGAGGATAGCAGGGGGAGAAACATTAGAACACATTCCAAGGTCTTATAACAAGGGACCTGTCAAGTAAGAAAATATCACATTAACAGTGCCTGCCAGAAGGAGAGCTCTCTGTCAAGGAAATTCATTTATTTGAAACACGATTATATGTTACGTATAAATAACTAGCCGTTCATGCCACTTGAAGCCAGCTCACAGTAAAAACCGGCCGGGAGCCAAATTAAAAGCCACTCAATAATTTTAGGAGTCTCCTGTCTGATTTTCTCCTCTCAGTTAGACTTCACTTCCTGTCAGGAAGCCCCCCTTGACCCCCAGCTCCTCCAACACAACACACCCCCACTGCCCCCTCTCTGTCTGCATAGTTGCCAACGATGGGGAGTCTTCAGGATTAAGTGCAAGTTGGTGTTACTGTGTTTTCTCTGCGTCTCACAGGAGACTATATTTTCAAAGAATATGCAGCGTTACAGAGTGATGGTATGGGACATTGAGCCGTGTGGCGTGGCTGTAAAGGGGCATGGGAGCAGAGTACATGGCCAGGGTGAACAGGGAGGGAGGGAAAACAACACTTTGATTTTCACTGATCTTGAACCTTGCGTGCCTGTTTAACTGCACAGTGGGGTGCAGGTCTGACTGTGAGGAAAAGATGGAGAAAGTATTTTTGTCCCTTGGTTTCATCACATTCCTTGCCACTTCTCTCACCTCTCTCTGCTCCCCAAGTGGTTCATTCAACATAGTCTGCATTTGATCTATCACGTATGGGAGAGAAGAAGAAATATGTCCACTGACAGTTATGAATGGCCAGACCCCACTTTCACCAGCATAACTTTCAATATAAAAAATTAACAAAGCAACTTGTGAAAACCTAATAAAACACAGTAAAAAATTTAACTTTCTTTGTTCAAGCTCTCCAAACTACAGACCAAACTCTCAGATTAAACTATGGACTGTAAAGAGCAGGAAGACCGAACACTCACAACCTGTTTCTTGACCACAGGGATTTAAACCTCCATGTCTCAGCCACTCTCTACTTCTAACCTGGAGGTCAGAGTGTCAAGGGTCAGGAGGAGCCAAGTGTTTGGGGATGTCAATGTCTTTCCCCCTGCTGACTGAAAGAGAGGTGCCCATCTGTTAAACAGGTTAACTTTTGTGAAACTAGCTGGGAACATGTGATACCAGCAGTCATTGGATTAGAGGGGTTAACAGTGATGTTATTAAATTACAATTAAAGGATTATCTGCTGGAATAGTCGCAACAAAATGCTGTTTACCTAAATCAAAGATAGAGATCCATCCATTAGTTGGTAGGATGTTAGTCTCGACAAAAAAAAAAAAAAACTGCTGAAAAATCATCTTTACAGCCTCATAGCATGGCTGAGATCTCAAAAATCATCCATTCGAAAACAGGACATTGAAACGACATGAAACTGCCATATTGACTTTTTCTAACATCATCATAATAGTTACTCAAGAATCAGCATAACCCCTGACAAATTATAATGTTGCAGCTTTAAAATAAATGTGAAAGCTGTTTTCTTTCAGTTTGGTTTATGGAACTGTGAAGAAGCGCAGTCCTGCATAACCAGCATCCTTCCAGCCTACAACACTGCCTCTCCCTTCCTTCCACTCCATGTACAGGATATACCTCTGATAAATGGCAGAAGGATGGATGGGCTGACAAAGGGGCCGGACAATAATGGCTGATCTACAGGACACAAATGCAGCTACTGAGAAGATTTATGAGTCTCTGCACATCGAAGACCGTCCAGTATCCAATGAGATGATTTCTCAAAGCACTGGACGGATTGCAGCAAGCACCAGAGAAAGCTCTTTCTCGTGTTCCACCGTATTATTTATTAATCACCTGTTTTGGGTGGAAGCTAGTTTAACAAGTGCACGCAGGAAACAACCCACTGGTCGTAAATATGACAAAGGGGAAGTGTGAGAGGGAGAGTGAAATTTTCAGGGCCAATCAAGGTCAAGAAAAGACATCTTTACACGGAAAACCTTGGTTCATTTAGACCTTGACATAGAAAAGTTAAATGAAATTCAATTAATGTACAGGACCAACTTTGTAGCAGCCATTCCACTAAATAGACTCCAAAAGCTCTTGATGTCTTTATATTAACTTAAAAAATCCGCTTTCTCATCTATACTTGAGGTCATGAACTTGGGTTGGTCAAATGGCCATCATGGGAGGCATCTTGTCGATAAGACAGACAACCTTTTGCCAGTTGAGATCTTGTTGCCGTTTCACACCTTGTATTATTCATAACATAATTTTACCTTTTAGACTATCAATAAGCATTATTAAACAGGGCAAAGCTAAAACCGTATAAGATACAGTTGTAGACACAAGCCCAAGCTTTAGCATTTTCTTGTGTTTACATCCATTGTCAGTAGGGGTCACAGGTGGCGATTTGAGTGGGTCACTGGGAATTTCAATGGGTCCCCAATTAAAAATATTCTTTTTATTTCTTATATTTCTTAAATTGTGCTGTATGCTGTCTCCAGTTGAACACAGCTAAGACAAAGGAGATGGTCCTGAACTTCGGAGGAGAGGGATCACCCTATCATCCAATCTCCATTCAGGAGGAGGACATTGAGGTGATGACAGTCTATGAATATCTGGGCATCTATACTGATGATCGGCTGGGCTGGTCCGGTCCTGCAACATCGATGCCCTCTACAGAAAGGGACACAGTCATCTATTCTTCCTGTGGATGCCGAGGTCCTTTGACGTGTGCATGGACATATTGGCCATGGTCATCGGGTGGCAGTGGCTCAGGTGGTGGGACAGGTTGTCCAATAATCCGAAGGTTGGTGGTTTGAATCCCGTTCCCGCCCCAGCCCTAGGGCAAGACACCTTAGCCTCCTTGCCTCCAATGTAGGCAGAAAAAAACTCAATTGTAATTGGATAAAAAGTGTCCACTAAATAACTGTGTAATGCAACTGTGTAATGTTCTATCGGACGGTTGTGGGCAGGAGACTGGACACACTGAGAACTGTAGTGGTAAACTGAAGGCTATAATGGACAATAGTGGACACCCTCTCCACAGATTCCTTAAGCAGCAAAGGAGCAGCCGCCTCTCGCTACGCTGCATAACCAAGTGTTTCAGGAGATCCTTCATCCCCACAGCTTTCAGACTGTTTGATAACATCTCCTGAGCTTTCCTCCCACACCTGTACACACATCATCTCAGGGAAAGGATTTTCATGTGTAAGCATACCTCTATTGGTTTTTTTAATTAATTTTCTATTGATTGTTATGTATTGGGATTTTAACTTCTGTTCAATTTATTTATTTAAATTGCTTTTAAGTAATTATTTGTGGAAGGTGGAAGCCCCCCCTTTAGGGGGGATATCTATCTATCGATCCATCTATCTATATTGTAGTGTTACAACTGCTTGAATGGTGGTATGGTATGTAATGGTTATGATTAACGGGCATATTCATGTATCAATATGATATTAAACTAATAAAATTCCAATTCTGAAAAGTTTATTGAATAATAAAAAAATATTTTTCTTCAGTGGCATTTTTTGCGTCTCCTTTTTCTGCTTACATGTGAAAAACAAGATCTCGTTGGAAGCAGGATGTATGGGCAGACGCAGTCTAAGCATAACAAAATGGTGACCGCCATTCAAAGAATTTTTCATCCCCCCTGCAGGAGTATGTTTTATTTATTTTATTGCAGCATGTCCTATACAATAAAACACTGACACAAATGAGCTCATCATCAGGGAGTAGAAATGTGAGTTTACTTACTATGAAGTTTGCATCTTTAATTGTTGAAATGAAATCCGCTGTAATTGGCTAGTTGTTTTGGTACTGGCTAAACTAGTATGTTGCGATACTGTACAGACATCAGAGGGTTGACTCAGCGCTTGTTAGGTCTGCTGACAAAGTTTCTTTTGCAAGTTACTGTGCTTTTATACATGAGTTGTTGTTCACAATGTATCGTTTTTCCTGGAAAAAATTAAGTGCGTGCCCGGGACACATTGATAGTGACTTTACTGACGAACAACGCGTACCTAGCAACATCACTGCACTTGTCTAATTTTATGTCAGTATCACTTTGCCATAATATTTTTCATGTTTCATATTACAGTAACCCTGCATTTTCAGTACTATCCAGCCCTATATTTCTAATATAATTAATGGGGTTTGCAGCGGAATAAAAAGAAAGGATATTCTTAGGGGCTATTCTATTGTTTTATAGATCAAATAACGAACCAAAAATTTTTACTCAAAATTCATCAAGAAAACATGTGTAAAATGCAGCCCTAAAACACAGGAAATTCTGAATTAACATTATTACGGGTGTAGAAACATGAACGTATCAGTCGTAGTTTTTTTGTAAAACAGTTTCTGATCATTAATCCTTGCTTTGTATATTCAGAAGTCCACAAGGATCAATATTACAGATGAGAACAAGGCAGCTTGCCACCCCAACAGTTAATGTCTGATCAAAATGGTCCTTTAATTGGGAGCGCTGTTGTACTCATTTCGAAAAGAGGCACTATCAAACAGCGGTTTACAATCCCCTCCTCAATGCCAAGCTAATGTGTCCGCCAATGGAACTTTCAGAGGTTCCCTGATTAAAAACTGCTCTGTAGTCCCCAGCCTCCTGACCCCTAACCCTGGCTCCACTCCATCTCAAAGCTTGGGAAATTAATTAAAATTTCACAGAGATGGTATCGCATCACATCTCTGATGAAGGTGTGGAGTTGGGGAGGGAAAAAAAAAAAATCAATCAAAATCATCTCCATCTTCTCCATTCACTGGTTGGCTCAAAGGCAGGGAATATCTCAAGATGGCCACAGAGCTTCTTCCTGTGTGAGAATTGAGCGCTTCCTGCGCCAGAGGGCCCAACAAACTTCACTAAATAACGTCATCAATCATGGAACTGGCTCACTCTCACTGCTTCACATGGAGAACAAACACACAAATAATTATACATTGTAATTTAGCCCAGAGGAAATTCTGTCCCTGTTTTCCTCTTTTCCCCGGTGAGAAGCAGCATATCATTCCCACCTTCCTGCCCCTCCTTCCTTCCCCCTTCACACAACAATAAAATTACATTTGCATTAGCTGTGAGAGAATTTGGTTGGATGATTTATTGAAGCAATCAACACTGCACTAGCCAATCCCCGGTCCTCTCACTTAAAGGGTGTGTGTGTGATTGTGTGTGTGTGCGTTGCAGAAATGGGGTGGGATAGCTTGGAGCTTGGAGAAAGGAAGAAATAGCTTGGGCTATGGACCAAGGGGGGAAGTGAGGCATGAGCTGTGCAGTGGAGCAATCACCAAGATTCTGCCTTTGATTAGATTAGCATTAAACAACACCCTGACAGATATGACAAATAGGTGCATTAGTGCCTGTCATTCTTCTCTCTTTGGTTTTCTATCTCGCTTTCATTCCTGCTATTCCTACGTGTCTGGACATTATGGGGCTCACATTCCCTTTCTGAGTCCCACTAGCCAAAATCTATGCATGGCCACTGACATGCAAACAGATGTGTAATTCGGCTGTATTACCTTTTTTGAGAGGAAGAAAAGTGAATAATGGGAACCAAAAAACATGTGGGGAGTTAAAAGGTGGAGGAAAGCAATGACAGGCACTTTTTCTTTCGGAAATGAAGCTGATAAAAAAGCAGAGTGCAGTGGTAAGAGAGGTGTCATTAATCAGATGCGTTTTTTGTTTTTGTTTTTTATTATTGGAAAGCCTTATTTTTAAAGACACACACAAAACACCACCAGAGGGGAATTATTATCTGGTGTCCTTGTCACTGAGATTGTATATGGCTAGTCTTTGTGTGTGTTTTTATCCTGAATTAATGTTCTTATATGATGCACTGTACATGTGCAGTAGAAAGCTTTCAGTAGCTTTTTGTCTCTTAATGGTAATCGGCCATCCTGGAGTGATCTATTGACAACCCTGATCATTGATCTGCCCACGCCTGCTTATGATCCTGGAATTAGTATTCATGAATCCAGCAGTAGCTAAATAAACTTGGCAACAACATCCACCCACAAGACAACAGAGAAGAGAGGGGTAATCAATGCAAAGCACCATCAAATCTACATTATCCCTCCTCATCAGTTTGGTCCAGGCCACAAGGGCTGGCTCACGGGTCAAAGGTGACGTGGACAGGTCGTCCACCCTTGACCCTCAAACCAATATTTGCAGCTGAAGAGATGCCTCTTCTCTGATTTCTCCACTCTCACTAAAGGGTGAAGGGGGTGAATGCGAAAAGGTAGACGAGGGAGAGCGGAGGAAAGATAAGGCTCGGTGGATTTACTGCACTCAAGGTGAGCCTGATAAATCAGATGGGCAGAAGAGAAGAGGACAGGGGTAAGGAAAGATAAAGATGCCAGACTTGCCTGAGAACACAGAAGCATTACGAGCTCCACCACTGAGCTGCTGGACTTCATACACACCAGGCCTGTAGAAACGCACAAAAAAAAGAAAAGAGCATTTGACAATCAAATTTGTATGTTTTACTTCATAAAGTTTTCCATGTATTCCTGAAAACACATGCACAAACTTAGATTTGCACAAACAGGGATCACTCAACCCCGTGCCATCTGCAAGGGAGCAAACAGTATTGATGGGCCTAATGAGTCGACATGATGTTACTGTAAACTAATACATATTTGGGCCTTGTATTACAGGTCTGATTTGGCCAACATATGTCCCATTGATCCCTGATGGCAAGCCCTGGGCTTTTAGAGGGCAGAGGGCCAGTAAAGTGTCCGGAATCTGCTGTAGAGGGGGGGGGGGTGCTCTTCATATGACAGACTCATATGAAGAGCACTCATATGAAGAGCATTCAGACAAACACATATACATGCACATACACACACCTTCCCCTGCAGCTATCAATCAACTTTCCATTTTGTTTGGTGGCAGCAGACTTCCCAAACACTGCTATTAGTGGCCTGGCCTCTGACCCGGCCCCCTGAAAACCTTAAGCTCAACTACCAAGCTCCTGGCCCTATGCAACTCATCACAGTATTGGATTAACAGTCTGGAGATGGTATTGTATTTAAATAAGGAGCCTTGCATCCTCAGGGTTGTAGGGTTGCTATAAAGAAACACTGCAACATATTGTTTTGGTTTTTTTCAAAGAAAAACTAAGAATTTGTATTATGTTGTACTCACTGGTGCCCTCAATAAGCAGCTCTTGTCCATGACTGCCAAGCAGGGTACGAGAGAGAAAGGGGGCAAAGTCGACAAAAATCTCCCTCAGTAGAGGAGCTGCCTTTTCGAGAGCGTGCTCCAGGCGCTCTGAGATGCTGAAAAGGGAGGGAGATAATCCAAACAGCAAACACAGAGACAAAGTACATGTTGAGTAGAGTTAAACTGTTTACAACTCTCAAGTTAATCCATGGAAAGTCATAACATGTTTTTAAAAATATGAGCTAAAAATCTTGTTTCAATGTGACAGAAAAATAGTGCAACACAAAAAAAAAAAATTAAGCCGATATGCAAAAATAAGTGAGTATCCTCTCATGCATAAACAGCTGATAGTGCATAAAGGTGCAATAGAAAGGCAAAGAATAGAAGATGAATAACCTCATATTGGGGGCTGTGTTCTGGGTCACAGGGGAGAGCGGGGGGACAGATGGCAGGCTAGTGCTGGCTGGAGCCTGGCCGCCTGCTGCAGGGAGAAACCAAAGAACTCTGTTATTAGTTTGGATGTTGGACAAGAACACACACACACACACACACACACACACACACACACACACACACACACACACACACACACACACACACACA
>JBBBVU010000004.1:16433550-16452655 GCA_037177055.1 Atherinosoma microstoma
GTGTGTGTGTGTGTGTGTGTGTGTGTGTGTGTGTGTGTGTGTGTGTGTGTGTGTGTGTGTGTGTGTGTGGAGGGGCGAGTGTGTGGGCAGGGTGGAAGGGTGTGTTTGTATGGAGGGCCAAGTACGTATGGGGGGATGGAGGGATGCAGGTGGATGGCTATGGGGGGCTGTAGGTGAGATTGTGTACGCGTGTGTAGGTGAGGGTGTGTGTTAGGGGGGGGCTCTGGCTGGGGCCTCCCTCTGCTGCCTTACCGGGCAGGCACAAACACACACACACACCCTTCAAGTGAGAGGACCGGGGATTGGGGGGCTGCTGGCTTGCCTCTGACCTTTATGCAGCCACGGTGGCATCTACATGACCACTGTATGACCACTTTGCATGTCCACTCTTCCTTGAACGTCTCCACACTATATTCGGCATGCTGCCACAGTCACCGTGTTGTCATTTAGCTGTATCTACCAACGGATACTCTCACCTAATTTTCTTTGCGTGTGTTCTTACTGTTTTGGTATTGATGGAAATATATTGTTTCTTTTCAGCTAGTCTTTTTTTCTTTTTCTTTCCATCATCATCATCAATAATAATAATAATTATAATAATATTAATTATTTATTTATTAATCTTTTGCCTCATTGCAAAAAACGTGGGATATTCTTGGTCGTGTGTCTGTATTTACGTAGTGTGTTGCTTGTAGTCCAGTTGGATTGCATTGTTTTTTCTGTGTGGTGTTTGTTTTTTTTTCCTCTCCCCCACCCCCGCCCATTTCTCTTTCTTCTCTGTTATTTTTTTCTCCTTCTGTCCCCTCCGGTCGGGTCCGGCAATAAGGTGCGGATTCAAAATAAAAAACTAAAATAAAGATTCTTTCAAGAGGGACTTTATACATAAAAAGCTCTACTTGACAAAGTAAATTTGCTCGGCACAAAACATCAGCCAGACAATCATTCTGCTTGCTACAATGCGGGACAAAACAGGTGTTTAAAAAAAAAAAGAGAAAAAAAAGAAAGACTCTGTAACTGAGTAACCATGCTAACAGAATTGTTTATATGCAGGACCAGCTAATCGAGCTGCAGACCAAGTTATGTCTGGAATAAGATTCTAAATTTAGACAAACTTTAGAGGAGATTTTTAAGATGTAGGGCAGGACCAAAGCCCTTATACCTTTGATAAACATAGGGAATGTGAGATCACCGTCTCAGAGTAGACAAGCTTGGACCATTGGGATGGACACAGTGGGAATATTTGGGGAATTTAGTGTTATGCATTTCACTTAGACATCGTCTCATGAACATATTCTGGGCTCCAAAATCTTTCTACATGGAGTCTCTATCCCAGATCCTGATCTGTCGGTTGTAAGTTTTTGTCTAATGCCTTAATGAAGATCTCTGGAGATTTCAGCACATCTCTTTATGCATGACTTCCTACTTCCAGTTTCTTGACTGACTTTTGTTCATACATCTTTGTCTTTAGTTCTTCTGTTTGTGGGTTTTTCTTCCCTCAGTTCTGTCTTCAGCAAGAAAAATGTAATTTGATTAATTTGAGATCAGGTGACTTACACAAATGCGGAAAAAAATTATCATCAAAAACTCCTGGCTTGTTTTCACAATGCGTTTGTGCCATTGTCCATATTTGAAATTCTGTGAAGTGAGTTTTGTAGCATTTGGATTAATCCAAGGAGACAGTTTCTCTCTGTACTCATTAAAATGAATTTGTTTTGGTCTCCCGCCACATCATCGGTATACACTTGTGACCCAGTATCATTGGAAATATGCACATACATGCCACCACACAGCCTCCATCTGTTACTGATGATGTTGAATGCTTGGGATCATGAACTATTCCAAGTCACTATATCAATTTGTCACCCTCATTCTGGTTACCTTTTAATTCCATCTTTCCAAATGATGCAGCTGCAGAACTGGTCTTGAGTAACATTTTTTTGGCAAAATTTGTGACCTTTCTGTTCTTGAAGCATAAGAACAGTTTACAGCTAAATACTGAGCCTTCTGCATCTTAAAGTCTTCTCTTTGCAGGAGACTTGGGGCCAAATTCCTTTACTTGGCTTGAATCTTTTATTTAATTATATTCACAAATGTAATCTGGAAAGGGGGCACCTTCCATTCGTACAAGAATATTAATCGTGGTATCAGTAGTTCTGACTCTTGAGAGGCTCGTCTTGCAAAGCAACAAGAAGTGTTTCTTAGAGTGATGTGGTACTAGCAAGCAGAGTTCAATTCCCAGCCAGCAAACAGACGATGGGAGGAGAGCAGCATGCAGATAAGGTGTCAGTTTAGACCAGGGTTCTGACAGACCACTGGCCATATCAAAGAAAGCCTGGCACTGCTTATCAGTGCTGACACAGGGGAAGCAGGGTCTAATCACTGGATACTGCTACCTCTCAGAAACACAAACCAACACAGATATGCACCAATACATCAAATGCACAAATTTGAATCTATAAAATAGAGAGAAGAAGCAAACAGATTCCTGCCATACTCCTGGTGTCAGTGTCTCCATACTTCCATGCATCTACACATGCACAAAATAGGATTTTTGAATCAGGGTTTCCTGTGATGCAGACAGACGCCTGGCCTTAAAATCAAAGGCTGCACCACAATGATGATCAGATCTATTTAAAAGTTACAGTTGCACATTAAACCCTGACAACTTAGGGTTGCTTCAATAGAAAATAATAGAGCTGCAGCAAAATCTAAGAGGCTTGACTTTGGTGTTTAAAATAAAATGGTGATAAGCTGAATCATGATACATGAAAGCGCAAGTAATGATAGAGCTGAATGAAATTAGTATTGATAGCCTGTAAGAGTAAAGATAAAAGTATCTGCTAAGTTTTGGTGGGTTTTTTTGTTTAGATAGTGATTGAACTGGATGACAGTATCAGAGAGCAAGGGCGGCGCTGACATGAAGCACCCTGGGTGTCAACAGCAGTAGAGAGAGACAGAGAGATAGGCTACCCCTGGTGTGTGGAGACTGGAAGTGTGTGTGTGAATTTGACTACAAATATTATAATACATGCATATGTGTGTACACCTAAATGTGTAGGAGTCTGATGGTGATCATGTCCATGGATGTGTTTGGCCTTCCATCTGCTACCCTGCAAAGGCCCAGTGAATTATTCAGCAGGTCATTAGCCACACTTATCACGAGTGGGCCGCCCCAGTCGATTAATCAGCCTTCAGCGGCCCCTCTCAACCCACAAACAGGAGCCCAAAGCAAAGTGTGTGTGTGGATGAAAAGCTAAGACTGAATTATTTAATGCCCTCAACACACAGTGGATAAGTACAGTCAACACTCCAATTCAAGTAATCTCTGCTATTTCAGGTGAAAGCACAAGTCACAACATGTCTGTTATCTGTATAGGAATGCTATTCTCTACAGTGTTTATTTCACCACAGCACAATTAGTTTAGATCCCTTTCCCTTCAACACAATGCACATGAAGGCTCAAAATAGCATTATAACTGATCACACTCCCGTGAAGTCCACAACGTCAAATAATGCATCAGGTTGTGAATGCAGGATAAGTCATATAGAAGGCAAAACACTTAACAGAGATTTATGAGTCAAGTGACCAAAACAAAAGTTTGGAGATTGCTGCACTGAATATGACTATGTGTGACCAATGTTGGAAAGGACATTTAAGATTTTATTCAACACACCAAACATGAACCCATACTAATAAAGAACTGCAGGATCTTTTGTCACATGAGGAACAAAGACTTCTATAACAGATGATGTAGCTCAAACATAGCCTTGATCTCAACATCTTTAAGTGAATCTGCAAGGTAAGAAAATACATCTGTAATAAATTCTCATGCTTTATTTATAAAACAATAAAAATTGCAAGTAACATTACTGAAAGACTAACTTCACATGTCCAATGAAAAAGAACATGAAAAACGTGTAATTGTGAACAACCCTACAATTTTTATTTATTTTTAACAAAAAGGAATTTAAGTTTTATGTTACATGAAAAATTTTTCAAATTAATTTTTTGAGTTGGGGACTCTGACTTGGGCCAGCTGGTTTGTTGAAGACTTAAATTTAAGAAAATGGTTAATCTGTGATGCCACTGTGGGTTGTGATATTGCAGCTACTGTAATATCACTGATTTCTTACCTATTTTTGTTTTGTTTGTTGTTTTGTTTTTGTTAATGTGCAGTTACATGGAGCTCTATAGAATTATATTTTGTCTCTTGCCTGTAAGGACAATCCGTGTTTTCTAATAATTTGTTAGTTAATAATTTAATATTAAAGTAATGATTCACTTTAATGTCACAAAAAGAATATTTAACATGCCTAATAACATCCTGTTAGCACATCTGACGAGTCAATGTAATTGGAAAACAGACTTTGGAGTCCCTTCAGGGATCCATTCTGGGCCCTCTTTTGTTTATTGTTTATACTAATGATTTTGTGTCTGATTGCAAATGGCACAAATTTGTTTGTGTCACACAAACACATGGATCAGCTTGTAAACCTCTTAAATGAGCAATTAGCTAAGATAAATATCTGGTTTAAACGTAATAAATTATCTTTAAATATTAGTAACACCTATTATATTGTTTTCCATAGAAATAGACATCTATGCAATGGTCAAAACATAAACTATAGAAAGAAGCACTATAAATAAAGTTGATTCGACTACATTTTTTGGAATACATATTGATCAATACAGGAATTTTAAAAAGCAAATTGATGAATTGTTAAAATAATGATCAAAACTTACAGAATTATTTTTTAAAGTTAGACATTTTCTTCCACTAGAAGCCATATTAACCTTGTATAGATCACTGTTTGAGCCTCATTTGAACTATCGCAACATTATCTGGAATAATACATACCCTACTTACGCTGAAAAATTACTAATATTATTTAAAAAAAGCCATAAGAGCAATTTCTTGCTCCATGAACGATTCTCCCACAAATGTTCTCTTCCATAAATATGGTCTCTTAAAGCTTCCTGAATATAATCTTTATCAAAATGCATGTGTAATGTATTCTGTTGTTCATAAGTTAAATACTCATATATTTTCCCTCTCACCAACAAAATACTTGCTTGCTTGCTTGTAAAAGGAAAATACAGAAAACTGAAATGCACTCGTTTCAGTATAGGTTATAGAGGACTACAAATATGGAATGAGTTAGACATCCACATATAACAGTCGACCACTTTCTCTATATTCAAAAAAATTCTAAAGGTAGAAACTACTGGAGGGTTATGCATCTGATGGGGTTGCGGCCTAGATACTCTGGGATGGGGATGTCTTCTTTGTACATGGCTCGGGGAGGGGATGTTGAGGTGTTGATCATATTGTGGTGGTGTTTAGGAATTTGATTTGCTGTTGTGTTAGTTTCTGGGGCTGTACTAGAATATCTGGATCTGTGTGTCTCTTTGCTTGTTGTGTGATGTGACTGCTTTGCAATGAACGCTTAGGTTGACAGACTCAGAGTCCCTAAAGTGTTCAAGCATCTCACAAGCAGTGTTCCTGTTGCTTGTGGGATGGTCTCACTGCGAGGTAGTTCTGGTCTGTGGGTTGTGCCATTTATTCTGTTTATACTGTTCTGTCGGGTGGTGGTGGCCAGGACCCCTATTAAAAGCTTACAGCTTCAAGGGGAGTCCTTTTTTCACAATGTAACATAGAAATAGTCATGTCAAACTTGTGAAATTGTGGAAATAAATAAATCAAATCAAATGTTATCTTTGTTATCCAAGAAGAGAAAAAAAGATTTTAGCATGCAATCTACATTTAAACTGAGATAAGTGAAAGGGAATTTTAGAGTCATATATGCCATTTGTGATCTGTATTGTGCAGTCTGTAGATATCCTGCTGGTGTACTTTTCTTAACTAATCAAATTTGGCTATAGCATGATTTGAGAGATTGTCTGGATACTCCAAAATCAATCATAACATTTTCCAGCTAGTTTGTCTTGTAGGTGCTCCCGATGATTGTGAGCTTTGTTTTTCTTGATGTTCCAGGTGGTTTTCTGTTTTCTTACAGGTGTAGCGATTGCTTGTCTGGCGTTAGGTTGAACAGGTGATTTTGTTGCTTTCTATCTGGCATATCCTTGTCTTTTTTTGTTCTCGTCACTATTTTTCTCTTTTGTTTACTCTTTCCTTTCTTTCACACCACATATACCATATTCAGTATGGTAATATGAATCCTTGCTATGTAAAGTCATCTGGCAACATGCAGAAACTACATGTGGTGTTGTGACATTAATCCAAATTACATAAATACGTCAGATTGAAACCTCCAGAGTAAAATATAAATTGTAAAATAATGTACTGCTTACCATCAGCAGTTCATTAACAGCATTTGACCAACAACACAACTCATCTGCACATCAGCTCTCACATACATATAAAGTCTGATATCAGGAATGCAAACAACTGCACCATGTATATCCTAGTGTCTAACACTCGCATATGCAGCTGAACTGTGCAGTCTAAATCACAGACTTGTACAATGACACTGTTTAGTTCTGGTTAGTATCAGCAAATATTTGCAGACTGGCTGTCATAACAGGGGCATAGCTGAGAAATGCATGGGAGAAATCTAGCAGTTCACCACTAGTAAATAAATCAGTTTGATACTTCACCCTCTGACCCACCCCCAGTTTTTATCTGGGAGATCCCTGCTTTTTTCATGCAATGGTCTCATAAATCCTGCCCTCTGGGCAAGCTGAAAGTTGCCATGTTTTGACAGGAGATGTCAGTGTAGAATGTCAGCTCTGGCTTGGACTGGTGTCACTGGGAGACTTACTGGTTAGTGAGAAATGCTGAGCAGTGATAGAGCTATTACAAATGGATAACAAACATCATTAGAACTCATCAACATATGTCATAAGCTAACTGGTAATGGTAAGAGCTGAAAGACAGTTGGCTGATTAAAAAGGGATAGAGAGACTAAATATCTGCTAAAAAGCCAGCTAGTTCGATAGATTGTATGGTCAACTTAATACAGTGATGTCAAACTTGCAAGGCATCTCAGCAGGGAGCCTTTCCAATGGTGGAATATTAGGAATCTGGGTAGAAGAAAGGCTTGGATTAAATGCTGAAGTATGAAAATGCATCACTGAAGTCAACAGAAAATGTATATAAGCAGAACATGTTTCCAATGCCAAACAGATTTTGGCTCTATAATTCTGTCCAGGACAGACTCAGCTGTTCATTAAACAGATTTGCCAGTGTAAGGCTGGTGACTGTTACTCTTAACAGACACCAGGTTTTATGGATAATGTGCCACATCATGGGGCCACATTTATGCATGGTATGAGGATATGTTCCTTTATCATTACAGTTCACTTTGTGTAAATGCAACACAAAATCATCTTGCTGCCTTCAATTAAGCACCAAATGTGAAAGAAAATTATGCTACTGTTAGTGCAGAAAGTACTTGTCCCACACAGATTTGCAGATGCAAGTCTCCTTGTTGTTGTAGATGCAATTTAAAGTTAGTGTAAAAAAAATACCTTGAAATGCTGGCTTCTTATGTTTGTGTTGTGCGGTTGGTGACTGTTAGTTTTGCCATACACAACAAAGACCATTTGCTGTGGAGAGTTAACATTTTTTTAAGGTGAAATCTTTTCAAAAACTATTAAGCCATTTGTTTTGGTGTTTTCTATAAAAGTTATAGATCAATATCAGCCCTTAGTCCCCTTTAATAATAAAATGATTATATGCAGGTGAGTCAAACACCCTCCAAGTCGCTTTTATCTTTTCCTTAAAAAGTATCTGGGGTAGAGTTTGGTGTCTGTGACTAGGTTTGCATGAAGAGGCTCCCATAGGTATCGAGTGAGCTGTTAGTCTACGTTCTCCAGCTCTCCTGACGTCCTCTCTTCCCACTGAGTGTGCTCAGCGGACAGGAGCCAGTCTAATCCCCCTGATATGAGGAGCGCCCTGAGACCTGACAAAGCATTCCTCAGATAAAGACACGCGATCACAGAGATGCTGTGGAATTCCCACAGTTGGGGGCAGGCAGACCGACTGTGTTTGTGAGTGAGAGGGAGAAAAATGTAGAAATATTTTCTTCAAAAAACATGAGAACTTTGACTTGACACCCATCTCCCCCTTTCTCTTGTCTCTCTTTTTCTTCCTCTTCACCCAGAACCCCACCTCTGCTGTGTGTAAAATGCCAGAGAATCAACAGTCCAAATGCAAACCAGACCAATAACCGTCCTCTCTCACCTGGGCCCATCTGTGGCTTTGGTACCCCGCTTTGCTTTTGAAGCCTTACTCCTGAGTGTTCACCCCACACTACCAGAAGTAACACAAATATGTTTTTTCATTATTATCATTTAGGTTTTTTTTTCCCTTCTTTATCCTATTCCCAGAAAAGGGGGAAAGCACTATATGAATTTTATACAATGTGAGTCAAGCAAAGAAGTGCTGTTAAGTATCACTGGCAATGTGAAAACAAACAGATTCCTGTCAGCTTTGTCTCCCTGTCTCATCACCACAGATAGGACTTCTTTTTAAGGCAGGTTCTTTGTAAAGCACTTTGCCTGTGATGAGGGGCTGCATCGACAGCTAACAAAGAATAATGAAACTTCAAGAGAAAATGAGTCAGACTGAGAGTCAGTTTGGAAAGGTTTCAGTTACAGAATGTTTTTCAAGATCCACCAAGGCCTCCTTTGAGGATACCAAGCTGAGATGTGTTCAAGGTCTGACTTTCAAAAGTCCCCTGCAGTTATGTTGGGATAAATGGCATAAAACTGTCAAATGTAAAGCTTCAGAATCACAAGACTTAATATATGTATTTCAAGAAACTGACAAAGCTGTCAGGTCTCAGCAAAAAAAAAATCCTCGGATTTATTTCCCCACAGTCAATAAGGTGTAGTACAGAGAAAAATTTTTTTAATGTACTCTATTTAACTTGGTGTCATGCTGTGTCTGAACCTTAGCCCTCACCTATCAAAAGAGCGGAACTGTAGGGATGATTCTCTGGCCACGTCCCCCATAGGTCCAAGAAACGCGGGCGGCAGCAGACTTGGATCCACCATGATATCATCAGCTGGGCCACTTACAAGGCTGCGCAGAATGTCTTTCACATTCTTGCCCTTTGAGTCAGCAGACGGAGCAGGTCTGACCTCAGATGACAGTGTAGACAAAGCCTCTGAGATGGCGTCTGGACCATGAGTTGCACCAGAGGATGACAGATCTGCCTCGCTCGCTGCAGTTGAAGTGTGGTCATCGCCGATACCAGAATCATACCTCCTTAGAGAGAAGCCATTCTCCACCTCCGTTCCACCTGAAGCTCCACCACTGTCTGTGAAGACATGGAAAAAAAGTAAAAAGATAAACTTCTAGATATTTTTTTGTAGCAGTGGTGAACATCCACAATATTCCTCAAAATTCTTCATTCTCTAGTTTAATACTAGTGCACATTATTGTATATAAACTTTTGTTTTCATAGGAACAATCTCAAAACAGGCCATTAAGAAGGAGCACAGATGAGAGAACTTTAAATAAATCAGATCTTACTTTATATTTAGAGGCAAAAAGCAAGAAAAGACTGGAAATGACTGCAACACACGAGCAAAACCTTTTTTCGATTAACATATATTCAACTCCACATATCCACAATTCCAAGAAAGTTGGGACATTGTACAAAATGTAAACAAAAATAGAATACACTGATGTGCATATCTCATAAGCCAACAGCTTTCCCACAATAGAACACAAGAAACTTATCAAATGCTCAAACTGTGACATTTTACCATTTCCTGAAGATGGTGGCAACACGTCTCAAACGCTGGGACAGAACCATTTTTACCAATGTGTACCATCCCCTCTTCTGTAAAAATCTCCAAAATATTGAGATCAACTTCTAAACCTTTGGCAGACAACAGCTGTCGGTTTTACATTTTATGAAGCACAACTTGTGTATTGGTGAAATATTTGGACTGTGGGCATTCCAGTTCAGCACCCTGATTCTTCTGCAAAGCTATGCTGCTGTGTTGGATGCAGTTTTTGGTTTAGAATAATCTTGCTGAAATATGCAAAGTCGTCCTTGAAAAAGATGTTGTCTGGATAGGAGCATACCCTGCTCTAAAACCTAACGTAACATGAAAGAATAAATAAAATCAACTCTCAGGCTGGGTCAAAGGCCAAAGAGAAAAATGGGTTTTAAATAGAGATTTAAAAATGGACAGTGAAGAGGCCTGTGTAACATGCAGTGGCAGCGAGTTCCACAACCAAGGAACTGCCACTGTAAAAGCTCTGTACCCTCTGAGTTTACGTTGCGTCCTGGGCACACTCAAGAGCAGCTGTCAGCTGACCTGAGGGACCGGGAAGGGGAGCGGACATGCAATAGCTCAGAGGTTGGATGGGGCGAGACCATTCAACATCGTTAAAAACAAAAGAATCTTAAAATGCACCCAGGCAGCCAGTGCAGTGAAGGTAAAACAGGAGAAATGTGTTCTCATTGTTCTACCTGTTCAAAGAAGTGCAGCAGAGTTTTGCACCAGCTGGAGACGGGATAAGGATGACTGAGAAAGACCAACATAAAGTGAGTTGCAGTAATCAAGCTGTGTTGTGATGAAAGCATAGATCACCGTCTGAAAATATTTTCTTTTTTTTTCAGCAATAACAAGCATCCAATATAAATTTTTGGTCTTGTCCCATGTACACAGAAAAATCTTCAGATTCTCTGAATAACATACAGTAAATGTATAGTAAATGATGGAATACTCACAGTTCCCCCTAATATTATTTTAATTATCATTACTGTGAAATTGCTCCAAACTTGCAAATGTCATTGTTTGCAAATGGTTCAACCTCTGCCCATCTTTACTTATAAGAGACTTTACCTCCCTAGGGTGCTCCTTCAATCATGTTACTGACCTGTTGCCAGTTAACCTAATTAGCTGCAGCACTTTCATTACTTTTACAGCATTTCGTTGAACTTATCTGAACTTTGAGACGTGTTGCTGCCATCAACTTAAGATAAGCAAAGTTTTTCATAAAGTAGTAAAAATGTCTCACTTTCAATATTTCATTAGTGTTCTATGTTCTTTTGTTAATTAGATATTGGTATATAAGTTTTGCTAATCAGTTCATTTCGTTTTCAATATAAATTTTACACTGCATGACAGCCTTTTTTGGAATTTCAGCTGTTCTTTCTTTACAGAATCTATTTACCTGTACTCCTAGTAGACTGGGAGCGATGCGGGTGTTTGTCATTGTGGGGTTCCAGGATGTCACGATACTTGGACACCATGAGGACCGAGATGAAATACACTACAGCAAGAGCCAAAAACTGAGCCTGCTTACTGTCCTCCTGAAACAAACAAAACACACTAAAAAAATCTGCGTACATGTCTTCTTCAGAAAGCACTTCAAGGGGAGGACTGTTGAGTGTAAAATACTGTACATGCATATCTTTGCTGTACAACTCACAATATCTCTGAAGACAACAGCTCTGAGGCGGTTAATGTCCATGTCTTGAAGGAGCCGATCCAAGTCTCTGATTGGAGACATGCCACCTGTCACTGCATCAACGGGACTCTGCAAGCATGTAAGAAAAAAATCAATGCCTCACCACATGACATGTATTACCATCGTCTGTAAAGTGAAGTGCAAACAATGCATGCAGATTTACACCAATCAGAATATCTACTGTATCACTACACACAGCTAAAGGAATAAAGTAAGGTTAAACAGCTCAGGGACGCTATCCATCCTGAGATCACATCCTTAACATAATGGCTTTTCTATAGAGCCACTGCATTATAAATGAGCTTTGACACTCAGTTCAGGGAAGAACAACACAACTTTACTGGAAGTCACTGTATCAAATCAAAGGGGCAATGACAAAAGGGCTTGTCTAGTGTAACAAATGGCAAAACATGTAGTAATATAATAACATATGAGCTAATGCAATAACACTTGGTTGTGGCTAGGAAAGAGGACAAAGGACAAAGCTGCTGAGGATTGGAAAAGGGCAGGAAAACATTTTTTTCCTGAATTTCTCCTTTTTGTGTTAGACTAAGAATGGCCAGCACAAAGAAGAGCAAAAGTGGATTTATGAGACTTCTCATTTTGGTTTTGATTTATTATTTGAACCCATTCAAAACAGTAATAAATGCTTGGAAAATTCTGAAGATAAAGGCTTAGGAAAATATTTGGATTACTTGCCTGTGCAGATGCAGACTTAGCTGTTCCAAGCACAGTTGTGGGCATGGCTGTGTAGCTGCGAGCCGAGCCTTCAGCGCCATGTTTAAACTGCGCTTGCTGACACTCCAGACAGTTTCTCACTGCCATAGCACACACTGTGGAAGGGTAAATAATGAGATGTTATGCAACATCATACAAAGTAGTCAGAAAAATATGTGCAAAAGTAACATTTTTCTTAGATGTGCTTTTATTCTCTAAATGCAAGACAAAAAGAAATCCAGTACATGAACTGGGAAGACTAGAAGACGACCAGCTGAAACGGACAAAAACAAGAGAGAAAAAGTGGGGCCATGACAAGGTCAGTGCTCTGGCCAACTCTGGCAGCACCGCTCACTCTTCTCTGCTCCACCTCTCCTCTCAAGGTCATAGTGCAAGGGTGTTGTCTTGAATCATATCCACTGTGTGCAGGTCCCATAATAAATGACACTGTTAGGGTGTGCACATGTCGAGTAGGTAGTGAGATGCGTCTTTCGCTAGAGGAAAAATATCTTATTGTCCGATAACTTTAGGTTCAGGAGTGACACGCTAACCATGTAATTCAATGCACTGCTCCTCTTCAGAGCCCCTTGCAACCCCCAATGTTCTGTGCTTGACAACTGACAAATGTTAACTCTGCTGCATCAAGATTACAAAGGAGGGAATTATTCCGTCTGGAAATGGGCTCGCTTTTTCCATTAGGACCACTCTTTCATACGGCCATTTATAAAAAGGAGAGGCAGAGGGAGGGGCGGAGATGCTAAAACCTTGTTATAGTTTCCCAAAATCAGATTAGGTGCCAGCAATGGGAAGCACATACCTCATCAAAAATTCATTTCATAACAGAGCTGTGCTATGGTGACGGCATTTTCCTGAAAACCTGCACAGCAGCAATGAGATCAGGGGGAAGACACGCTCTCTGGATAACAAGTTTGAATTTTGACAGCCCAATTGTTTGTAACCATAATTGTTTCTAAAAGCAAAATCTGATACCTGTATAATGTACTGTTGCATAAATGGAGCAAAGCATGAAGAAATCATTTAAATTGCTGTAGAAAGACTGTGCTACTTTCACGTGTGTGTGTGTGTGTGTGTGTGTGTGTGTGTGTGTGTGTGTGTGTGTGTGTGTGTGTGTGTGTACACTGTGTTTATATTTGTTGCTAAAAAGGTGCAATACAAAGAATAAATAATGGAACAATGTCAGTATCTTTTATTCAGCAATTGTGAGCCGAGGCTTTAGATGCTGTCAGAGGAAACTTTAATAGCCTGGAACAGAAGGCAGAACAAGGCTTCAGGCTATGCAGCAGTACACCGCAGTCAAGGCCATTATGGACAACTCACTATATCATGCTAGCAGCCATTTGAAAGTGTTGCCATGCAGAGGGGTTATAAAAACATGATAAGAGAAAGCTGATATGAGTAGACTGAAAGAGGGAGCAACCCAGATTGAAAGGAAGAACATGGAAAAGAAAGAATGCAGGAGAGAGTGTAAAAAAGGCAACAGGGAGCCCCAATTGGGAGGCTGCAGCCAGCTTATGTGTGAATCTACAAGACAGGACAAAAATGTGGTAAAAAGGAGGAGATAAACAAAAGAAACTCCGTGAGGAGCAGGAATTGAATCTAAAGGCTGTTAAATGTGAAAACTGAAAACCTCTCATTATCATTCCAGCTCATTTTTTTATTTTGTGCATTATCTGTCTCATGGTTGAAACATTCATTGGACACATATGCCCCAAATGATGGATCAAAACAAAACTATACATGTTTTTTTCTTATTTTAAACAGAAGTATTGGAGGAGATATCCTGATAACATTTGTCCTCTTGATTTATAAATATTTTGTGAATATTTTAAGATTTACATTTTAAGTGCATTCTTAAGATCATGTACAGTTTATTCTGGCACAATGTGGCTTAAACACATGGCTACACAATTAAAATCTAGGCTCCATTACACACACACACACACAGCTAAATTAACTTAATTAGCTAGATTAAAAGTGAACCCCTTTAAACTCACAAATGTTTTTGTGATTGGTTGATAAATGTACCTTACAATCAATTAAGCTCAATCATCATAGTTTATTAGCAACAGTTTTGGTCGACTGATATTACAATTAAACTTCTGTTGATTTAAAAACAAGAGAAGCTTATGTAAATAATGCATTATCTAATAAAATATGTGTTTATTTGTATTAAAATGGAAACTGTTCTAAAATATATTCCAAAATATGTGAATGACATCAACTTTCCACTGGTCTGCATGATGACATGTTACGGCATTAAAAGAGAAAAGTTCTAATTAATATAAACTTATACATATTTCCGATATATATTTTTGAGAACTTATATAAAATCAAATGTAACTAAAAATCTGATGTATAAACTTTAATAATTTGAAATGGAATAGCTAGACAAATTAGGAAGTAAATTATAAAAGAAAGCAATCAGACAATATCACGATAGAGTATCAAAGAATTTGTTAAATGTGCTTACCGAGGCGAAGGCACTGTCGCAGGATGCCACCTGATGACATGTTTTTCTCAGCTTCTATCTCTGTGAAGTTGAGGGAGCTAGCAAAGATGAGAACATCTGCGAGGTTGATGAGGCGCTGCAAAAAGGTAACGGATGCCTCCACTGCCAAGCCTTGGGATGGCTCAATGTTCTCTAGTTCATGCTGAAGGTTTAAAGGGAAAAAAAGAAAATTAACTAAGTAATGACACAAATACACACACAAAAAAAAATAATAATAAGAAAAATCATAGTACTGTGCATGTATTTGGCAGCTCCACTGACAATACACCCAGACATGTCAAACCACAATTTTTCTTGTAAAATTCTAAATTTGGTTGCAGGTCACGTAAAGTTGAATATAGCTGAACTATAATGGAATTGAACTTCCACCTATTTCTTCAACAGACAGGTCAGGGGAAGAATCATGTAAGAGTGCTGCAATGACTGTGGTCAGACAAGACAAAAGCAAACTAACAATGTTAGGAGGCAGCTAACTGTTGTCTAATGTGATTGGAAAAGGTCAATGTGGATTGATAACTTCCTGTGGCTACTGCCATCAGCCACATATATAGATGGGGGTGGGGGGCAAACAAGCACAAACAAAATCAGCAAGCAATAAGCAACTCACAGTGGAAGATGTGGCAGCAGAGAGTAGAGGTAAAATCCCTCCACAAGCCATAATGAGATTGTCCACCACCTGGGAGATGAGGTGTATGCTGTTGTGCACAAACACAACGTTCTCACTGCTGTTCACAAAGTCCAGAACTGTCTTCGTGGAGTGACTAAAAGGCAAAGAACAAACACAACTTAGAATTGAAAAAGCATTAAAATTACTTGAATACTGAAGCACTTACAAAACCTTACAGTGGAAAGTAAAGTAAAAAATAGTGCCAGTTCAAGAAGATTTACCAGCACCTCTATGCAATGTTTTTAAGAGTAAATTACAAAATGATTCTATTTACTAATTACAACAGTGTATCCATTTCTGAATGTCCACTGGTTTACAAGCTCTCACACTCCAGAAAATCAGGCAGTCATACTCTGAGAAATAATTTGTCTGTAAATTCCTTTACATTATGTTTAAATGAGTTTTGTGTTAGCTGGAAAAATCGTCTTTTTCCACCATAGAACAGACTTGTAAAAAACTCATTAGGATACAATGCAAGCCTTAATTATCAGGGGGCTTCCAAGATTAAACCTTCTGCTTGTTCCTAAAAAGCTTAAGAAGTCAAAAAATCTTTACTCAATGAATCAATATTATTGTTAGATCATTATTTGTAAAATCAAAGTCAGTGAGTGGCTTTCGTACCTCCTCCACATCTGGACATCTGTCTCAATAGAGAAGAGCAAGTCGGTGAGGAGGCGCTGATGCATGTGGGACCAACGGAACTCTGGGATACGGAACATGGTGGAGCGGGGAGCCGATGGGCCGGTTTCAACTCTCGGCTGGCCAGATGAACTTCCTGCTTCTCCTGCTGTGACTGTCTGACCCTGGCTTGTTTCCTGCAGACGAAAAGGCACAGGGCTTTAACATGGAGTAGAATGGAAGAATGCAGGTGTTACGTTTGGAACTTCAAGCATTAAAATTTAAAAAGCATATAAACACATCTGAATTATACATAATACAACTGGTACAATCTTCTTCTTAAGACAAAGAGAAAACAAATGCCTACTGTAGTAGAGGTTTCCTTCAGTTCAAGTCTCTCAGTGTCTAAGGCCACGTTGGACACATCCAGTCGGGCAATTTTGATCTCTTTGGTCTTGCTGATAGAGTCTGTGCTCTTGCGAGTGTCGGAGCTGGAGGTGGTGGTGCTACCGTCAGGGGCACCAGATGGGGTTTCCCCTGCAGTGGTGCCACTTGTCTCTGAAGCTACTGCAACCTCCTGGACAGAAGAGGTTGGCGTGGCAACAGAGGGCTGCTCATCTGTTGTAGCAGTTTCAGCTATGGAGGAAGACTGTGCTTCACTAACATTTTCTTTGGATGGTTCTGTGAAACTTTGCTCAGGTGTTTCAACTGGAGGAGTCTGACTGTCCAAACAAGGCACCTGCTTCTCTACAGATTCACCTTCTTTGTCTTGTGTTCCAACCTCCTGCATCTCCACCTTTTCTTCTTCCATTTTAAGCTCCTGGTCTTTTTGATCATTTGCTTCGCCTTCATCATCTCCATGTTTATCTTCCTTTTTTACTCCTTCGCTTTCCTCTCCAGTAGCAGCAGAAGCATAAGATGACTCCTCCTGACTATCATCAGCATCACTAGGGTGGATGTGGTCACTAACAGATGACACATCTACCAAGTCCTCATTGAAGACAGAAGCTCCACCCTCTGCACTGTTCTCCAGACAGGCTGCAGGCTCAGGGGAAATTTGGGCAGTTGTATCTCTTTGTTCTGAAACCGCTGGAACTTCTGTGTCTCCTTCATTTAAAGAGTTTCCTGTTGCAGAGTTTGACCATTCACTTTTCTCGTGTTCTCTCTCAGATTTGTCATCATCCGTTACAGGGGTTTGTGAATCATCACTTATAGATGTTGCAGAGCTCCAAACTACTTCGACTGCATCAGCAGTTTCAGCCTGGTTGCTATGTTCATTTTCTAGAACATCTCTGCTTTTGTTATTCGGAGTCTCGGCCACTGCTTGCTTGTCCATTTCTTCACTCTGTTCCTCTGGATTTTTTTTTTGTGTCATAGTAGCGTCAGTTTCTGTTCCGACACTTGAGCCATCAGTAGGGGACTCTTCTTCTTCAGCCCTGGCCAGAATGTTGGACACAGTGATGGATGCATGCCCCCTGTCCTCGCTGGCTTCCTGTGGCCTGGTGGTAATGGTGGTACTAGATGCTGAGTCAGGGGATTTCTGGGATACTTCATCCACTGTGAGCTCAATGACAGTGGAGGGCGCCGTCTCTTCTGCAGGTGGCCCATTTACACATTTCATGGTCTCAGAGTTTTGGCTGACACCAGAAACTGTGCGGATTAAGCTTTGAGAGCCTGCAGACTCGTGATGCTGGTACTGACGGAACATACGTGACAGATTCTCTTTGTGCTGCTCAAAGGTCACCTGCAAACACACAAAAATTATCAAAGTGTTAAACACGCTACCAGTGCTTTGCATTACCTAACAAAATCAGCCCTAGCCTTATGAATAGAAAAGAAAAATCAGGTCTATTGCAGTCTCATCATATTTGATCATCACCTCTTTAACCCCTATCAAAAAACTATGGAATTACCACTGACAAGATGTTCATCTGTTAAATAGTTTCATGTTATAATCGGTAAGTCTTTACCAAAAACTTCTGTGATTAAAGAAGAAAAAAAGAAAATTGTTGTAAATATTTTTCAGAGGAGAAAAGGATTAAATCACCATGAAATCCGAATATCTAAAATACATGTAAGTCTGAAAATACAAATGAGTTTGCAGTTTAGAGTGCTGGCAGAGCATAATGAGGTTTGCACATGGCTGTTTGACAGTAAAGCATCATAAAACAGTTCCCTGAAGGTAAAAGATGTTGGTTGCTCGCAGTCTACTGTGTTGAAAACTTGGAGCAAGAACAAACAAAATGGGAAAGTTGTCGAAATGAAACACACACATCACCCAAGGAAGGTATCAAAACTCAAAGCAACTGTAAAACAAAAAAAATAGCAATAATTAAAATGTGCAGGAACAGGAGCCATGTTTTGTAACCAAACCATAAAAAAAATTTAAAAAAACAGAGCCATTTACAAATCAGAGAAGCTGACCATAACCAATTAACACTGCCTAAACTGAAGAAATCCAGATATGATTAATAAAGATAATTGCCTGAAGAAAACAAGTAAATTTATACAATCATTAATGAGATGAGGTTGACGTCAGGTAAAGGACCACAAAAAGTGGCAGTCATTGCCTCTACAAACGCACAGGTAGACACTGAGATTTTAGATGGTTTCCTCATTCCATCAATTGAAAGAAGGTTTGGTGCTGATAAAGTAATTTTTCAGGATAATAATGAAGTTTACCACAAAGAAAATAGCCTTTAAACCTTTTTCATTAAAGACCCATCAACTAAAAGAAATGGCCAACAAACAGAATGGCTCTCAGACTTAAAATGTCAACTTGTATGAAAAAAAGCTGGAACCCGATGGATGAAGTTAACCAGTCCACGACAAAGTGTCATAAAAGCAAGAGGAGGCTGAGCATTGATCATCTAGTTAGAATGCAACATCCCAATCTGATGAAGGATCTTTCTGGTGTGCCCAAATAACCCTGATGCCTAAAAGTAATATGAAATCAAACCAATGGTATAGACCGATTCTGCTTTAGGCAGAACTTCTATCCAACCAGGTCTGTAATGAGTTTGCTTCTTTATTTACTGACAAAATTCAGAAAATCAGGCAGTCAGTCAGTGCTTCCATGCCAGGGACAGGAAATGTGTCATCACTGTGTCCACT
>JBBBVU010000004.1:16457187-16472508 GCA_037177055.1 Atherinosoma microstoma
CACACACACACACACACACACACACACACACACACACACACACACACACACACACACACACACACACACACACGGCCTGCAGCAGTGGGAGGAGAGAGCAACAGTGACAAACAGCTATGGTGCTACAAAGGTGGCAGGAAATCTATCAAACAGGACAATAAAATTGCAATTGAGTTTCTTTAGCTTTTTTTATAGCAGATGCATGTATCTTGGTGGCTAGCACCCGCTGCAACTATCTGTTTCACAGGCGGCTCCCTGCACAGCAGCTGCGTGCGTACGTGCGTGCGTGCGTATCTCACATTAAACAAGTGCAGGGGTTAATTCACACATGCTTTATAAATGAAATTGTACTGGACAGCTTTGAAAGTGCAGCTAAGATAAAAAAAAAATTTTTTTAAAAACAGCCTTAATCTTGCACACTTACAGGCGGAAAAAAGCCCTTTGATTATGAACAATGGTTTTCTGCACAGCTTCACAAAGTGAAATACTAAAACACAACCTCTCCTGGAAATGTTACAAAAATCTCAGAGTATAAAAAAAAATGTACACCAGTATTTTTTATCGCTGTTAAGTTGACTACTTTTGTTACACACATTTAAAAAATGATTAAAAAATGTCCAATATGTGTATGAGAGTATCCAGGTTTTATTATCACTGTGCAATAATATAAAGCTTTTTTTTTTCCCCTTGTTATCCCCGTATCTTGTGTTCTCAGCTCTACAATGTTTGGAGGTGTGAAGAGACATGGAGAGTTCAGAGTATCCTGCATAATAATACACATACAAACACACATGGAGGACATTCTGTTAAATGCTGCCTTCAGACTGCTCATCTTCCCGGCAGTCTGTCTGTGCCCCCTGTTGGACAGCAGCTCTTACAGCTGCGTGAGTTACAGTGAAGCGTCTCATATCACAAGCACTTCTTTAACTCAACTTTCAATCTGCCAGGCTTAAAAACCCCCAAGACCACAATCTGACACCAGCCTCAATTACTTCACTGCTGTGGAACAGAGTCGGGTAATATGATATTAACAGTGAATTTCTAAAGCAGCATTTTGAATTCAGCATTTGGAAATGAGAAGTGCCAGAAGTTTATTTTTATCAGTGCAACGTGAAAGAAAAAGACTCTTTACATAAATAAAGAGAGGAAGGGCTGAATGGATTCATTACAATTGGTTTATACTACAACTAGCTTTTAAATTATAATCACTGTACAGCTTCCATGGGTTAATCTGATGGGCAACGAGATGCAAGCTTTGACTGCTATACGAAGCTACGCTGCAAGTTAGAGAGCCAGACAATATTGCTCTGTAACTTATCATTTGATGAATTTAATGTTGTCAGCAACAGGAGTAAAAAAGCATGTGACAGAGCAGATGGTTTTAACCAAATATTGCTCTCTGTTTGGCTGTAATCCAACTGAGGAACATGGTTATGGTAACAGTTATGTGACGAGTGTTTAGGTTGACAATTTTGTAGCAAGATGTGAACAAGGAACACAAAAATAAAAAAATTGAATATCCAAAAAAAAAGAAAAAGTTGCTGTGTTTAACCTGTGTGTGCTTCTGTGTGTCTTGGCAAGTGCACGGACATAATGAGCGCACTGACCTTGGAGTGTGTGATGGACAGGGTGTCTACCCAGACACGCCAGCCGCCCCACTCGTATTTGATGGCGTGATAGAGCAGGATGCGAAAGATGGCGTACACCATCTCTGTGATTTTCTGCTCCTCGCTGTTTCGCGGGCTGATGAAGCACAGAGAGAGCATCCACTCCTGCCACACCGAGCACTGCAGCAGGCTCCTTAAACAACAAAAAAGTGCACAGATACGAGAAGGTGGTGGAGTGCTGAATGCAATCATTGCGTGGACTGGTGTGTGATGTACTTCTCTGTGGTGAGAAGAGCTGGAACTCTTACCTGCGATTCTCTCTGCTGTTATTGAACAGCTTGATCATGTCTGACAGAAAGACCCTTCGGACCTCCATGCTCTCAGGAGATGGGGGAGAATTCTTCAGGAGAGCAGCTATTACCTTCAGAATCTCTGAAATAGAAAAAGAACAACTCTTTTGTTTACAGCCTAAGAAAAAAAATGTTTAGGGATCTGAAAGAGGGAAATATAAAAGGAGTCTGAAAATTTCTAAATGTTTGCCAGCTTTTTCCATTTTGAAATAATTCCAAAATGTTCAGCGTTTTTTTCACAAATCAATGGCTATATCAGACATTGGTCTCTCAACATGTGCAAATCATTGTGTCACAAGCTAGTTGAAACACATATCTGTACACACCTAAAAATATGTGGCTTTGGTATAAAAACAAAAAACAAGAGAGGGAACGAAAACATTCAAGTCATTGATCTTTATCATACTATAATGGATTTGGTATTGTTTCAAACAAGCAAGCCAGAGCTGCAGACACTTCTGGAAGGCTTGGCTTTAGTTAAAGCAAAGAGACTGACTGTTTAGATTAATTATCTAGACAGTGTCAGTGTGCATTTGCTCTGAGTAGATAGATGGTGGGGCTTGGATTTCACTTGTCTCTTCAGACATCGACGTTAACCAATGCCCCCCTTGCCACGGCAGACAGTTGTGTTGTTTCTACGCCTTAGTCATTCAAATTATGAGTCGCTGAACCTTTACCGCCAGAAAATTACCCCAACATGTACCAAGAATGAGGATGGAGGGATGCCGTATTCCCTTGTTTTTTCCATTTGGTTCTTGGTTCTTTTCCCTTGAGTTAATTTGAGGGAAACGCTACTTCCTCGGTTTGTTTGATTGGCTCTGACGTTACTAAAGACTGCAATCAGGGGGCCATTTTGGGAGTTTGTCGCAGATTAAATCAAGAGAATACAGAGCAAAGGAGAAACAGACCACCGCTCTAGGTTCCATAGCATGAGCACACATGGGCAAACCCCTACAAGGTTTCTATGATATATACACCTCCTGTCTGGGATGGTTGGGTGGGAGAGTTTTTAACACAAGAAAGGGCTTAGATAATCAGTGTGTGACTACAGCAAGACCTTGTCAGATAAAGGCTGGTTGGAAGTAAACCTTGGTTGTGATTATACCAAGTGCTTGAATTTCAAACTGATTAAAGCTGCGTATGTGTGCATGTGTTAGCATTAGTTGTTTTTTTTAAAACACAGTTTGAGTGTTTTATTTCCCTCAGTTGAAACGAATACTAAAGAATCCAACATATGAAAAGATTTTGTGAGCTGACGTAAAATTGGAAATAATAGGCTGGAAACATAGGAAGAGGACGAGGATCAAAGCCAAAGTTTCTGCTTGTTATTTTGCCCCTTGTAATAAAAAAAAGGATGAAAGAAAGAAAAAGAAGAAATAAAATAGCGCACAACATTAAAAACTAAGTAAAACTATGTTAACTGTATGTGTGAGTGCTAAGCAGTATAATTTAAAGTAGCGTATAGTAACACATAAACATGGATGTGCATTATTAAATATATCTTCTGTTTCTTCACAATATGCCATAAATAATAGATTTAAATAATCCATTAAAATAAAATAATCGTGTAATCATTTCATCCCAAAATACTGATTATAAATAGCATTTATCACATGAAAAACAAAATTTATATACAATTAAATAATTGTATACAAAATAGACAGGGGCTTAATTAAATGTGATCAAATGATCAATTTACCCACATTTATCATCCTTTTATACGCAAATTAATCCAGGTGAAAAATAATTCATAGCCTCAATAAAACAAGCAATGTGTATAAATGTGACACACCAAGTGTTTGCACCATCCTTTTGTTGAGTTTACGTCTGAGTTTTAGAGGAATGAGTGTACACACAGGCTGCAAAATTTATGTCGCTCATTTGCTGGACAGTATATAGCGACTGTGCGGTTCCACTGGGATTATCCTCCTGAAGCATTGAGCCGTAGGTATGCAGAGGGTACCGCTGCTGCGAATGATTTAGGAGAGCAGTGTGGCGCAGAGGAGGCACTTACGTGGGTTGAGAATCTTCACAGTGGAGTCTGGGTCCGGATGCTGTTTATGGATCACTTGAGTGCAGATCTGCTCTGTAAGAATCTACCAGGGGACAGAGGGGATTCAAGTCATAAATGTCTACATCATTCTGAAAAATAACAGAGAAACAAAACACAGGCCGCTGCTCATGTTTCATTGTCACATTTTTCAGTACGTTTCAGTTCAGATTTTTTTTAGATGGTTTGTTACTTCAGTATTTGATCTGGATCATTTAAATATGAAGTTGCAAAATATGACTGAAAAAATAACAATTTTGTTTGAACACATGCATACAAAAACAATTAATGGCATGAAGTTAATACACTGTATAGCATCAATGTATTTAATTATTGGTTTCGTTGAAATCACTTCACCTTAATCACGGAGAGTCAATGTACACAGACTGACCTCAAAGAGCACATTGTAGGTTGTCATGGTGAACTGGCTGGAGTGCAGCATCAGGCGCTCAGTGAGCAGTGAGAACAGGCCATGACTCAGCATGACCTCTGCTTTCCTCCTGATCAGGATGTTAAAAGGTCAAGGGACACTTAGTAAACATGGGGATTTGTTGAAACCGTTAGATAATGCAGATAATGCAGAGCATTTCTCAAACTGGCACATGATGAAAAACGGGTCATCACTGCACAGAAATACCACAACTGGGATCTGTATGACAGACTCATATTAAAAAGGAGCAAGTTGCATTTTGAAAAATGCTTGGGGTAAAATGTGCAAACTCTGATCAATGAAAAAATAGCCATGACTCAAATATGTACTGGTAGGATTTAACTGAAATCTGACATCAGTAAAATGAAAAGGACTCTGCTAAGTAAGGAAGACTAGTTTTTCACCGAAACTATTTGACACTTTTATCTCTGATCATTCATCAGCTCCAATTTGAGCATTTCATCTTAGCTACAAACAGTCAGTTGTTTGCAGATAGTTGAAACAGTCATTACTGGGCATAGATCACAAGCCTTAAAAACCACTGCCAATAAAGAGAAAAAGCTGTGGCTTGAGTTCCTACATGGGCCCTGGGTGCATAGTAGTAAATGGTGACTATGAAGTTAAATTAAATGGTGAAAAGTTGGCAATATTATTTGAAGTTCATCTTGAATTAATTATCACCTATAATAATAATCTGAGCTCAGAAAATAAAATTAAACTTTTGTTGTTTAATTTTTTTATGTTTATTTTTACATTAAGGCCTGCAACTAAAGCTATTTTATGTAAACAGAAGCTGTTTTTGGAGTTTTTTTCAAATGATGTTATCAATGAGCATAAAATTAGGTTTCTCTATATGTTACAATCTTTCATTGATGATCTGTAACCAATAATATCTTTTAACATAATAATCATGGGACAGTTTTCCTTTATAAATGGTAAAAGCTACATAAAACTTAAAAGTATCAAAAGAAGCTTAAAGAACATTTTAATGGAAATGAGCTGAACAATTAAAGCCTAGCAAAGCCCTCTTTTTAAAGTATTTTGTTTTGTTATTTTCTGTTTGACAAAGCAGAAAAGACCAGGATTGTAAAGAGAGGGGGAGCAGTGGACAATTCAACCAGCAGGCGATTAAGCTGAGGAGTCTGCCGTTATCAGCCCATGTGGTGGGTACCTTAAACATGCACTGAAATGTAATGTATTGAAAAATGTTCTATCATTAAAATTTGTATTGTCGAAAAGCACATAGGCTTAACTTGTATGGCCTGGAGGAACACTAAAGAGGAATTTCAGGACTTACTTTGGTGACAAGCTTTTCAGAAAGTAGCCCATGACCTTGAGCGCCTGGACTCTTATTCCTTCACTTTTCGAAGCCAAGAGCTTATAAATAACACTGTGGATAAAGATTTAATTTAATAAAATCATGTCAAATGAATCAATGTACATTTCTTCAACCAAAATAGAAATTAATATTTCAATTTTGTATCCATCCTCAATTTATCATATAGCAGAATTCCTTTTTCAATGAAAGCGTAAACAGAGCATTGATCAAATATGTATGTAACAAGTTAGTAGTTACCGAATTCCATTTCGCTGGTCAAAGGCTTGGACCATGGATCCAGGATGTTCAGACATCAGAGCAACCAACAACTGCAGCACATCCATGAGGTTGTCATCCTTGTTAATACAGGACAGAATCAAATACACTATATACATGACCTGATAAGATATTCAGTAACGGCAGCAAAACATAAAGCTTATTAATATATAAAGTGAGGGGCTGCATGATGGTGACTTTTCTAACCATGACATAACCATCAAATTCTCCATCTTTTTTACTGATATGGTTTATTGATTTGGTGTGTGCCACTCAACTGGAAACAAACCTATTGATGTCAGAACCTCAAACTGGTAGATTTGGCCAAATATACTGCCTTTTCTAACTGTAAATGTTCCCTCTTTCTTATGGGATGTTAGGTGGACAAAGTGCACTCCAGCAGTGTTATGTTGCCATCTGGTGGTGATTTCTTTCTTTGCCAGTGACATTTCATACCTCATGCATGGTCAGGAGGTAGTTGAGGATACTCTGCAGCTCGTCTTCCTTGACACCGTGGTCCTGTAACACAAATGCACAGCTCATCCAACGATTCACAAACCGGGATGTACTCGACAGCAGCAAGGAAGGAAACATTTACATTTTTCAAATATGAGAAATAGAGTGTAATGTGGTGATTTAAGAAATTGATTTTAAGTAATGTGGATGTGTTCATATACTGGTAGTTGCACAGGGTACTTAATTCACTCTGATGATATTATGAAGATGTGATAGAATGATAACAAAAAAGAAACAAAGAAACATCTTAATGTTTGAGTATTTGAGTTGATGTTTTCAGTAAAACAAAACAAAAGGAGAAAAGTAGGTATTTTCACATGAGATTCACTAATTTACAACAAGAACTTACCTTCATTATGAGCTGCTTGACAAACAGCAGTAGAAAGGCTCGCAGAGAGAGTATCTCCTTCTGGTTTGGTCTCGGACCATCTAAAAACACAAAAAGTGTAAAATGGCAGGCTGCTGTGGATGAATAGGTTCCATAAGGATATGGCAAGAGATGATCTCTTTTTCAATCCTGTTAAAAGGTTCATCAACTTTTTTTAAAGGACATAGGAACCATCAGTATGTCTGTGCAGTGGCTGAAGCCATATTTCTGTGCACATGATTTTGTGCTTGTGAGATCTAACTTTAAAATGCTCCATATTCATTTAGAAAGAAAAGAAAATTAGTGATACCATTCCTGTATTACGGCAAGTTAACAATTTACTTAAATATCCTAAAAAAAACCATGGCACTCTTTCTATTGCAGGTTGTGCATTCTTGTGGATGGAATTCCACAGCAAAAGAGGACTTTGGACTCCATTAAATCTGTTTTACTCCTTAAAGAAGATGGCTAAACATGTCGGTATTTTAGAAGTCACTATGAATGTGCCATGAAAATATCTGCAATTTAATTATTGGAGTTTTTTGGACATTCAAGTTTAAGCTACAACTCAAATTAATACTATTCTGAATCCAGGAAGTGCTCCAACATTAAAAAAAAAAAAAAAAAAAAAATCAGATTGAATTATATGGTAAATTTTGTGTGGAGGCTCACCAAGGCCTTTAGGAATGACTCCACTGCGGTCTTGAGGGTTAATCACCCAGTAGTAGTATTTTAGTGTATGCATGACCTGAAGCACAGTGCCAACCCTGCGAATGGCATTGTAGATGGTTACTGTGCTGATGAACTCTGTCGCCAGGTAGGTGTAAAGTGACAGCTGCACCTATAAAAGTTGACAAATATAAAACACACATGTTCAGAAAAAGAAAGTGGGTACCATTCAAGTCTATAAGGTTCAACTGAAGCAAGATTTCCCTTCAGGCCTGAAACAATATTTGCATTATTTTCCCACTTAAGCCTGATGTGCAGATAGTTTTTATTTACCATATTGAAAATAAAATCAACACACTTCTAAAGGTTTTTTCATATTCATCATCACTTCTTCAAAGGCTGAGAGATAAGGGTTTCCTAAAAATCTGGTTTTACTCAGGTTTTACAATGCTTTTTTAAACAATGTCTTATAGATCTGAATGGGTTAAACAAAGCCATTCTCATCTGAATAGCAATTACTTTGTCGCAGGTGGAGGAAAAACCTTGAACTCCAGGCTGAACTCTGTAATACTAAAATAAAAATCTAGGGCAAGACCACGCAGAACAAGATTACTCTGTAATTGGATGCACATCTGCAAGTAGAACTTAATTTGTGTGAGATCTTTCTACATACACAAATTGATTTCTCCACTATTATGAATGGAACCAAATGTAAAATAATGTGATGGAGTGTATTTGTGCATTCAAATTACCTTGGCAGGGGCATGGATCCAGATGGCAGAGTTGAACAAAATGTGGTCACACAGCTGCTTGAGCAGTAAGATGCCATTCTGCAAGTTGCTAAGGTATCTGGAAAAGGCCAAAACAATGTCCAGGACGGGCCGCGTCACGTGCACTTTGGAGGACTGGAACATTTGGGGTGGGGGGGTGGGGTAAGTGTCACAATAGTAGAAGCATAAATTTCAAAGATAAGGAAAGCCAAAAAGGTAAATAATATGTAACATGAGAAAAGAGAATGGAAAGGACACATGCAGAGAAAGAAGAGGAGGAGCTCCTCTTCTGCCTAACAAGCATGCAAACCAGATGTGACCTCCAAAAACAGCCAGGGGAAAAGAGAGTCTGTCTCATATCAAGTGTTGATGTCGGTGTGTGCTTCTCTTAGTGTATTTACAGCAGAGTGGAATCAACATCAGCCTTATTTCTGAGCTAGGGTCATTCTGTGTGCAGCTACTGGTCACGGAAGATGCTCCCATGTGCATTTCTCTGCCAGCTGAGCTAATTTTGTTTGTCTCACCTTCTCCAAAGTGTAGCCAATGACGAGAAAGCCTTTGCAGGCCAAGACCTGCTCTTGCATAGCCACTGAGTTCTTCAAGAGCTCCATCACAAAGGACAGCAAAGTGCAGCTATGTGCCACACAGACAGACGAACATTGACAAAGCAAGAAACAGACAGATAGTTAGACAGTGACAATAATCTATGTAAGCTGCTGACAAAGCCCTGACTGTCAAGGGTATATCTTGCATCGAGTGTGATTGAATGAGGGTGTTGTGTCCCCATTGTGCTATGAGAACTGGTTATAGTTTATTCAGCATTACCTTGAAGGCAGCTGATCCAACCACATTGCAATTAAAGTGAGAGGCTTCAAAGGGACACTAATATTTAACTATACATCACATTAATTAAGATCAGTAAAATTTCTATTTAACATTAACAGATCAAGAATGTGGACATAAAATGATCAGAGTCTTAAAAAAAAACACCTTTCAGAATTCTAAAAATGTCTCATTTAATTTCTAAAAGCCTTACAGAATTAACAACTTTCAATTTCCATGTGCAAAAGCAATAATAATCAAATATCACTGAACCTTTGCAGCCTATTAACCTAAATTGAACATTCTCAGGAGTGCCTGAAGTGATGGATTCATTATTCCTAAGCAAATAGCAGATTGTGCACTCTTTATAGTCACTTAAATAGAAACCCACAAATAATAGTCATTTAGATTTTAGATTATTTAATGATAAATAATACACATTCTTTCAGATTGCTCTTTGCTCAGTCTAATATTACTGTGTTTGGTGTTACCAAACAGAGGTGTCCAGCTCCTGGCTGGAAGGCTGGCAATAATCCAGCTGTGCAAACAGAGGGAAGAGGACTTGCACACCGCCGATGGAGTGTATGCCACTCTGGACCGAGTGAGTCACCACCGCCTTCACATCCTACAGAGCCACACACAGATATGTCGACATTTAACACCTGATCATTCTTGTTTAAGTCCAAGATAAACATGAGTTTATTCCAATAACCATGGTCATATGTAATAAACCTGGCAGCAAACTTGCACATTAACAAGCTGCAGCCCTGTGGGTTAGAAATTCTGACAATCATGCTACCACATTTTAATCAGGCGTAGAAAACAACTGCATCTTTGACCACTATGTTCCAGTAAGCTCTAAACCCTGACTTATGAATCAGGATCAAAATACCCAAAATGTTTTGTGTTAATTTTCCCAAGTTTCGTTTCTCTTCCTAACTAAAAAATTCAAATGTGGATAAGATTGACGCCTATGCAAAACTGGTCATCATATTAGTTACTCTGTAGTGAGAGTTGTATGCATGTGCAGTGTTGTATGTTCCGACACTAACTTGACTTGAAAAACTTTGCCATCATTATGAGATTGGAATCTTTGAACATAGCAAAGCAAGGCTGTAAATATAGGTCACACATTCATTCATATTTCACACTGAGTGTGCATCAGTGTAGTGAAGGGAGCATAATGTATGTTTGTGTGGCAGCAAAATGCTCCAAACACAAAAGAAACAAAGCATTTCTTTCTTTGATGAGAGGCCATGAGAGAAAACTCAATTAGTGCTCAAGAAGAAAATGCAACATGACTGTAGAAACTGTTTTGAGTGTCGCCTGTAACTTTGTGTCTGTGCTATATCTGGGTGATGCATGTGTGTATATTTCTGAAGAGAATCTGGATAATATCAGAAAAAGTTCACCTACTACAAAGAGTAAAAATGCACAACAAGGAAAATCTTCTATAGAAAAACACTTAAAATGAAAACACCAGGATGGCATTTTTAGCAGCTGCAGCCATCTGGCTGGTTTAACACATTTTCAACTCTGCCCTAATGAGGCTATTAAAATGAAAAGATGCCAATTGAGATACTTTCATTCTTGTGTGTGACCAAAGTACGAACAAATAGCAGTACATATGGAGTAGTGGGAGGAAAGTTGCAGGTTTACAGGTAGAAAAAGAATTTGCATTGACATTACTATAATGTTGGTGCTACGTGGAACTTCAAGTTCAAGAGGAGCTATGGCAATCTACACAATATTGACCCCCAACTCAGAGGAATGACTCATAACATACAAGCTACTATTGACTGAGGCTGTATAATTACCTGCAGCATGAGTGCATGAGGTGAGTGGACGAAAATTGAGGCATTGTCCTTGGGAGAGGACTCAAGGCAGAGCTGGGCATCAGTGGCGCGCGGGTTATAAGTGAAGGCAATACTAGAGGACAGTTTGCCATCATACAGTAAGGTCTTATGATGCTCTGCAAACAACAAGTCACTCTCCGCCTTGTACTTGAATGTGCCCTGTGAATAACAAAAAGAAAGGAGGGAAAACAGATTTTGTGATGTATGTATAAGAATTTAATGGCAAAATTAGGCTTTCTTTGGCTTTATTTGTTTAAACTTTTCTTTTTTAAGGAATAATGATTGCTTTATAAAAATCTTTAATTTAAAAAATATATATAAATAAGTATATGAAAATATTTTGGTGCACAGTTTTTAACCTTCTGAAGTCAAGCACAGGGTCAAAAATAAACAAAAATCCACTTGGATATTTTTTCTAAAAGTATTTAAGCATTCCTGCATCAACAGAATGAGTTTTACCATTCACTCATTCATACAATAATTAAAGTGGGTCTGTCCAGTCACACAATTGTCTGCAGAGTGTCTTGTTCACCCTCTCTGATGCTGGCATCCTACCCAACTTACATTCCACAATGTGAAAAGTATGACTCATTCAACACCAAGAGTTGTTAATCCATTGAACTGGTAGACCAAAAAAGCACAAATCCACACAAATAAAGAATGAAGACAACCTCAGAATTATTGAGCATAAATTCAAGCCTTTACATGGTCAGTTCAAACTTGAGACACAGTTTGATCTCCAACAGGACAGACATCAGATAAATTAGGCACAAACAGAAGGCTTTACAAGTGACCCAAAGTCTTGACCTTTGCCCACTCAAAAATACACAGACTGTCTCTCAAATCAGTTCCAATCCCCCCAAAAAAACTAATTCAACAGCAATGGATCTGCATGTACTATATCATTAACTCTTTTTTTCATTTCAGGAAATCCAAACTAAATATGAATTGAAAAAAAAAAAATTCTATAGAAGATGCATTTTGTACAGTCCATTTGATCCAAAAAACAAATATATCATTGAAAGCCTTTTTTTCATTCTGTTTTCCACAGAAATTTCTGGTCTTTAAAGTAAACATGTTGCCCCCTTCAAATATCTATCCAAATAATACTTTGCTTCTGACCCACATTTAAAATCAATTACCTGACTATCTGTTGGTGCACTCAGGCTACAGCAAAGACAGCAGACCTTGTATTGTCACATATGTCACTTCATCTAAGCTCGCTCTCATACAGTATGTTGCCAGATAGTGTGGCAGAGGGACCCTTTGAATCCAGATTACTCTTATACAGACTACTATGTTTATCATTGATCAACAAAGTCATTTTTCAAAAGTTGATGAACATTTGACTGACATTCTAATCAGCAACTACAGGTAATGTCAGTATTGTACAATGCTTAATATTTAAAATTTGAAAAACAAAATGATTAGAGACTAGAAATACATTCTTTTTACTAAAGTTAATTACTACAACACAAAATTGGCTTGAGTAAACAGTTTGCTTATTGTAAAGGAATTTCTAATTTGACTGCTCTGGACAGCAGGCCAAAGTTCACAAAGTCACTGATTCCATTTATGGTTTTGTGCAAGATAAGCTGTTGGCAGCATTTCCACTGGACACACACAGGCCACAAAGTAAATAATTGTTCCTTCCTTGTCTGCTATAACCAGGGCCGTGTAGATACATACATGTGCTCCTGTTTCATGTCTAAAGAGTAGATCTGTTTGGGCTTGTGATGAGCTCTGCTAAGGTTTATATACACCCTGTTGAACAGGACAAAACTCAAAAACACTCACTTGTACAGCTTTTTCTTGAAATTATTCACCTGACTTATCAGTAAATACCTCTGTTTTTATCTCCTTTTTTAGATATTTCCTCAAAGTCGGCTTTATTGACTTGCATCCAATCAGCAAACAAGAATTTCCAATAAATTAATATCATACATTACTGCTGCACAAAAATCTCTTTTTCGTTGTTTTCCAACCTGGTAGCCTGGACCCAGCTGATAGATGGCCAAGATTTGAGCAGCGCTGAGAGCTTCTGAAAACAGGTAAACTGCCCCCATCTGTCCGCAGAACACACGATTCACATCCGCCGTTTCTGACGATCCAAGGAAACACTTGTCAAATGTCTGTAGGAAAAGAAAGCAGGAAGCTATTAATGAAGAAAAAATGGAAGCAGATAAAACAGGATGTAAAAGAAAGCAGGAAAATAGGAATGAAGGCAGGAAAGATTAATAAACAAGACTAAAACAGCAAAAAAGAGCAGTAAAGACACCTTTGCAAAATCTTGCTATAAAAGGCAGCAGCCAGTCACAAATAATAAGAATACTGACACTAACTCGAACATGTCCCATTTTCCTCTGGTCATGGTTGGTGCAGAAGTGTTGAGAATTATGAGACCATGCGTCTCAGCAAAGAGGGTAATTTGCTTGCTGACATATCTACAGAACTACACCACACCGTGGAGGCATTTTTATTCCAAACAAAATGTAATTTAACCATCTCATATCTCAGCATGACAGAAAGCAATCCTGTGGACTGTGACAGAGGTCATGTGGTGATGTGCGAATGGTGTTGGGTGTATATTTACTCATTTTCCACTATACTTTCCATGCTAAAAGATGGAGGGAATGGTTTCACCTCCAAACCCCTCAAGAAGCATGGTGTGAGATCAGATGTGCCTGAGCAATCATTTGTGTGAGTGCATGGTTTGTTCTTTGTTGTAAAATTTGACATTTATGTACTGCATATCTAACCCCAATTTACAGCAACGAATTAGTACACAAGAAATGCATTAAATGAGTAGCAATACATCTTTTCTTTGGACATTTTTCCCAATTCATTTTTCACTTGGCATATAAAGAAAATTCAGCAAAGGCCCAACACAGGATCTGAGAGATGCATTTGACCCTTTAGCTGATTAATTTACTGTTTATACTTATCTCCATGGAAGGTTGGCTGTAAAGAAGCTCTTCTTAAGGAAGGTAAAACAGGGATAAAATATTGAGGCACGCCTCAGTGGTAACAGGTCTTGTGACAGAACAGAACAAAAGGAACCCAACAAAGAGCAGCTTTGAAAACAAGAAACCTGTAGAACTATTAATCAAGACCACTTACAGAAATGACAAAACCTTTCTAAAAAGGCTTAGGCTCTGTTCAAGAATAAAGGAGCTCAAATCAAATGGAATTTCAAGCTCTTTAGAATTAAACTTTATTTTTGCCTTACATATTAATTTCAGATTCATTGATGTACATGCTTTCATAAATCAGTCGATATAGTTCTTATTTTCCTCAGATCGTGTCTTCTATTGCTTAGAATCAGATAAAACTCATAATACTGTCACATTTCAAATCAAACTTTATTTGTATAGCACCTTTCATACATTGCGCATCACAAAGTGCTTGACATAAAAACAACAATTTAAAAAAATAAAAATAAGTATAAAACATCAAAATCATCGCACACACCTGATCATACTCTTTTTCACTTTTCACACATTCATCATCACACACACGCACATACACACACACCCAACGCATTTGTATGATATAACTACTGCACAGCAATTCGGATAGAAGGGGCGCTGCAGGGAAACATGTAGTCTGGCTTTAAATGACAAAATAATCCACCTACCAACATTTCTAAAGCTCACTAATTAAATATCAAATCTCATTTGTTTTTGTAGGCATTGAAAAACAAAGCATCAAAATGATTAATTGAGCAAACCATTTTTTGGATGAACACAAAATCCTAAGAGAGTATAGATACCTATCCTGTCCTGTCTCCAGTCTTCATGCTAAGCTACACTAGCCAGCTGCTAGAAGAGGCCTCATATTTACAATAGTTGGACTAATGTCAGTCTTCTAATCTAACTCTCCTTTTCATAATAGAGAGTTCTTATGCTGTTCCTGTAACTATCGATGAGAAATATACTACAGTATAAACTAATAAAATCAACTAACTATACAGAAATTATTACAGGAACTTGCAGTAAAATTTATCCATTTGTCCGATCCAATCACTGATCAGATTCATTGATCAGATTAGAGACTGGATGTGTCAGAACTTTCTTCAGCTAAATGAAAACCAAACTGAAATCATAGTTTTTGGAGCCAAAGAAGAAAGATTAAAAGTCTGCACTCAACTTCAGAAACCATCAACAGAGCCAGAAACCTGGGTGTAGTCATGGACTCAGACCTGAATTTCAGCAGTCACATTAAGACAGTTGTGAAGTCAGCCTATTATCACTTAAAGAACATATCGAGGATTAAAGGACTGATGTCTCC
>JBBBVU010000004.1:16484646-16495258 GCA_037177055.1 Atherinosoma microstoma
CCCCCCCCCCCCCCCCCCCCCCCCCCCTACCAGCATATCAAAACATGCAATTCGACTACAAGTGGATTTACAAGAGGCTTACTAAAATTACAAGTCTTAAAATCTAATTATTTTACCAATTCAATCATCTGCATTACTTTAATTCAGGAAGAGGTGAAAAGCTGCCAAGGCCAAGCTTGACTACAGCCAATGTGAGCTCTGTGCCTATAGCCTCCATAAATGCCAATGTCTTAATGGCAGCTAGACACCAGATCCCTGGCTGGGTAACCTTGCCTGGCTGTTCTCTCCAGAGGTCTCCCTGAATTAATCATGGCTCAGTAGCCAAGCAGCCACTGGGCTGGAACACAAAGTGCAAACAGGATTCATCAAGAACAACACTGAAGGACGGCAGGACTAAATGGCAAACCAGAATTTCAAGTGTCAACTTTAGTCATTGGCTGAATATGGAGCAATGAAGTTAAACAGCTGTTTTAGTCAGTGTTTACATCCATGCATAAAATTTTAAATTTGCACTTAAAAACAGATGCATCAAGGAACAAAGTACAAATATGTCGTTATCCTTACTTAAGTAGAAGTTTTGGGTATATATTTAACTGGAGTAATTATTTCGCAGCTGACTTTTTCCATCTACTCCTTTCATTTTCAAGCAATTATCTGTACGTTCTACTACTTACATTTTAAAAAGTTTCTCATTACTCCCATTTCATTTTGGGTTGTTTTTATTCCGGAATGTCATAGCTCAAAAAAGAAAACGCATAAAACAAAACAAAAACCTATCCAGAAAAATTGTGCTGACACCTTAATGGTTTGTACGCAATCAATCACACCTGTGCAAAACAAGAAAAAATAAATACAATTTTAAAAAAATTACACTTAAGATGCACAGAAACCAACTCTTAAAAGTATACGTTGATTTCATGACACCTTTGCAATTTGTATTATAAGCATCAACTATTTAAAGCCCTATTAAGTAGATTAAAAAATTCCGTCACTGTGCCCCAACTGCTGGCAAACAAATCGGAAGATATGAAATAAAAAGTATTTCTGAAATATTTACAGACAAGATTATTCATATTAATGACAGTTCATAAGAACACGTTGTAAATTACTCCAGTAAAGCAAGAAGTGCGCAATTGAGCAATAATATGAGAGTAGGAAACAAACACAGGTTTAACTACAGTTATTTGAACTTTGAAGCAAATAAACCGTCTAAGGGATCATTACAGACAGCTATGTGATGATAAAAAGAAGAAAAGGTAACAAATGATGGTCATTTTGTACCAAAAGGGAAAAAACTATCCAGCTTAAAGTAATAGACAAACCGCAATGTTGCCAAGCCATGGCTGCAGGGCAATGAACCTTCTGCTGAGTGTTGGTGCATGAAAGTGAGTGTGTGTGGGTGCTTGTTGACATTAGACCTCATTTCATTCCCTAATGAAACAGCAATTAATTCTGATAATTTGAATATCAAGTAATTTGCATGAGAGAGACAACAGAAAGGCACAACACAATGACAAACATGTGCTCATGTTGATCTAGTCTGTCAGAAAGCTTAAATCAGGCTTTGAATTGCTCTGAACTGTAAGAATACAGCACATTTACTGGTTCAGTTTTAGTGTTTTAGAATAAAGAAAAAGCCAAAAGAAAGATCAAAGGTATGATGTCCAATACCACAATAACCAGCAGCAAGTATCTAGGGAAAATATATTGTGTTGTGATAAATCAGCACTGAAAAACATGTACAAATGTCAAGTTCAATTTGTCCTCCACAAGAGGATTTTAATGTCAGCTTACATAAGAACCCAGTTTGACAACAGTTTTCAGTCCATTTTAATGTAAATCAAGGCAACAAAATGCCCAAATACGCTGTCAGAGTGGCCATGCTTTACACGACACCACTGGCCTACTTTTTCCATCAGCTCTTTTAAGTGGATCTACTTTAACAAGCCATCTTGTTAAACAAAATGCAGAGTAGAGCTCATCCACCAGACCAGAGGCCCACCCCCTACACGACTAAAAACTGCAGCATCTATCACAGCGACCGAGAACATGAGTTGTGATATGACAGCATCTTATAATCCTGCTCTTCTTACTACCCATACACTCATACTTCCAAAATACTGATGTAAGATTTTGCTGAAGTAGCCTGAGCAGATAGGGAGGTCAACCAAATAATCTGTGCGACTCAAATCACTCGTGGTAGTGATAATATGGTGGAGTGGGCTTCTGATGGAGTAGATGAGGCGAAAGAGTGAGCCAAGATTTGTTTTTGAGGGGGTTTCGACTGCGTCAACAAAGAGTCTAAATAGGATTTCTTGATATATTTTCAATCCTGATAGTAAAGCTTCCAGTTGGAGCGGACGGTTTATTTCAATGCTGGTGAGAAAATATTCAAAGGCAATTTTTTCTAATATCTTAATGCCTTAATTGCATAATTAGAAACATTAAAATTCTGATTTCATTATTAATCATGTTCTTCCCTTTATATTTACAACTATAAAATTTTGTTTGAAATGAGAAATTATGTGACACAGTTGAGAGTTTTTTGGGCTGAAACACTACCTTTCCTTTTCTTCCACTCAGATAACCAAGATGAGAGACAGAGCAAAGGAAGGAGAGGAAAGATATTTAAAGCTAGATTTCTAAGAATATCTTCAGAAGGGCAACCTGCCAAGCTTTTGTTCTCACCCATGAATGACATTCATTTTTACACTACATTAAACGTGATGCAGAGGCAGTCTGACAAATACTTATTCTTTATTCATCATTCATTTGTTTGTTTAAGAACACACAACATAATATAAATCTATGCTGCATTATATCACATTAAATCATTTCATGCAATCACATTTATTCAAAATTAAGCAATTTTCACTGTTTGATGGATTGATGCCGACCCCCAAAAAAAGATTCATCCGCCCATATCCACACTGTTCCATCCTATTTCACTTGTATTCAAGAGCTTAAATTATAAATGCACTGAAACTTGTCTTTTAACTCTCTACTTAAAGCATATTAAGCATTTAAAAACATGCCCATGCATTACAAAAACTGAGGCATAGAACCAAGCTGAAATGGCACCAATGCACCCAGATCACCAAGTATTGTGTGGACAATTTTGGCACTTCACTGTTCATGAAGTAAAGAATGTGAGACAAACTACAATTAATAAATGCTGCCTTCCTAAACCTCTTTCTAAACACCAGCTGCAGAAAGTTTCAGAAGAGTCTTACCTTTCATAACAATAAAACAGAAACTTCCAGCATTACTCAATTAGTAATCATATGGATGTTTCAGATTTTTTATTAACTGACTTAAGAAACACAAAATGTTTGTTGGATCATTCTGCCATTTAAAAAAAAAATTTTTGAATGAAAACATGGCCATGGTGCTGATGGATATAAATCAGTATCTAAACTTTTATCCACCGTCTCATGTACAATATAACAGACCTCTTTGGCACTTCAACTCTCTGGCAGTCCAGTTTGAGTTGACGAGTGGCTACTATTGTTAACAAAAGGAAAAGGCTTGTCCGGAAAGGACTCATTAGACAGAGTCCAGGCATCAAGGCAATCTTTTAGGTTCCTTGGACAACTCTGACCAACTTCATTCTTTTGATTCAAGAATTCAAGAACAAGGAATTACAACAGCACTGGTATTTGATTTTGGAACTGGTCAGTAATTCTTCAACATTACAAAAACTAAGGCTGAAGAGTAATTTCTTTTTCTGTTACACCCAGTAAAGAGAACTGGAACAGGGAAGTGAACAAGGAAAGAGATAAACATTACTCATTAGTGAGGAATTTCAGCCTGACTTGGTCCATGGAGGGGTGAAATAGCAATTTAAGCATGAAGCACTCTTTCATTATGAATAATTTCTACATAAGAGTAGTCTGTGAAGTTTTCTTTGTAAGGAATATATAGTTTTACTATATTTAGTGGTTGATCACAAAGATCAAACTGAACACTGAATAAGCTGCAAATGAGCAGCAGAATATTCTCCCTTCAGTCATGCTTAGCTAAAACCATGTGCACTTTTAGTCAGGTTATATGATAGATCTTACTGATCTTTATGTCTTATTGATCATTATATCACAGTACTCATTAGTTCTTGCAGTGGTACATGGGCCAAGAAGTACAACACACCACGGTCTACAGAACCAACTCCTCAATTAAAAAGAGCGACAAAAACAATAATAAACCAGCTGATCTTTTACAAGTCTGTTCACTTTGGTGCAGTTCTATTTTGACACCATGAGGTAATGGAAAATGACGGCTCAGGACAGAAGTAACTGTACACCATCTGCAGTGTCTTACTACCCCCACTTTACATGAAAGATAAATGTAGAATACAACATGCATAACAATAACCTATAGTCCTCACCTCTCTTTTGTTATTCATCCAACTTGTGGAATAAAGGGGCGGCAGTGGCTCAGGTGGTAGAGCAGGTCGTCCAATGACCGCAAGGTTGGCGGTTCGAAACCTGCTCCCCCCAGTCGACTGTCGTTGTGTCCTTAAGCAAGACACTTCACCTACCTTCGGTGGTGGTCAGAGAGGCCGTTGGCGCACATTGGCAGCCATGTTTCTGTGGCTACATATGTAGCTTACAATCACCAAGTATGAATAAATAATTGGATTCAATGTAAAGACTCTGAGTGTCTATAAAAGCTCTATATAAATCTAATCCCTTATTATTATATATATTTGATATTAAAAAGGCCAAAAAAGATCCATAAAATGGCACTGGAAATCAAGTGGTAAGCTGATAGAAAACTAGCCGTAGCTATAAGCCTCACATTCTAAATCTGATCTGCTTAAAATTATTGCAGGGTTGATGACTGGTTTAAAACTGGGAAATCCTGAATGGGGAACCAGGAAATTGTCTGCACTCAACAGCATACTCCATACAGTTGTTCCTTCCAGTCTTACAGACTTCCTGTAGTTTGTACCAGACAGCGTCACCATAGTTTCCTCCCACAGCCCTAAAATTTTGGTCAAAAACCGAAGTTCCGCCACCTGCCACTGAAAACAGCAATGATTGAATCATATTGAACCAGCATATTTTCACCTCAGGCACCCAAGTTTAACCTGGCAATTTCATCTCAATGTAGAATTAGTTAAAAAAACAGAACACATGGATACATCTTGTATTCATCTAAACAGTATTGTGAAACTGTGCAGCAATACATCAAACAGTACTCAGTAGATGATCATTAAGCAGTGTTGCAATATGTACAGGATTTACAGCTACTTTATAATCCTTATATATAAACAGGGTAAGGACCACAGCCATGCTTATGGTTGTTTCAGATATAAAGAGAACACCAAATTGTTCAGTTTTTATGTTTTAGTCATAAGTCAGTGAAACATCTGTGATGTGAGATGCCAAAATGATAACTCTTGTGATGTATCGGCCTGTAAATGTGACCTTTAAACATTTACTTTAAGGAATTTTGGAGCAGGCGCTGCCTGTCTGATAGTCCAGTGGACGTTTGATGGCTTCACCTGAAGTGTGGACAGTCAACATTTTTGGGGTTCCTGCATTGTTCACATCCTTTATTTTTAAAGGTTTTTAAATGTCTAAACAAATGAGCAAACTAAGAGTGTATTTGGCTTTGCTATAGTTTAATGCAGGATACGCAATATATCTACTGCCCCGAACATTTAATTCTGAACATGAGTTGAGAGGTGGGCTCTAAAGACAAGAAATTCGCTATATCAAATATTGTCAAACTGGATAGTCTGACTGAATCCCTCAGTCAGAAACTTCGATGAAAAAAGAAAAAAAGACAGAAAGGAAAAAAAGATAAAAAAATAATCTAATCTCTACTCCAAACACTTTTAAAAACTTTTTTTTTTTTTAACCATTGACAATTGTTATTTGAAACTACAGTGTGTTTATATTTGCACCATGGTGTAAAATACCAACAAATCAGCAAGTGTAATTGCCAACTTAATGATTGTCAAATGATCTACCTTGAAACTGAGCCTGGACATCCAAAAAAAATCTCATGTGAGCTCATGGCTAAAAAGGAGGCAATTCAACCTTTCCTCTAAAAATATGCTTCACAAAAATATTTCCCTTGCAGCTACTACACATATTGAATAGTCCACCAGTCATCTTCAGCAATCTTGATTGTTTCAAGGAAAATAAATGAATGTTGTATCCATCTCCTATAAAAACTGTTCACAAATCCAGGCAGCTCTGAATCACCACAACTTTGATGAAAAACAACAATAACACATCAAATCTGTATGTAAAAATCTATTTTGCAAAATCCATATGCTCTTTTGATCCAAATTGTTGAGACAGAGCCTTAAAATTTATTGTATCAACACAGTTAATACAATGTCACATTTTACCCTCCAAGTTTTATTTATGAAGTACGGCTCATAGTGTAGCCTGAACGTCTGGCAACATATGAGTTGCTGACGCAGGCTGTGAAAGCAGGTCAGGTTAAGAGCCATCTAGAAGTGTGCAATCAGGTTCAGCCATGTGCAAGCTAGTAAGGGTACAGCCAATTTCCTATTACTTATTGATAATAAAATCCTTACCTTAGTTTTAGTGCAACTGCAGGTCTGACAGAGGCCATGTGAATAACTTAAGCATATAGTGCGTTTTTTAAAAGTGGTTCAGCCAGGATAAGTCTAGAAATTTCTGATATGTTTCTTGGATAAAAATATATTGCTTCATCATTTAATTAACATTTTCTTACAATCAAAGAGATGCCAACACATTGCTTATAACCAGTTTATGATTCCTGCTTCACTTCTCCTAGATGAGGAAATCTCACTGCCTCCCGACATGAAGGATGGATCACAAGACAGGAGGCTTCTAGAGGAACTCAGATACAGTTTCCTTTCATGTTACTGTGATAACATAGAATTATTTTAAACCATTGGCTAGACAGTTTTAGAAATGTGCAGTACAAGTAGTGACTAAAATGTACTCATATGAAAAACATTGGATGTTTTGAATTAGAGTCATGGATGGATTCTGAAAAAATTAAGCCCAAGTCACATTGTGTAACTTGATTCATTAGGTGTGTTAGAGGAACACATTTAATTTCCTTTACTTTTACACAGTCATTGCTTCATTTTTTATACCGTTTATTCCAATCCAGGGTTGTGGGGAATCTGAAGCATATCCCAGCAATTAGCAGGAAAGAGGCAGGGTACACCCTGGACAGGTCGCCGGTCCATCGCAGACTTGTTCACATTTGATATTTAATTTCATGTGATGCAAGAAGACTAAGGATGTCCTTCAACCTCACATCACTTCTTCATATCTCCCCTTTAAGAGGAACTTAAATGTGAGGAAAAGATGGGAATGATTGAAGGGAGGAGACATAGCCAAACACTTTACAATCAGACATGGTAAAAAGTTTGATAGGTACCTCATAGTTATGAGACAGCCGATGAGACAATTATATCAAATGGAGGACTCAATACTTCCATCAAAGGGCCAGAGTCAAAACATATTGTAAACTATTGTAAATCAGTAACTCCCATTCAATTCTGCCTTACAGATTCATACGATCATACATACTCCTGTGAGAAATACATCCGCAAATTTTCACATGCTACTTTGATCACATACGTATTCTGAAAAATATGCACAGTAGTGTCATGACCAATAAAATTACTACAAAATTAAAGGCTGGAATTAAACAGATCTCTTAAAAAGGGTTAAATTATGGAAAATATCACATGACTATTATAAAGGAATGTGCCACAAGCTACTCTTTTTTTCTTAAAATAATGGGGAAAAAACTAAACAATAATACAATGTACCGTAACATTCAGCGACTGTTCTTGCACAAAATCAATCATTTAAATATGAAACATGGCTGAATATCTCAAAACCTAACCATGAAATAAAAGGTTGGAGTTCTGTCAGAATGTCAAGAGTGTAAGGAGGAGCCATTAAACTTCTGCTCTGCGTTTCCGTTACACTTCCTGCATGATGGATGAAAACAAAATGCCACCTCTGGAATCATAGTTGTGAACCCTCTATGGACCAGCCTCTGCTTGTAGAATCATGATGAGCGAGACCATCTGCAAGTTCCCCTGTTCCGATACCAGCATATAACCCATCCTTCCCTCTTTCCACCCTGTTTAGTTTCCTGCACTCAGTTTGCCTTTATGATCATTTCCATTTTAGTTCAGTTTATTTAAATAACTTGTTTTTACAATACATATGTGGTCTCCTTTCCTTTGCTCAGCTTTCAGAGAAGCAGAAACATAGCAAAAATCAAGATTTTCCCTTACTTTATGCCTGCTGTCCTTCCCCAAAACAGTTAAGCTCTTGACTGCATGGCTCAGCTGTATCAACTCACAAAGCATGTTTGTAATATAATCATTCCTTACACTAGTAGATGCCAACTGAAAACTAATTGCAGGAAAATTTATCTTAGGGCATTTAAAATACTCAAATTGCCCTCAGGTCAGCCTTTATTTTTTAGGCACCTCACATAAAAACCATTTGAATAATCTCATTTAATTATTACCTTGTTTATCCTTCAGAAATCTTGCCCCCAGCGACTTAGCTCAGGAAAAAGCTTTAGATTCAAGTGTGTGGTTCTTTAACAAATCGGGGGGCATTTTAGGTTTTATTTCAAATTCTGATTTCACATAATCAAGCGCTGAAACTATACTGGCATGTATGAAGTACACCCCATAATGTGAAATATGTATAACTGTTAATATTGTGTTAGAGTTCCAATATGTCAATTTAACCATTGTGTCAGCATTTGAAGGGAGTGGCAGTGTGCAGCATCTTAACGCTTTGGGAATTTAATACATTTAAGCTGATCATCCCACAAGGGTGTATCTCATATTGAGTCAACTTAGTTCATACCTATCATCACGATCAAATTCAAAGAAGAATATCCTATGCTTGGCAGCAACAAACACTAAAAGTTTGTAGGTCTGTCATTTTCTTTACGTAGTAACTACTAAGCGATTTGGGAACCAACTGGTGAATGCCTAATGATTTTGCACCTGAGGATAATTTCATGTTTCACAGTGGTATGTCTAAATTATCATTAGATGACAGCCGTTTGTTCCAGTTTTGTATTTCAGCAAATGTCTTCAACATTGACATCTCATACGAATACCACCTCCCAGAAATCCTGCATATTCACATTGCTAAAGTTACTTTTCAGCTCAAAAGCTTAGAAAAATGTCAGCAACATGCTGGTAACCAAAGCTCTTCTGTATTTTTTATTTTTTTAAATTGCACAAACAATCATTATCATCATCAGAATGAGTACAAATGAGAAAACCACGATCCTCAACATAGATCCCTTCCCACTAAATTCTATCCATACAAATATTACTATACTGTTAACAAATTTATTATATCATGCTGGTCAATTGCAAAAATGGTAACTTAGAGTCTACTTTACTAGTTCATTTCAGAGCTTTGTTATTTTTCAACATAGGGCTGGTCTGCCTATAAAAACGTCCCAAATCCAGCTCTTTTGTAACACTATTACCTGTGAGAGAATGACACTAGAAATTGTTCGAACAGCAACTACTTCTTTTATTTAGTTGTACAGCACTTTGCTCAACATCTGTTGTTTTAGATGTGCTTATAAAGTCAACTTGACTTGAAATAGGTAGGACTGCCAATCAAAACTGTGAATACCTTAACATTTTTAAAAAGCGCAAATATGCAGTTGATTTAAATAGATTTGGCATCTGACAATTATTCAGTCCAGGACACAACCCCAACTGAAGTTTAGCAACCAATGTTGTCATTTTTACACTTCCACTGAAGTCTTGAAATTCTCCAGATATGTTCTGGAGGAATGGCATGTAAGCACCACTCATTCCAGACCTTTTGTAGATCATATTTGTTTGTTACCATTTCCATGGTAAAAAATCTGGAACATTACCGAGTGTGTTTCAGCTAATCTTCTGTTTATTTACGGCCATTGTGGACAAGGAAAAATGTGTGCTGAAGTTAGTTTTACTCTCCTCTCTGATTAAATGTTCATAGTCAGAACAGGTGTACAAACATCAAGTTTTGTTTAACTTCTGTCTCTCCAGTAGAACAGAAGCAGCCTTTGAGATAGCCATGTGAACAAACCATCTCAGAGTTATTGCAAAAAAGTAAATCAAAATCTAAACATTGTCAAAGGGTGTTAAATCTGATATTTGTCAAGGTCCTATTAAAATTCATGACTAAACATGTAGTATTGACAGGTGATATTTAGCTCACCATATCCAAACCACCCTCATGGTGTCTGTTTTGGACAGTTTGAGCAGAAACATGCACATTAGTGGCCTACTGGAGGTAATTTTGTAGGACACTTGGCAGTGCCCCTCCTGTTCCTCCTTGCACAAAGGAGCAGATATAGGTCCTGCTGCTGGGTTGTTCTCCTATGACCCCTCCACATCTCCTGGTATATTGACCTGTCTTCTGGTATCTCCTCCATGCTCTCCACAATGTGCTGGGAGACCAAGGGGCAACCTTGGGCTTAGAAACGTGAAGCCTATGCGGAAGTGCCAAAAATTCTAGTTCCCTCCTCACCCGCTAGGTGCTGGCTGCAAAACAGAGCAGATCCCCATAGACTCCCATGTTAAAAAGGCCAACTTCACAGC
>JBBBVU010000004.1:16495358-16517750 GCA_037177055.1 Atherinosoma microstoma
TCAAAAAACCATTTTAGGTTTAATATGTCAAGTTTACCTTCGTGACAACTGTGGGGGGAGTGAAAAAAATTCTACCTCATCTGTTTAGATGTTATTTAACTTTAAAATTCTTCAAAATTTAAAATTTAAAATTCTTCAAAATTCTTTTGGATTGACAGGCGGCAGATATCCGGCAAAACGAGGCGCAGAATAGCACAACCTCAATTTTTAGCCGGCTAACAGCTCGCCTTAGCTTTAGCCCACCTATCTCCGTTAGCTGGTTAGCTCCCGTTAGCTCCGGGTTAACTTTGTTAGCTCGTAGCTCAGAGTTTGAAGCGTGTCAATAATCCGTCCCCACGCTCACAGCCCCCCGCTCTCAGCGCCTCCTCGTCGCCCATTTTTTGGTTTTCCGGGAGTCACGAGACTCGTAACGTTGCCAAGACGGCGACGGTGGGAACCTCCCAATGAGCTTCTTTTCAGCTCTTCAGAAACCTACGGGTCACGTGGTTTCACAGTTCGTCTTTTACAGTCAATGTAGGAGACACAGCAAACCTTCTTGCCACGGTGGGCATTGATGCAATATCCTGGGTAGCTGCACTACTTGAGCAACTTCTGTGGGTTGCACACTCCGCCTCATGTTACATCTAGTGGTGAGGGCCCTGGCAAAAAATGCAAATGTGACCAAAACCAGACTTTATAGGGGTTGTCTCTCATTTCCACCTGGTGTCTGTTCCGTTTGTGCAACAGCGGGTGAAATTGATTCAGAATCAGTGTTACTTCCTAACTGGGCAGACTGATCCCAGAAGTGGAACCGACACAGAGTTACATAGTAATGATTATGTGTTCCCTTTATTTTTTTGAGCAGTGTATGAAAAATTCCAGTACGTAAGTACGTGCGTGCATGTATATACTAACAGGCATTCTTTCAAAAAAAATGCCAGCGTATAATTTTTTTGCCAACCTCAAAATAAACACCACAGCGATTTCCATGGTTTACTTTTTGGTGTCCTGTCTCCTGGACACTCTTCACAGATGCTCCAAACACCCATCCCTAACATCTCTGACTGTGAGAGTGCATCTCCAGCACGTAATCCCCTGCTGTGAAGTGAATGTGTGAACAAAAACTGTGGATAAAGTCCAGGCCAAGTCTTTCACATTTTCTAAAGCACCTCCAGTATCCCTGTTATTTTTGTGAACTGTCCATTCTGTGGCAATTACAGTATTGGTACACAAACTAATTTGCATGTGACAAAAAATGACCCTGCTGCTGACTCAAGGGCAAAGTTTAATTATTACCTTTGGTCTTTGAGTGTCCACCAACAATTTCAGGACACCATTTCTTCCAGTATAAAAGCTGCACTCTGAAAACTTCCTCTTCAAGCAGTTATAATCCAAGTACTACAGTACTATTATCCCATTTCTAAAAAGGCAGCCAGTTGCAGCAGCAACTATAGTTACAGGGAAATTATTATTATTGCAATTAGTTAATATTTTACACTCCACATATGAGCATATCTAAAAGCAAACCAGAGATTTGATTAGTTTCAATAGAGAATGGCATGTGGCACAGATGAAGGGACAACACATACATAATAACTTCAGCAGATTTATATAACAGGGACAGGCAAACAGCTAATTTAAAACCAAAACACCACAAGTTGTGTATTACAGGTTTCTCCCTTTGGAATAATTAGAATTTATTCCAACAGCTTTCAAACCAACTTTTAAGTCAATTTTAGTCAATTTTATCCACTATGCATCACCTGCACCAAAACCATATGTGGAAAAGCACCATGTCAAGTGGAAAACATATTCTATATTTACCAATTATGAAGCAATGCAATTAGTTCTGAAACAAGTTAACCAAATTCAATCAAATAAATAATTGAAATTGTGCTTACTGGACTGAAAAATGTATAAACAATGAGGTGAATTGATTATTCTGAGCTGCTGCTGTTTATCATAATTCTTTGACAGCCACTGCAGAATAACCTTCATACTGCAACAACCATGTTGTCCATGCATCCTCCTGTTTGGGGGGGGAAGGGACAAAAAAAATTGAAAAAAAAATACTGGGTATTCGAGAACTAACTTAACACAGGGACCACCCTTCCAGGAGAAAAGAGGGAAAAAAAAAAAAAAAAAAAAAAAAAAAAAACACAACACTTATTTGAGCTGTTGAAACTGCTAGTCATAGCCACATCAAATCAATTAGTAAAAAACCTCCAGCAATGTTTCATATTCTAATCGTGTTGAATATAGCAGTTCCCAAATTTGTGATTTGTTTCATGTTTTACAGTCACTTAGCTGATACGCATCTTTTTCAAACATCATTAAATCCTGAGGCCATCTGAGTGTTTGTCATCACAACGCAGCAATGAGGGATGTGGGGCACACTATCTGATCTGTTCAAGGGCTCACAAATATGCTCCACTTAAAAGGTAAGCAGAAAACAGACGTCCCAGCTGAGGCCACTTGGAGGCAGCTACATCTAAATTTCATATCAGCAAAGACGACCAGCATGTTGACCCTGCAGATGCTCACCGGTATGACCCAACTTCCATGACTGTCAAAAGGATGTTACAACTGAGATCATGTAGTGGCCACAGAAATGGACTCTATTGTGATGGGCAACAAAAAAAGTCACTCTATGACACAACAAGCACTGAGTGTCATATTAAAAGTAAAAGAAATCAGGCACCTAGAGCTATAAACAGACTTGGGTCATGCTTATTTAGACAACATGCTCAAAGCTGCTAGAGTGAGGAAAGAAAGAGGGAAAAGGTGTGACTGTGGAATTGGGCTGATGTGACAGATAACAGAGAGAAGCAGATAGGATTTCATTCATGGGTCAGATTAGAAGGCTCTTTGTTATTGCCAGGAAGGGCAAAGGATGCCCAGAGAGAGAACAAGGGTGGCCCTCACTCCTCTGCCATTACTGGGTTGTGTGCAACTGAAGGGAGGGTTCATGTATGTGCTGCATTCCCCTCTTCGTTTTGCACACACTGTCAGGATTTCATTTATTTTTATTTAATTTTTTTAAAAAGCAGCCAGTTATTTCAATGGCTTTTTGTTTACTCGCCACATATTCCGCATCTACATTTAAGATCAGAATGCAATGAAAAAAAATTAAGGATTCTCTTCGAAACTGAATCATGCCTTTGGGTTTCTTTAACTGCAACCATAATCAGTTAGTTGATAGTAAGGCCAAAATCAGCTTACATCTACCGATAGCAAAGATAAAGCCACTAAATCAATTTCACAATTTCAATGCTTGATACGATTGTAAATTCCTCAGCACCACTTTGATTCTTTCTGCAGTAGGAAGAAAGGTAGCAGACTACAGAAGCACAAGGAACATGCGGTTTAGAGCAATTACTTTCACTTATGACAGCTTATCTCAAAGGACAATACTCTGACAGTACAACAAATGATGAAGAGGGCAACAACGCACTGTCAAATAGATACTCCACATGTTCAGACACACAAACATAATTACTTAAAATAACACAGAACAAGCAATGGAACTTATTTGGCTTTTTAAAAGGTAAATTTAGAACAAAAACAAATGGTCTACTTTTTCCTTTAGTTGCTTCTTATAAAGAAACCAAACAGATGAATAACATGAAACATTCAAGAACCTAAAATATAACAGGACTTTGAAACTATAGCTACAGCCCAATATGAACTGAATAAGCTATATTTGAATATGTGCTTTAAGAATAACATAAAAAGTCAGGCTCAAGAAAAATTACAGCATGGGACTAGACCTCCTCGAAATTTTGACATTTAACATTAGAATATCAGTAGCAAGTTATTTCCAGATAGTTTCAATTATATTGAAGAAATATTTCGGCATTAAATCTGGAGGTTTCAGACAGCCCTGTAATTACAACTGACTCGGCTTAGTTGGTTAAGAAGTAAAGCATGGACTGATTGTTTAACTCCAAATGATTATTACATATAATACTAAAACTTGGATACAACATGGTCAAAGACATGTGCCCTTATTTAACCTCCACAGCTGTCTACAAAGCCACAACCATATCACCTTGCATTGGAATAAAGTCAGAGTTAAATTCCCCTCCATAAACTTCCTCATCTGTCTCACCTAACAGTGGAGCCATTGGCCTCGCTCAGGCCAGCTCTATGTTTTTGTTTGTTTTAAACAGGGTGTAAACCAGTTGGTAAAACATAGTAGAAATGAGATTAACATATAATTTCATTATTGTCTCCTAACTGTGCACTGGTTAAACATCCTCCAACCGAAAGCTACATCAATAGACGGATACGTCAGTCAGTAGTTCGTCAGAGACAACCCAAAAGAGAATTAGAACTCTAAAGTGCTACTTCCTGTGTTGTGGGCAACCACAACAGCACATGGGCTCACACAAACTGACTGTACACTACATGTCTTTTTTTTCTTTCTTTTTTTAAAAAAGGAGGGAAAAAAAGGAGCCAGTACACCGGAGGAAAGTCAAATATTTACCCATGTACAAGACACCTACATTTTTCTTAAGAGTTGGCAGGGCACTAAAACATCAATGACCGTTGGACTTAACCTTTAACTAGAAGCCAGAAATATGTCTGAAATGGTTTCTCAGATTTACTAGATTTTCAAACACTATTCAGGGGTCCATTTTTGCGATTAAAAAAAAAAAAGCATAATACTGTGAACTAGTAGGGTTTCATTTTTGTTTTTTGCTCTATTTTTATCTGAACCAATGAGGCAGTATAATTGAAAACACTTCATATCAGTCTCATTTTCTCTGTCCTCCATCCTCATTGACCCAGAAATAATTCACAGCCAAATATTAAGGAGGTCTCAGTTACCTATAAAACCAGAAGGGAAAACATATTTACCATAATGCTCATCTTAGAGACATAATTATATTCAACAGTGGGCTGTCACAAAAAAGTGGTTTGATGATGCATTTATGTTTCAAGTCTTATTTAGTTCACTTTAGTTGAAAATTTTGACTCTGCAGCGTGACATTGCATCATGTTAAATGCCTGTCAACTTGACTCCTCTCTTCTTTTGTCTGTCCTCAAGTCCCCTCCTCACAGCTCTGATGGGAGGGACTTGTATGCAAAAAATGGAGTCGAGAAGAGGAGTCAAGGGGAGGAATGAAGTGTGTCCAAACTGGAAAATTGTATGCTGGAATGGACTTGAAGGGCTTTAATAACTAAAAAAGGCACAGTGAGGATAATCTAGTTAAAGCTAAGCTATTTTTATGCCTATTATCCTCTACAATAAAGATTAAAAAAAACTACTGAAGGAGGCTGTGCACAAACCTGCTGTCTATTTAATGAGAAATCAAATAAAATGTATGAGGTGTAAAAATCATTCCTTTTAGTTCACCAGCTCTTCTCCAAAATGACAGTTTAAAAATTGTAATCCAATAAGTCATGAATGCAAGATTTTTGAAAGCAGCAGTTTGCGTTTACTCTGTTAATATATTCTAATCAAAAAGGAAATCTTTAAGAAATGCCAATTTAAACATAAGTTACTTTGTTTTAAATGAAGGGCCTGCAATCAACCCCTCAACCTTTGATTTACCCAACTTAAAACTACATTTCTACCAGAAAGCAATACCCATTAGTTCATTGTATCCAAATATTGTAGACCTTGTGTACAAGCTAAGAAAGAAGAGTGTAAAATCCACAGAATAGAGTGGGACTCACTCTTTCTCCCTCTCTTTTTTAGCAAATTACTGACTCCAGGCAAAAACAGAGTCAGCAGATTAACTGATGTGAATCCTGGTGTTTATAACCTCAACCCACGTTTCACAAGTCATTACAACCACCGCTGTGATGACTTGTGACAAAGATAAGCCTCCTGCAGAAACCATGTGTTCATTCATACACTGCAAAAAACACAGACGAGCAAGAAGGCTCCAAAAGAGACCACAAAAGAGAAGAATGTTGTCTGTGGTAAATGAGGCTATCAGCTAATGGAAGGGTGAGCAGAAGATGTCGAGGGAATGAGAGAAAGCTTGTAGTGGTGGTGATCATAATGAATTGCGCAACATCCCTCAAAGCCCTAAAATGACAGTGACCACATTAAAAATGGACTATCAAGGACAGCAGCTGAGCAGCACTCTGACAAAGTCTTTCAGGTCCCGCTGTATATCTAAACAATTGCTTTGAGACTGTTTTTTGCAAAAATTTCTTTTCTTCTTAGAAGAAATATGTTCATCTCCTTATTGACATTTCTCTTTTTACACAGTGCGCCTGAAAACAATTGGGACACTACATTTTCTGTCTAAGAAATTCAACTGCAATTACATGTTTCTGCATCCCTAATAACAACAGACAAATCTGCTTTGCAGACAGGTACATCAATATAAACAAGACAATTTTATCAACTTTGAAAAAACAATCAATATTATATCAAAGTTGAGCTGCTCTCAAACTTGACATTATCCCTGGCCTCATAAACCGCATCTTGGCAACATGCTTGAAATGCAGGTCAAAGAAGTTCACTGAAACATGCCCAAGTATGATCAATGTCTCAATCAGATACTGAAAGAAAATTAATTAGCAATTGATTGGTAAGTAATCTATGAATATTTATCTGATGAGCATACATAACAACAAAGGCAAGTAGTCGCTGTTTTATGTGCAGCTAAACTATTTTGTGGCATGAGAAAAGGACAGTTGTACCATGTTTAAAATATACAAAGAAGGTCAATTAACATAAAAGCAGTTTTTAGTTATTCTACAGAAAACCTCTCAATTAATGATTATGTAAATTTGTAGCAACAGCCAAGTTTAAACTGATTTGAACCTGTAGTGAAAGTCATTGGTAGGATAGCTTTCTGGCAAGATGATTAATCAAATTGAAATCTAATAAAACCCCAGTCACATGAAGAAAAAGTGATTCTACTAGATCACAATTCATTTGCCTCCATGTTGGGGGTTGGAATTCACTTAACTACAAACATGGAGGATGAGTCTCCCTCTCTAATCTCTAAAGGACTCCATTGTTTTGCCACAGTGACAAAGCAGTTCTACAGGTTCCACCTTCACCTCTCCTCCCACCTAACCAGCGGAAACTCTTGAGCATGCTCTATCCACGGTGCCACATTTCCTTCTTACTAGCAGTTTCATTCATTCTCATACAGGCGCTGCAAAGTCACCCCATAACTCTGGCAGGCAAGGCCTATCACTGTTGCAGACAAACAAAGCTGGATAAGTACTTTAGGGTAACAGATAGATAAAAGGCACTCACTATGACTGACCTGAATATGTCACAGCAGGATCAACAATTCAGAAAAAAAACTGACTTGTTTCCCCATCTAAAAAGCTGACAATCAAAATTGGTATGTGCAAAATAAAATATGCAAGCTAATATAAAGTAAATAACTTCCACACAGGAAGGGAACAAAATCACAGTGGGGCAGTAGTTTTCCCATGACAACAAATATTTAACCTAAGGACTATGGTGAGAATTAATAGGCTACAGCACAGATTTAATTTGATTATGACTCTTCATGTAAATAAAGTTACATCAAGCGCAAGCAAGGTCATTAACCCAATTGCATTCAAATGTATGTGTCAGGCTTTTTCAAACGTGTAGATGTCAGAGTACCACAGAGTGACAGTGCTATCTACGGCCTATCCTGAGCTCCCATAATCAGCTTACCAGGTTGAACACAGTCTCCACAATGTCTCGGTTGGAAACTTCCCCAACTTCCACCAGGCCAGCGAGCACAGCGAATTTCATCCTTATCCCTCTGACAGGCACTCCGGGATTGAGCGCCATGGCGCCTGATCGCCCGTCCTTTCCATCACCTGGCTGTGAAGCGCCCGCTGTGTCCGCGCTAGCCATTGCTACGGAAGGACGGGGCAGGTGGCGTTCACAGGTAAGGCACCTGTTCACCTCCAATGGTGAGAGAGCAGCCGATGTCGGAGGAGAAAGGGGACTCTATCTCCCCTTCAGCTGAGTTGTGGACAGTCTACAGGCACATACGCAAAACGTTGTTGTCCCCATCCAAAACTGTCAAGCGTCCGAGCCTGGAGAGCATTAAAAAATAATAATAAAATAAAGCCCAAATAATTAGGTGGTGGTAGACACTGGGAAGCTGTAAATGTCACCGCTTCTCTCTACAGTCAACTACTCCTCTTCTGCTCCGTAACTTGACACTAGGCGGGTGAAATAATGCCGATTAAAGCCAAGGAGAAGTGTGCTGCTGGCAACAGGGAGATAAGCAGACTTTCCCCCTTTACCTGTTCTCTCCTCTGCCCGGACAAACAAGGATACAGTCACTTTAATATCTCCGTACAGCAGTGGAAGTTGCTATTGTGACTGAGTGCAGACACTTGACAGGTAGCGCGCTCGGAAGAACCAAAAACTCACAAACTGGAGGGGGATATGAGAGTCCGTCGCCAGCTACGGTGGAAGCAGACAAAGGACGGTGGTCTGTTCGGTGCTCCCCGAGAAACTCCGCACTCTTGGTTAAATGAAAGCGTTGACCCAGCTGCGCTGCATTTGCTTCCTGATCTACCCCGGTAGCTTCAGCTCGTCACCGCCATGACAGTGTAGCCCTTGAGTGAATGGCGCATGCGCAGTAGAGAGCAGGCTCTTTTCAGCTCGCTGGCAGGTGTGCCGCTCAGGTGGCATTACGGGACGACACGCTGGGATTCAGTGACAATAAACTGTCACTCCATGTGAATTCAGTCACCGCAGCTATCACTGATCTCAGGGGCAAAATATTAGCTGCTCACATAAAGTTCCCTCAAGTAAAACACTACATTTCGTCTTTCTTTCACTGTCCACTTGATTAACACCTGATGAGGGGAAAACCGGTAGGCAGTAAAGAGGAAGACTAAGTTAAAATATTACATTTTGTACAAAGTCGGTAAAAACTGAAAATGTCCAAGCTTTGTAAAACTCATGACATAGGCTATTTGTTTTACTTTGTTTTTAACAGTTTTTAACTTTTCAACATTTAGTAGCCTGTTTCATTGCTTTTATCCTTTACCTTCATTAAACTCATTCTATGAAGTATCACTGTTTTGTCCTTTTTCCATTAATGTGCTATGTATTTTCCTGTTTGTTTTGGTTTTTGGTAGTTATGTACATCACTTTAGTTCAACTGTGGTTGTTTTAAATGTGTTCCATAGATACAATTTAGTTTGATTTGACATAGAGATTGGACTGTGCGACATTTTAAGTGTCTGATCAGTGGAAGATATACTTAGGATCTATGTTGCTCAAATTTTAAAGGTACAATGCATAAGAATTATTGACATTGAGTGGTAAAGATAGGTAAAGAAATAACTTCTGTTGTGAACTGATGGTGGTAATCAGTGGTCAAAATTCTTCCAGACATAAACATGTGTTAATCTGCAAGTGGACCCTTTGGCTTCGGGTGCAGCATTGACTGCACTACAGGTAACTATTTTGGTGCCTTTAGAGGCATTACTCATCGCAAACTGCGCTTTAGCACCTATCAAATAAAGCCTGTACTGCGGTTTTAAAGCTCAGAGGGTTCTCACTTAAAGGTATTCTGTGTAACTTTTGGCCACAAGGGGCCAAACCTATAACTTCCCACAGGCCACATGACACTATTGCAAGATTAAACAGTCTTTCTCTCTCTGGCCTCCTCAGACACTGTGTTCACCTTCTTAATTTGTTCAGCCATGACAAACTTTCAAGGAAAAAGTAGCATGAAGCACAGCCCACTGTGTTTTATAGCTGTAGAGCAAAGCGCTACAGGTCACATGATCCCATGAGAGACGGATCCGCTCAAAGTTACAATGTCTGCTTTCTGAAGAGGGCAGCCCCCTCGGAGCGTCGACATGCGTCAAACACTGTATTGACCCCAGAAATCATCAATTAATACTCACATTAGTTTAATATTTGGGTCAAAAGTTTAATTTGGGGGGATATTAATTAGGACCCCTAGTGGTCAAAAGTTACACAGTATCCCTTTACCACAGCGATACCATAGTAAAAATGGTCCTACAAATATGGCAGCTACCATGTGGACCCCCAGCAAAAATATATAAATGGCTCACTCTAAGAGAATAACAACACAATAGTTATTTAAGTAAAGTGATTAAATACCAAAAGACACGTTAAACACTTGTATTAAGTTCCAAGACAAATCTACAAGTGGAAAAACACAAATACAAATCATGAAACAAATGAACAAAAGACGGCGCTTAACCGAAAGGGAATGTCCTAAATAGAGGAAGCAGTGTAGCAATGACCTCATCTTGTAGTTCAAACAAATTATTGGTAGTTCAGCTACACCTGGGAAGTCATGGGCTGTGTCTCATTTAAGGGTCTGCGCCAAGGGGCAACCTCGGGCTTAGAAACGTGAAGCCTATGCAGAAGTGCCAAAAATTGCAGTTCCCCCCTCACCCGCTAGGTGCTGGTTGCAAAACACAGCAGATCCCCATACCACTGACTGTAAAAGAAATGGACGAGCTGTGAAACCACGTGACCGGTAGGTTTCTGAAGAGCTGAAAAGAAGCTCATTGGGAGGTTTCCACCGTCGGCATCTTGGCAACGTTACGAGTCTAGTGACTCCCGGAAAACCCAAAAATGGGCGACGAGGACGCGCTGAGAGGGGGCCCGAGAGCGTGGGGACGGATGATTGACACCCTTCAAACTCTGAGCTATGAGCTAACAAAGCTAACCCGGAGCTAACAGGAGCTAACCAGCTAACGGAGATAGGTGGGCTAAAGCTAAGGCGCACTGTTAACCGGCTAAAAACCGAGGTTGTACTACTCTGTGCCTCATTTTGCCGGATATCTGCCACATGTCAATCAAGAGGACACGCTCCTATTCATGAAGAATTTTAAGATTAAATAACATCTAAACAGATGAGGTTGAATTTTTTTCACAGTTGTCACGAAGGTAAACTTGACCTATTAAACCTAAAATGATTTTTTGAACCAGGCTGTAAAATATGTTTATATCTGCTGTGAAGTTGGCCTTTTTAACATGGGAGTCTATGGGGATCTGCTCTGTTTTGCAGCCAGCACCTAGCGGAGGAGGGGGGAACTGCAATGTTTGTTACTTCCACATAGGCTCACATTTCTAAGCCCGACGTTGCCCCTTGCACACACTATGTAGGCTGTCTCATTTCATGAATGAATAAACGGCTTCGAAGTGCGCAGCCTACGGAGGCCACTCCGTAGCCTTTGTAGGCTACGCACTTCGGAGTGTGCAGATCCCAAAATGAGACACAGCCACTGGCTGTTATTTGAGAAGTGCACAGAACATGTTTCAAAAAAAAGCTCTGCACACTGTCTGTACGAGGTACAAATAGGTGTAACTGGCTGAAGTTGACTGCAAAAAAGGGCAAAACATTGTTCAGTCATCAAAAACTGCACCACAGCACTGACTTATCGCATGTAGCTGAACTACAAATTCTTGTCAGAACATCCCGACATCTCTTCTGGTATTTAGGACATTCCCTTTCCACCGTCTTTGTTTCGGGATTTGTATTTGTGTTTTTCCATTTATAGGTTTGTCTCGGCACTTGTGTAAGTGTTAAATATTTTGTAAATTTGTTTCCTAAAATGTAGATTTGTTTTCAAATGTGCAAAAGTGATTCATGAAATATAAATTTGTTTTCAAAATGTAATTTTGTTATTAAATTTGTTAGTGTGTTTTTTTTTAATGTAAATGTGTTTGGAATTCTAAGCCACTGTACTCAAGCACACAGAAAACCTGCTTCTGTGCCTGAAAAGTACTTTAAAAACCTTCATTTTGACTTACTCCATCATCCTAAGAAGGAATTAAAGTCCCAGAAACAGACACTAATGTGAATTCATGCAAGTACTAAGTTTTAAATTCATGCAAGCCTGAGGAGAAATAAAAGAGAATTTATAGAACTCATAATATTTCAAAATATTGCTCAATGAAAAAACTCACACTTTTTGCTCCACTGCATTTATGTCACTGCTTTACAGTCACTTTGCAAACTAACATTAGAAATAAAGAATATATAATCTAATATACAACCCAATCACACAACTGGGGTGGCGTTTAGTTCAGTGAGTAGATGTACAGAGGCTGCAGATCCTTGATGCAGCTGGCCCACATTTGAATCCCAGCCTAAAGTCCTTTGCTGCATGTCACCCCTCTCTCTAACCCCCTTTCTTATTAAGCTACTGCCCAATATAGATCACTAGAGCCACAAAAATCTTAAAAATTACTTTTTAAAAATATAATTTAAAAATAATCACATTAGCTGAAATGCAAAAAAAAAAACAACAACACAGGATTATAATGTCAGAGTCAACTGAACAAGGCACACACCTAACAAAAATAAGATTTAAAAAAACATACCACTAATGGCACTTATATGTTTTCATTTAATTCAAGCTCAAACTGTAGAGGTTTAGTTTGTTATGGAATATTACAAATTATAGTTATCTTTGGTGATTGTGTGAATACCACGAACAAAGACGCACCCCAGGAGTGAGTTCATTTTTCTCTTTTATGCTCATGGCAAATGCAAATAGATTGTTTCCATTAAAAAGATGGCATTATTTAACCAGACATATGAATCATTTGATAAAAATTGGATCAAAAAGACATTTCTGTTTATTCAAGGCTCAGTTACTATTGAAGTCCTTTAGTCATGACAATTGCAGTAGTTCAGAAACAAAACATGTTTTGACATTACCAAGTCACACCACCACACTGCGTTCTGTGTACTTTAGGGTGGACCAATCTTAATGTTTGGAAAAAATATTAGAGGATATTGTATAAATTGGGGGGAAAAGATAATTCACAAACTAAAAATCAAATGTCAGAGAGCAGAGCATTAATATTTTATAATATTTTGAACAAGCACAAAATCCAGCTTAATTCTTTTCATAGTAAGAAAATGTCTTTCTGTGTTATAAAAACACATTGACAGATGTTTGCATCCTGGGGCATTGGAGACCATACATTAATGCAAAGTGACAGCTCTGCTTTGCTTGCCTTTTCATATCACCTCCATCATCATAGCCCATGACACGTGCAATGTTTTCCTAGTTACGCATATGAGAGGGTCCACCCTCATCTATGTGTGTAATTGCATGAGGAAACCCCTAATTGAACTCAGTCTGGACCTTGATTATAGATACTCTAAATCTCTCTTTCCCTGCTGCTCATGATTGTGACTTCATATTTCCCCTGCAGTGTTGGAGTGTTGCTACAGAGGCAGCTGGCGTCACTGTTCCCACTGACCTCCTGGTAAAGTGTAGCTGAGCCCTGAGGGACCCTGGTAGTCATGGAAGCCACCCATGAGGCGCAGGATTTGTCTCCGATGTAATGACCTGAAATCAGCAGACTTGCTCACTGTGTCCAAAACATAGACTTACATGAATAAAAGCATTGAAGTTTTTACTGACCTTTGAAGTAAATGAGCCCTGTGCCTATAATTGTTTTGCTTACATGGGCTAAATACAGATAGAAAGACTACAAGTTTACAATATTCAGTGGCAACATATTCACTGCTTTCTTTCTAACTGCCACACTGTGGGAAAACTGTTGCAGTTTTACGATATAAGCTAGGTCCAATTGATCTGATGAGTCTTTGTCAAGAGCACAGTGCCAAAGTGTCAAACCGAAGCTGAAAGATTAGTTTCAAACACACCAAGAAGAGAGACAAGAACATAAATAATTAAGTTGAAATGTCCAGATTAAACTTTTTTTCATGCTTTTGGTTGTACAAATAATGTATCACACATATGAAATAAAACTAAGTGCCAGTGTTAAGCAGTGTAAGAACAGGAACATACTGTAGATAAAATAACTATGGTTATATCGTCTTGTGCCTTTGAATGATGTGTGGCACTGCCAGCTATATTCAAGACTAAAAACATTATCACAGACAAGATATTTTGAACAACTTCTTAAAATACATTACAAAAATAAAACAGAGGAATGATGCTACTCATGAAACAAACTTACAGGTATTTCAACCATTTCTATTATTCTACCCATTACACATCAGTGAAGGAAATACAAACAGCTCAACAGCATTAATTCAACACCCTACGGTATAAACTGAACAGTATAATCCTTAAAAGGCATTTATTGTGGGATTGTTCTATCAGCCTTTATTTACTTCAAGAGTATAAACTGCCAAGGACCAGTTTTACCAGCAATATGGGTGGATACAGGCTGCACACCTGCACAACTTGTTGATACAGACAGACTAGTTCATCCTGTTCAGAGATCATTGGGATTGGCTTTAACCAAAGTAATTATATTGCTGTTACCAGTTAACACTCACTCATTATATGTGAGGCCTACTACATATGTTCTTTACCTCAATAAATCTTATAAGTTTGCAGTTTATGAAGAAACGCAATGGTCTTTAGTTTTGCTTGTTTTTCTTTCTGGAAACATGAACATTCTAATTTCTGTTTTTCTTGTGCTCAGTGAGGCATCAATACAATGCTGTGTTTTAGATTTGAATTTATCAAATACATATCAAATAGTCTAATCTGATGACAACCATTAAATTACATTAATTTAACAGACACTTTTATCCAAAGTAACTGACAAATGAGAAAAACATTGGTGGACAATTTGTGGTTCAGTAGGATACTGTGCTAACAGTTGCTGTTACAGTAAGGACTGAATTAGTGAGTCTGGGCTCAACTTTGAAGATTCACAAGCGTCTGTAAATTCCACTTAGTTTTTGGATGGTGCTGTAGCCTACTGTGATTGCCACACGTTTGATAAATCTGTCTATTTTTGAATTTAAAACTGAATTCAACGACTCTACTTTCTGCTACAGCTGCCCCACCAGTGGTCATGAGTTAGTGCAGCACAGTCTGTTGTGGTCAGTTGTTAATCAGTTCATAAACTCAACATATCAATTTCACCTGATTTTGAATGATACTGTTTTTCTTTTTTATTCTTTATTAGTTCATCAAACTTTGATATATAAAAATGGATGAAAATGCAAGGGAATTTAAAACTGATTTCAAACCTCTTTAATTTACTTGCTTATAAAATGCAGACGTAATAGCAGACTGTACCGTACAGAGGACATTTACTCCACGGGGCTCATGTTAGCTGTAAGTGAACATTTTTCACCATTAGATGGAGCTAAAAGAAGTATCAAGGACTCGCGTGATTAGACAAATATCGCAACCTCTTCCAGTCTTTTAGTATCGCGAGAGTTCGTGTTTCCTCCTCTTTCACTCCCTGTAGCCAACATGGCAGTCGGCAAGAATAAGAGGCTGACCAAAGGCGGCAAAAAAGGTGCAAAAAAGAAGATGTAAGTTGGAAATTCACATATGGTTGTCCGAAATAAGGGTTACTATTTTTGTTTTTTGACTTTTGGTGTAATAAATCTGAAGGATGAAGCTGATTTTAACTAGATGTTGCAGTGTCGATGCTAGTCTGGTCATCGCCGGCCTCTGTGGTGCTAGATGGGATTGTGACATGCTGTTTCTTTGCACTTACCGCTGCAAATGTCTTTTAAAAAATCAAATAGCTTTATTTATACTTGCTTTGTTAATGTATATTACTATGAGTGTGATAATAGAAAGTGTAGAGTGCCGTGTTTGCCTCCGTCCTTCTGACAAATGGCAATATTTGCTAAAGGCTACTAAATGTTAGCACGAATGTGTACAAGCTGATGTCGCGACTTGCCAGTTTAACTCAACATTTTAAGTGTTGGGATGAATGAAACCACTGGATTATTGAAACCAGTGATCCGCAACCTCTGGTCCTGTCGTCAGAAGGTTATTGATCTTTTTTTTTTTTTTTTTGAATGTGGTAGTTTTAAATCGTCTGTGTGAATCTTTCAAGTTTCTGTTACAGCAAGGACTGAATTAGTGAGTCCGAGCTCAGCTTTGTAGATTCACAAGCGTCTGCAAGCCCCCCTTATTTTTTCAGTGGTGTTGTACTATGGTTGCCACATGTAAATTTTGGTATATGTCTCCTGCAGTGTGGATCCTTTCTCCAAGAAGGACTGGTATGATGTTAAGGCACCAGCCATGTTTAACATCCGCAATATTGGAAAGACCTTGGTCACCAGGACTCAGGGAACCAGTAAGTCTCCACAATGTAATGCTTCAACACACAGCTGTATTAGCTTTTATTTTAATCAGTTTCTTGTATTCAATTAGCTTTATGGTTAAAGTTTCAATCAAAGTGTCAAGGATGAGTGACACTTCACTACATTTGAGAGGAATTATTTTAAGTCATGTGGACATAGGATGTTAAGAGTAACTTGTAGTTAATCCTAGATAATTCTTGATGATATATTGTGAATAAATTATCTGTGAACTCCTTTGACCTCCAAATGAAGCCATCTTGTCATATTGCTTTTGCCATCAGCCAGTTCTTCAATTTTTGGTGTTTATTCTGGCCTCAGAGGTAATCTTGATCTAACCTGCACACATTTGTACCACCCAGGAATTGCCTCAGACGGTCTTAAGGGACGTGTGTTCGAGGTGAGCCTTGCTGATCTGCAGAATGATGAGGTGGCCTTCCGCAAGTTCAAGCTCATCACTGAAGATGTTCAGGGGAAGAACTGCCTCACTAACTTCCACGGCATGGACCTGACCCGTGACAAAATGTGCTCCATGGTCAAGAAGTGGCAGGTAATGTCTGTCTTTTTGGCATGAAACTGTTTGACAATTTCATTGTAATCCATGATTAGTTTGGTAAGTCATTAATTAGATCTGCATGAAGTACATTATTTTTAACATTTCTGATTCAGTATTAAGGCATGTTCACAATTTTTGCTATTCATATGGATTGAGATAAAAATTGAGGGTGGTCTTATGGAGCTATCGCAATGCACTTTATTAGTGGGGAATTGATTGGACAGTTTATATGTTGGACTGGTTTTGTGTGATATGAATGGTGGATGTCAGCTTAATGGTCTTTTATTCAATTAATGTAGAAATAGCCAAAAGGAAAACAAGGTTGATAGCTGATAGGCATTGCATAAGTTTCTTAGCAATGTAGGCTGCAAAAAAAGGAATACATTGTAAATGTGAGGTGTCAAATGGCTAATTCCACTGATTTAGAGTGGCCCGGTCATTCATTTGTCTTTAAGATGGTCTTCACTGCTCAGAATGTGATTAAGCACACATGTGGGTGTGTATTCCAGTGTAATGCATTATTTATTTATTTATTTTAGCAAAAATCTAAATTAATTGACCTGTTTTTATGTTTGCTCCTCTGGAGCTAAACCAAAGAGCTTTTTGTGCTGCTGTTTTAATCTGTAAAGCAGCTTTGTTTTTTGAAAAGCGCTTTATAAATAAAATGTATTATTGGTTGAAATCTTTGGTTATTTCAGTCTAACGCAGCAAAAACCTTTTCAAGAGTCATTTTGAAGCTGCTTTTTGTTACTCTTTCATATGCAATGTTATCCTCTGTGGAGATCCATACACTTGATTTAGTTGAATGGACTGATATACATTTGTACCATACCACATGTGGGTAAACTGTTCCTGAAGTTCAAGCAGTTGCTTTTTGCAATGATTACATTACTTTTGTCTTTATTATGACAAGGATTAACATGAATGTACAATCTGTCATATTTGTGTGAAAACTCAATTGCAAGACAGTAAAACCGTACAAAATTGAACCTTTTATGCTGGTGAACCCTTTCTGGACATGATAAAACCAGCTTTTTGTTCAATGTTATGTGAACTTTTTGGTTTAAACCTTTTTCATCTAATAAAGTTTGATTTGATCTTTTCATTCAGACCATGATTGAAGCTCATATCGATGTGAAGACCACCGATGGATATCTTCTGCGTCTTTTCTGTGTGGGTTTCACAAAAAAACGCACCAACCAGATCAGAAAGACCTCGTATGCCCAGCATCAGCAGGTCCGCCAGATTCGCAAGAAGATGGTGGAGATCATGACCCGTGAGGTTCAGACAAATGACCTGAAGGAAGTGGTCAACAAGCTGTAAGTCTCATACCCTTCTTTTTGCAAATTGTTTTGTAACCCAGCAGAAATTAATTTTGGAAATAAATAAAACAAACTTATTTAATGAAAGGGATGTTTTTATTCTTTACATTCATTTGTTATCTATGTTGTGTTCCAGGATCCCTGACAGTGTTGGCAAAGACATTGAAAAGGCTTGCCAGTCCATCTACCCTCTACATGACGTGTACGTCCGCAAGGTCAAGATGCTTAAAAAGCCCAAGTTTGAGTGTAAGTAACATCTGTTTCACTCAGGGAATGCATGAGGACACTTTCAGTCCATTCTGAGCAACTGATTGCTTATTGAGATCAACTGATGTTCCCTTGTGTAAAAAAAATAATTGATTTCAGTGTTAAGATACAGGTTTTTCTAAAGTTGGACTCTGTCTTTTAATTAACTTTGTTTTAATGGCTGAAATGTCACAGCTAGCATAAACTAAAATAGATTAACTATAGGTGACAACTAAAAGGCTCTAAGAGTTGCTTGTGTTTTGTTGCAGTGGGCAAACTGATGGAGCTCCATGGTGAGGGTGGTGCTGGCAGCGCTGCAAAGGCATCTGGTGATGACACTGGAGCCAAGGTGGAGAGGGCTGATGGCTATGAGCCTCCCATCCAGGAGACTGTCTAAGAACATCCCAACAAATTAAATAAAAAAATGTAAATGACCAATATTCTGTCGTTTGTCCATAATCAACCTTAATTTGGTTATTTTCTATTTACAAAAGGTATAAGGAGGGGGAATGATTTGCATAAGCAATAAACTCATAGTTGCTAACTTATGAAACTCAATTTGACAAGAGGGCTTCAGTCAAAACAATATTTGCCAAATGTGGAGAGATACTTATTTGTTCCAGATGGATGCTTTCCTCAGACTATGTAACTAGCATGAAGGTCATACAACATCTGTGTGTGTATAATGTTCAGTAACAAGGAAGCTGGTTGTAGTGTTGCCTGGAAAGCCTACAACGTAAAGAACATCTAATCTGGTCTTTACTCCCTGATTTAACTTTCATTTGAATCCAATTCCATGTGAAAGACTTTTAAGCAGACATTGAGTATTGGCTTTTTTGGAAAACTTGCGCTGGGAGGAAAATAAACCAGTAAATGGTGCAAATATACAGTTGAAGAATCCAGCAACTATTACCAACACTCTTTATTCATAACTGACAGATTACTTAAATTTAAGGAAATGCTTCAGAGAAGAAATGGCACAAAATAAAATACTGCTTTTTAGTCAAACTGACTAAAGCAGCTAAAAATATACCCAAATATCAGTTCAGATATTCTGACTTGTTACATAGCTCGCCGTGTGGCCTTATTCCAGTACTTGAACATAGTTCTTAGGGACCAAAGCCCTCTTCTCCCTCAGATCCCCCAAAAACCATTCCTCATCAATTGACTCCAGATTGGTTATAACATCCCCAAACTGTAAAAGAAGATGCAAAAGGAAATTGGGTCATTTCTGCTGAGACTTTTCATTATTTACATTTCTCAAACTTAAAATGGAGGGAAAAAAAGGCAAACCTGTATAGAGAGCTCCTCCTCACAGTCTGATGTGAAGTTATACAAGGCCCTGGCTCTCTGACCACTTGCAGTACCATTCTGGTGGTTTTTAGATAGCTGCTGTCCTGTAAATGAAGGTATTAACATAAATAATGTGTGAGCTATTATTAGCCAGTTTTGTAATCAGTCAGCTGATCAAACAGAACAATTCCATTTCAGGGATGAATTGCTTGCTGACAAATGGCATATTTTTAGTTTGGATTCACGCCCAGTCCCAATTCCTCCCCCTTGATTTTGCTTGGGTAATATTCCCTTTTCTTTTTTCAGGGATGGAGGAGTGGTGGTCCTGTAAACCTTCATCTAGGCCAGGGGTGCTTAAGTCCGGTCTATGAGATCTACCATCCTGCAACTTTAGATGCATCCCTTCTTCAAAACACCTAAATCAAATGTCTGAATCCCCTCATGCATGCCATTCATTCTGCAGAGGCCTGGTAACGAGCCATTCATTTGATTCACGTGTGTTGGAGAAGGGACACATCTAAAAGTAGATCTCGAGGACTGGACTTGGACACCCCAGATCTAGGCTTTTGGGGCTTTTTTAGATGGTCCTTGATTAAAACACACTTGCTGGTGCTTCATCTAAGTGAATTCTTACCACTCAAGACTTCATTACCCGTCAAATTAACGAGACGACAGTGAAAGCTTTGTACCTGTGGTAGTCTCAACGAAAGCTGTGGGGAAAATTCCCTCTCTGCCATTGAGCCTGCCACAGCTCCACTCGTTTATGTGCCGAGTGATAAGGATACAGTCACCCTGTTGAAAGGAAAGGTCCTCTTCTGACTTTGCACTGTAGTCATACAGAGCCACTGCCCACTCCACGCTGGGCTCAGGCGTCTAAAGGAAAAAGAAATGATAATTGCTAAAAAAATATATTAAACTGTTAGGGGGAGTAAAACTAAGTTCTAACTAAACATAATGAACAGCTACATAACCAGCATAATCTTTGTTTACATTTCTGTTTCTATAAATATTGGTTACCTGAGCAGGTTTAGCAGCCTCAGGTTGCATGCTGGGAGAAGCAGCAGCCATACCTGTTAAAAACAACAATAGTAATAATTTCATAGAGAAACAAAGGAAATGTATAAATCAGTGCACTTTAAGTGCTTACAGAGTTTTAAACTTACACCAGATACAGTATTTTAACATTTTTAGGAAAACAGAAAGGAGGAATGAATTGAGTTTTAATGTTTATAAAATGCAGCATTTGTTTACCAAAATATCAATGTTTGATTACTAAAACCTAAATGGGGAAAAAGGGAGGTTGACCTATATGACCTATAATCTCCATTCATTAATTCCTCCCTGTTGACTGGACTTGAGTAAACAAATCTTTAATGAAACAGAAACAAAAGTAAATTCTTGTCATGCCACAAAGGGAGAAGTCAGTCAGTATAAAGGAATAGGATAATTAAGAACAACAGTTGTTTTTTGCTGACATAAAGCGAATGTAGTATACAAATGATCATTTTAAACATTCCAGTTGGAATAAACTGGCTCTTAATGAAAAGAAGAAGTCTTGTGGGTCTGACACGTTTCCAAAGTTGTCTCACCAGGCAGTGCCATCTTGTTCGACTGCTGTTGGCTTGGGGGTGGAGGCAGATCCTCAATGATCTCCACAAAGTTAAGGGGGAATATGCCCAAGGCGATGCCATTCTGTCCCCGTGCCCAGTCCTCTCCCACATACTCCTTCAGCTGGATCACATCCCCCTCAGAGAAAGACAGCTCATCGCTGTGCTCACCCTCAAAGTCAAACCTCGCCACACATCTTGGACCACTAAAAGAGGTATTTCATAACATCAAGCTCATCAGGTTAGTGTGTTGAGGCTAAAGTAAAAAATTTGAATCCTCTAACAACAGTACCTGACTGGTGCAGATTGTGGCTTTGCTTTCCTTTCAGGCAGGGGTCTAGGTGAATTTGACTGAATGGACGGGAAATGCTCATCATTGCTCTTTATCCATATATTTCTCTCAGTTATATAAACATGTTTTCTCTAAAGAGATTGATCATTAAAACATACCAAGACTTTGACAAAGCTGATGGGGAAGAAACCAGTAGACCCCCGACAGGTTCCTCTGTACCACTGGCTGTCCACCTGCTCCACCACAGTCACAACATCTCCTGCTCTCAGACCCAGCTCTTCTGGACCCTCTACATAAAGAACAAGCATTTCTCAATAAAAATACAAGAGTGGTCCAATGTGGAATAATCAATAAGTAAACTAACCAAATAAATTCCTGATCCTTATTGAAATAAAAGGTTAGTTATTGATATTAACAAATGAAAATCAAACCCAACCAACCACATAACCTCCTCATAGTCTACATCTAAATATTTCTACATTTATTTTTTTCCAGCGTCTCCTTTTACTGAACACAATACTGAACTTAAAAATAAGGTCAATTCACTTTCTTGCCAGGAGTGAAGCTTGACGGCACTGTAGGTCATGTCATGAGGAAAAGGAGCCGAGGGTTTTCTAGCTGAAGTTCGAATAAAGATTACTAAATGGGTAAACAGATAGGCTATAACTATCAAGTTTAGAATGATAATAAAATGTAGACAAATTAATCTCTGTGTTGTGGAAAATGCACTTATACCTATTTCCTATTGCGTCCTGACAGTATGCTAAACTAGAGGCCTTTGGACTCTGATCCAAGGCTCAGATTACTAAGTTAGATAAATGCAAGTCTCAACAAGAGAACAAATCAAAATATTGTTTTTTCAAAAATATCCTCCAAAGACTTCTTTTTAAAAAGTGTTTCTGGTTTAATCAAGTTTTTTTACTTTGATTCTTACATTGGCACTGCTCTGCTGCTACCAGTACATAGACAAATGCTCACACTAATAGTAGAAGAGACAAACGCTCACACACTTTGTCTCACCAGTGTGTGAAATAAAGTGTGACCTTAGATTTGGAAATTAATT
>JBBBVU010000004.1:16543589-16571047 GCA_037177055.1 Atherinosoma microstoma
CAGGAAACAAAAGTTTATTGACTTTATTGTGGGACCCTCTTTTCAATAAGTCTAGCCTTTTGTATGTGTGTGTGTGTGTGTGTGTATATAATGTGTGTGTATATGTATAATGTATATGTATAATTAATTTGAATACTTGGTGCAGTGCTTTATATTATGACTGATAAATAGATTCTTACAATAAGGGCTAAACGTATACCGGTCAGGTTCCATCCCCACCCTTGCCCTGCTTTTATTATGTCTTATAACTTGTACTTTTAGTGCTTGAATTTTAACATACGCATTAAGGTGGAGTGGATTCAGCATTATATACTTGTACCTCCTAAGAGCACATCTGATCTGGTGTAAATAGCATAGCTGGCTCAAATAGTTGCTTGTGGGTGGACATGTTGCTTACAAGCATTACTGGATGTGTGTGTGCATCCAAGGACAAAATATCTGGTGCTAGTCACAAAATTGTAATAAACTGGCATGAAAGTACATTCTTTTCATTGTTTAAAAAGTCTTGTTGATTTAAAATTAAATAAATTTGGTGAATTTATTACTGTTATTGTTAAGAACATGCATTTATAGTTATTCTAATAATGAAATAAATAGCAAAACCGTATTTATTGTTCAAAGTTTCATTATGAACTTGTAGAAAATGTCAGCTGGCCACATGTACCACTGGCTTAATGTTAGTTGCCTGTTTCTGCCCTTATTTCAGCAGCATGGTGTTAACTTTAGTTTCACTGGAGTTAATGAATAAACTGTTCTTGTTGAGGCTACTTTGCAGCCTGCCAAAGAAATAACACTGATTGTAAATATACACAATTGACAATAACTTTGTCTGATATGACAGCTAACACTGATTTATATCATTAAATTAGTCATCAATACACAGAAATGACCAGATCTCAACATTAGCCTCGACAACAAATGGTTAAACATTTCCAAGTGAAAAGCTGGATGCATATGCTTGTCACTGAGAAACATAGTATTTCTAATCTGCATGCTTACAAATCCTCATGTCTCTGTGTAGTTCAAGTCTCATGACACAGGATCAGAGAGAGGACTTCTTGACCGGTGAGATGTGAAGAATTGTTAGATTGGACCCTGGCTCTGAAGCAGTCCTGTGACTCCCTCAGTCAAAAATGGATATTTGTCCTATTAACTGCTTTTTAATTGTTCAGAGAGCTCATTTGTGGGATCCCTAGAACAAATTTGATTTTAAGCTCCAGCCAACATCATGTCAAATTGCTATGATAGTCATCACAAACATTTACTGTCTGCAAACAGGAAATAAACAGGAGAGAAATTACATCCTGAAGGGGCTGTCTGATTCAGAAAGCACCACTTTTGTTCTGTTTCTGTGATTCTCAATGAAAACTCTTTGACTTGTTTTTAGCAGAATCAATCGGACTTTTTAGTAATGCTTTCTTTAAGGAAAACAATAGATTAGCTTCTTTCTGGGAAGAAAAGTGGGCATCTTCCAATTTTCCATGGTGCCAGTGTGAGTGGTGGATGTTTTCTACAAAGCTGCCTTCGGGCTATTTTAAACTAAAATAACATCCATCCAGACAATCCATGTTAGAAGCGCAGACTTTATTTCTTTGAAAAATGTTTGTAAAGGCAATGTCTCAACCAGAAATGAAAACAACACATACCAAAGTCAATCTGATGTACAGAACTAGCAGTCTTTCTCACCCTACATGCAGCCAAAGTAGATCACACCCAGTTGCTGTTTGCCTTCAGAGGTCAAAAAATGTTTCTGTAATGAGAATGATGTCAGGGGGCCTGCAGGAATCCACGGTGGGCGTCTGAGGTGTTCCAAAAACAATTTGACAGCTCAGTGTAAGCCCAGAGTTGCAGGCAAGTCCAAAGTAGAGCATGATGCGTCTTTCTTTTCTCCACCAAGTCATCTCGCTATGCCTGTCATTGTTCTTTTCACTGCATGCCTGTCATAGCTGCTGTCCAGCCATGTAGAGGCAGAGAGGGAGGGCACTCTAATATGTGGCAATCGTATTCAGAACCATATCATTGCATCAGTGCTGCCATTTCATCATGCAGCCTTTTTGTTGTCGAGTGTATGATGATGCCAGTTTGTGTTTTCTTTTCCTCACTCCTCAGGTTCTTCATTATCCCTCTTTCTGCAGTTTCGTTTGCACCCAGTAAGCAGTCAGGAATGTCTCCCTTCTCCTTCCTATGACATGATTTAACCCACGTGAACTGGTCATCATGATGGCCTCTATGGTTGCCAGTGGAAACCAAGATGAGCCATCTCTGGTCTTAAAAGGGGTGGATCCAGAGACCTGCATGATTGTGTTCAAGAACCACTGGGCTCAGGTAAACAACTGAACATCATCAAAATGTCCTCTCTTCTGTCTGGCTCGTCATCCATCCACCTTCCTTTGTATTTTGGAACCACCCTAGAGAGTTCACTGTGCTTTAAATCAAATCAAAGTTATATTAAACTTGTATCAACAACTGCTGCGAGTGTAAGCTTGTTCTTAAAGACATAAAGAGACATTTAGCCAAACCTCTACCTCAAGCTCTGATGGTAGAAACTGACTCCAGCATGCTGCATTGTGGTGAAGGCCAGTGGAATCTTGGCAGGGTGAAGCAGTTTGTCTCAGACTCTTGGCTCTTTGCAGCAGCATTTGTCCCTGTTCACCCCTGTGGAAGCTGGAAGCCTGCTAACCCTACGCCTCCCGCACTGAGCTTAACAAAGTCTACTCACACTGACACGAAAGTGACAATGACCAGACATTAAGGAGATGGGGAACACTGTTGGTAAAAACATTTACAGCTACATTAATGGTTGTCAGTTCAGGGATAAAACCTTAGTTTCAATTTGCTCTGTTGCTTTATTAATGCCGACATAAAGCAAGTTTGCAGGGATTAGCTGTGTGAATGGTATATTGGTTTGACTTAATGTGTGTTCTTCACTCTTAACCTTTTAATTGCCCACCCCTAGCTCAAAAATGGGTTTTACTTGGAGCTGCAATGTACAGTGTATGATTATACCACAATATGTAAAATTTGACTTCAGAGATAAACTTTTAGGTTAATCTGTTGCACAATGTCTGTGCTCTCTTTTTTAAAAAAAACAAACTTTGTCTCCACAAATACAGATTATTTGGGTTTTGTAATAAACCTTGCATAAGACTTTTGCTGATGCTTCAGATGTTGAACACAGAAACTGAGAAAACCTTTTTGCCTTTCAGAAACTGTTACAAGTTTTATTTATTTATTTTTTTACCATACAGGTTTCAGCTGAAACGGGTAGCTGTTGTTATTATTTTAAAAGTACTCACTGTTAAACACAGTTAGCAACTAGCTGGTAAATATGACGAAGAAATTCGCATATTAAGGCCAGATGTTTCCCTCTGGATCTGGTTGACATCTGAACCAGATTTAGAAGAAAATTAATACTGGACTTTCATTCAGTAGGTTGACTTTATAGATGCTGGAAATTTTTCTTAAACAATTCTTTGTCAATAATTCTCTTAATAGAACTGATGAATAGTTTAGCACATAATGTGAGACAAGCATCTGATTTCTCACCAGAGTTTCAGAATCACAATGTTAAATGATCTAAAGTCAAACTGGAGGTGAGATCTAGCTCAGAGCCAGTCAAGCAAGTTGGTGGAGTTAATACAACAGTCATGGGTCTTTGCCTCAGCCCTCTCGCCGTGGTTTTGTTACTGTAGAATATGTTTTATTCAGTGGAAGAGAACTTGGAAGTTTCCTTTCACCATCATGCATGGCAGGAACACACCCTGACATGCACACTTAGCCAGATCAGCTGCTGTAACACAAAAATTATGGTCTGGGTTGACTACACAGTAAGAAAGAACCACAGCTCTTTCCTGTAAGAATAGAAATTCCTCTCTGTCTTCACACATTGGATTGTTTTCTGCTGTATTAAGATTTAAGTGAGAGTTGACGGAAAGGTTTTGGGAGAATTTTTCTTTTTTTCTGATTAATTCTCTTGAGGGAAATTTTTTGCTTAGCATTGAATTAGAAAACTTTAGTTTTTTTTCACATGAAAATGCTTATTTTTGCGTCCTTTTTTTCTTTTTAGACATCTGAAATAAGTTTTTTTCTTGTGAGGATGAATTAAAACCAACATCCCAAAATGCAGCTAAATACTAAGAATATTACCACACTTCTGCAGATCTGTGTCACAAGTGGTGTGTTTTTTTTGTTTTCCTCTCATATTGGGATAAAATGTTAATTGGATAAAAAAACAACAAAAAAACAAAAAACAAAAAAAAAACTCAAGACGCTGGTTAGTTGTGCCTACTGCTCCAGATTAATGCTTGTTTTGCTGCAGGCAAACTGGCAGCACAAGTCCACTCCTGCAGAGTCTTTATTTCCATTCCTAGTTAATCTGTAGCCTGAAATGAGTGTTGTTTACTTTAAGTACAGCTCAGAAAACCCTTAGATCAGAGTAATGTGTTGCATATAATATTGGTGCTGTCCCTCAGTGAGAAGCCCTGCTTGTTTTAGCATATATATTCATTTGCTGGGTCTAATCTGCTGCAAGCCTGGCCTCAAACAGTTCATTGTGTGTATTTTGCCATGCAAAGTGACTCCCAGTAATAATTAACTGCAGCCTGTACAGTGTGGACAGTTTGACACCATTTTTTTTTTGTTGAGTTATTGATTAATCCAACCCATTTATGGGTCAATGCCATGCAACCCCTAATAAATCACTCAATTTCATGAGTGTACTTCTGTTCAATAGTGTGCCATGTTTATGCTGACATACTTTGATATCAGCTCTGTTCCCATTGGGAGGTCGTATTCTGCTGGTTACAGTAACACCATTTGAACGTTTAAAAAGCAAAATAGCACAAACATCTTGTGTAAGGAAACAACACATTTGGGTGTATTTCTTTCAATTTTTCAATCCCCCCCGGTGCTAACAGAACTGCGGGAGTCTTCCACCATATATGTCATCTTGCATTATTAATGCTTTCATACTCTCATCTTGTCTCTGCACTTTGCAAGCATAAACTTGTTAGAACTCCAGAGAGAAACTTTTCTCTATTTTCTCTCTTGGATTTCTAATTCTAATTCAAAGTCACCATTTGTACTGTTTTTATGCTGTTAACTAACCTATAGATGTTTTTTTTTTAAATTTTTATCATGATATTTTCACCTTTTTCTTTTTCTGGAATAATTTATTGAAATAATTGTCTGCTGCTCATGTTTAGATTTCCACATCTAGATGATGCTTTGCAAAACTACACACAGGATGCAACAAGGGGTCTTTACCTGTCCTTAGCTTGCATGTTCTCTTTGCAAAACTTTTCTTTATTTGGCCCATGCATGACTTGGAGCACAGAAATTGGATGCCACCTTAGTGGGATCAACCTTCTCTATCACATTCTTATTGTCAACCCTCCATATTAATTTATTTAGTAGAGCTAATCAGGTACTTAAAATGAAAACTTGGACATCTTTGATTTTGTTAAAGCCAGAACCAGTTTCTTGGTCACATTCTATATGAAAGACATATCCCATTAAGTTTCTGTATGTTTTGACAAGCAACACAGATACAGCCGAACAATCAGCTCATCAGTCAGTCTTGTCAGACCTATTGCATCCTGAACAATGTATAATAAACACTGTTGCCATCAACACTGAAATTCTCCAACAGAGTTGGATAAACCTTAACTCTGTTTTCAACTGGCCTTGATGCTGCCAACTTTAAAGCAGTCCATGACCACAATCCTATCCATCCAGTTCAGCACTACTGCCTCTGCTGAGGCTGAATAAAATAATAATAAAAAAAAAATCCCAAATCCGGAACTGGGTCAGCATCAAAAGTTAATCACTTTAAAGTGGGTTCATGCACAGCCACCAGTAAAAATTTCAAATAGGTCCATTGCTTTTAGAGTAATACTGCTAATAAGCAGACAAATGGACAGAATCTGCAACATAACTTTCATGACGGGGGTAAAAATTTCTCAGAAGTCAGTAATGCTGGAGAGCTAGAGCTGAGCTGATCCTTGAGTTTCAGATTACAGCGCCAAGCCCTATCAGGCAAAGACTGGGATTACAAACCCTGTTCTTTAGTTTCTATTAGCTATGCCCAGTTCTGTCATACACAGCTAGTTATTGTCATGGCTGCAGCGTCAGGCTGGGGATACTGGCTCTATTATTGTGACACTGGTTTCTACACAGTGGGCACACATGGGAGGGACTGGAAACACAAAGGACTGCTTCATTCTGTGCAACCCAGCTGAGTTTATTTGTGCTGTGCTGCTGGTCTACTTAACACCCAATTTCTGCTGACAGCTGACCTAACAGGAAGAGATGAAGAATGCTACTTGTTTAAGCTCTGCACATATGCTGATGTTTTATATAGTTTGTGTAAAATGAAGTGCAATAAAAGGAAACCGACCACCACAAATGAAGTATTAATCTCTGATCTGTACAAAAGGTTCAAACAAATACTGTGCTGATATCCAGTTTCAGCCACATAAGGATGTGGCTGAAACTGGATAATGTAGGTATCTGTGTGAATGTTTGTAAACATAAAGTTTTTCCTTTAAGTCCATGTAATTTTCTCTGCGCTTCTTTCTGCAGGTAGTGAAGATCCTTGAAAAACATGATCCCCTGCGCAGCACCTCCACCCTGCCCTCCCTGGTTGTCATCAACTTCAACTCCGGCTCAAGTAGCAGCCCTCGCTTTGGCTCTATCCCTGGAGACGAAGCAAGTGCTGTGCAGAACTATGTGGAGCACATGCTCTTCCTGCTGATGGAAGAAGAGAGCGGTCAGGCTGGAGCCATGGGCCCCATCCTAGAGTTTGTGGTGATGGAGAACGTGATGGAACGTCTGTTTGTGTGGAGCCTCCGCAGGGAGTTCACCGATGACATGAAATTGGAGCAGCTGAAGATGTATGAGATGCTGGTGGGTCAGGCGCACCAGCCCCTGCTGCATCACAAGCCCATCCTGCGGCCACTCATGATGCTGCTGTCCTCCTGTTCGGGCACGACGGCACCTGCTGTCGAAGCGGAGTTAGTGCTGCTGCTCAATCAACTGTGTTGCGTTTTGGCAAAGGACCCTTCGATTCTGGAGCTATTTTTCCACACCAGTGAGGATCAGGGAGCAACCAACTTCCTCATCTTCTCTCTGCTCATCCCCTTCATACACAGGGAGGGTAGAGTGGGCCAGCAAGCCAGAGATGCCCTGCTGCTCATAATGTCATTGTCTGCTGAGAACGAACGAGTGGCCAAACACATCGCAGAGAGCACCTACTTCTGCCCGGTCTGTCCTACATGAAAAATGACTTTGACTCATCATATTTCTCTCTCTTTGCTGATGGTTTTGTAACTACAATATCTCCTGACTCCGTCTTCCCTTTTTTAAAAATTTCTCCACAGTAAGGCCTGTTTGTAAAATGACTTGCTTAAATTCCTCTCAGTTAGGAGCATCATTATTACCCCCTGACATTTATGAGACCGTTGGTGTCATAATTAATCTAAAATATGCAGATGAATTCATGGACCCACTCAAAACAAGGTTAAAAAAAATGGCATTGAACGTTACAAATGTCTGGCATTTGTAAGATTACAGAGAGCTAATCCCACATAATGCCATTTACCCACAGCAGCAGCAGACAGCGGGGCGAAAAATGCGTTTTGATGTGATGCCAGTTAAACAACAAGAGTTTGAATTTAATTGGTTCCAAAGGCATTCACCAGGAAACCACAGCGGGATAATCCTACCGAGGATGTATACATTACAACACTAATGACGCACTCATCTCACACTTGAATTAAACAGCACTGCAACAAGCTCTGTTGTTCTTGATTTGAAACCGTATCTTGGATTACCTTCCTAAGAAGTATTTAACAAAGTAAAGATAGAATATTGTGTTGAGTCTGTTACATTTTTAATTGCATATTTTACATCAATATTGTACAACATCGTCCTAAAGGCCTCACAGTGAAGATGTTGGAGCATAAATCTGTCTTTAGAATGATGTGGTCTGCCTCAGAACTGCTTATAGTATCTACATTATGAAATTAAATCTCTTGGAAATGATAGATAGCATCGTACGTATCATATACCTGCCTCATTAATATTAATGTTCAGTAATGCCCATAATAATTTTATCTTTACTCACCATGTAGCTTTCGCTGTGCATCTTAATACCCGTTTTGGAATCATTTTAACTACACCTGAGTTTAATGCAGTTAAAACTTTAAACCCCTCCAGTCAGGCATTGATTTAATGCCTTCAAGCTGATTTTTGCTATTCAATATTACAAAGAAATTTATTTTTAGATGTACGTTAATCCCTTTGTGACTTTAAATGGTTTACGTGGTTCACAAATGTCCTATTTAAAACGTACATCTGTGTAGTTAAAAATTAGCTTCCTACTCGGAGGTTAATGGGATTGGTTAATTGGATTAGTTACTCCTTTAAACCTGACTTAATCTGAGATTTTGAGACCATCACTGATGGGCTGAAGCTCCAGGGTAAAAATACTCAACCATGCTTTGAGCATATGAAAAAGGTCACATGGACATGCTAACAAGGTCAAAACCTTAGTTTTCATCTCAGGGATCATCTGTGAGTGATATAAAAAGCAATGTCACATCTAGTATTTGTCTTTTTTGGTTGGATTGACAAAATAAATCTGCAGTTAATTGTAAATACATTTCAACAGGCTTTCATAACAATGATACTAATAAGGCCGCAGCAACGCAAGCAGTTTAGTGTGGTTGTATTTATAGCACGGCAGTCCATTTGAGTGAAATGCTATTACTGTCATGATAACAAGCATACAGTAATAATGTTAGCATGCTAACAATGTTTAACATCATCTTCTCTTTCAGTTTTATACTGTACTGTGCTAAAGTTTCCTAATATATACCATATCATATGCATTTCGTGTTGCTGGTGGAACTAAAAGAAAAAGGAATTTCTTTATTTCTAATTCTAATTCCAGATTAGCTGATGATCTGAAGGGTCTAGGATGTAATCTCTCTTATATACTGACTTTCCTCTGTGTCTCAGGTGCTGGCTACAGGTTTAAGTGGCCTGTACTCATCTCTGCCCACCAAGCTGGACATTCCCAGTGAGGAGTGGCACTGCCTTAACAAAGAAGACTGGCTGAAGATGCCTTCTCTTGTCCAGTTTCTCAACTCATTGGAATTCTGCAATGCTGTTATTCAGGTAAACGTGTGTAGTTATAAAAGGTGTAGGAAAATAGAACAGGAGTTCACAAACCAATGGGATCTACCTCGTTCAAAGTCTTGCCTGTTAGGTTTTGAAATCTGATGTTACCAGTGAGGAATGAATCTGACTGAGAACTGTGGAAGCAATGCATGCCCTTTGGGTAGAGACTTGTTAATCACGTGTCAGCTTTTCCTAATTATACCCTACTTAATCGTCTGTTTTACTGTGAATGGGACTATAATATGCAAACCAGTACACTACTAACTGAGATGTCAACACAAAAGGTCTATGAGGTAATAGTTCTACATTGGCTTCTATGTTAGCTTAATTTTTATGAGCAAGAGGCTGTGTCCATCATTTATGTAGTGTGAGGTACCATAACTATAAGCACTTGACTCTCCTTCATACAAAATGCATTGACACATGGCTGCAACTCTGCCTGCCATTAATTTTGACTGACATTTCTTTTGATATTGTTCCCAGGTGGCCCACCTAGCTATCAGAGACCAGTTGGTAGCTTACATCTATAATGGATTCCTCGTGCCTGTCCTAGCACCAGCACTGCACAAGGTTGGACTCTCCTTCCTTTTCCACTTTTATCTTCATGAAATACCTTGTACATATGCCATGGGAAAGTTGTTTATAAAGTTCATGCATGGGTTCCTGAACTTTTATTGCTTTAATCTGTGCAGCACTGAAGGACTTGGGTATAGAGCCAAATGCAATTGCTGATAGTTAAGTTTGCAGGTGTTCTCTGGCTTGACATTTTTATCTGTCTTGTAATTTGATCCTTTGTCACGAACACAAACAAACATTGCCTGCTGGCTATGAAGCTCACCCTGGAGGAGGTGATGACTACTACAGCGTACCTGGACCTCTTCCTGAGAAGTGTATCTGAGCCGGCCCTGCTGCAAACTTTTCTCTCTTTCATCCTCCTCCACCGACATGACAGCGTCCATATTTTAGATACTCTGGTCAGCCGGATCAACACCCCCTTCCAGGTATAGGACAAACTCACTGAAACACAACTAAGAATATGGGCTGTGTCTCAGGAACACTTGTTTCATGTTCACACATAACTCTTCTTTGAAGACTCAGAACAGATGTCTTGGATTTGAAAGTAATGCTAGATGCTTTGGGAATCTTGAACTTTGAACTTCAGCATTAACACAGCCATATATTTTAAGAAAATATTTCAACTGTACTTAATCATTTATCCATAATTTGCTCTTTGCTCATTATGGGCTTGCTGTGTAAATGGTTAGGCAAATTCCCTTAGTGTTTGATAACAGTTTTTATTTACCTGTAACTAGAAAAAATGTGAGAGGAACTTGCTTATTTTTGGATCTTTTTGAAAGGCAGACTGATTATTTTCTGGTATTGTTATACCATAGATTATAAAACACAGTTTTAGAATTCAGCTTCTCCTGCCCAGACTAAGAGTTGAGTGAACAGCTGTCTTCAGAAAGAGACTGCTGCCAGTTGCCAAACAATCAGTAAATAAGAGAAATGGAACCTTATTTGCTGACTAATTCGCAGCCGTTGTGTTCTCAACAAGCACAAACAATAATATCCAGGAGGCTGCTTCATTGGTTTTCTGATGGACAGAATTATCCTAGATTTAAAAGTCTGGACTTAGGCAACTATATGGGCAGTGCCCACTCTGATCATGGAGATGGAACATGTGGCACAGATGTGTAACCAGGGGTAGGAGAGGCTGATTAGAACCAACCTCCATCAGCTTGCGGTCATTGGTTGTTTTACACACACAGTGCTTAAAGGTTGCTGTGTAAAACACATACAGAACAAAGCAAAAAACCATTTATAGAGGGCTGTCTGCAGAGAAATATACTAACACATTTAGTGGCTCACAAGACATGACAGAGAGTGACTTAGTATGAAAGAATATATAGAGTTTTAAGAAGATTGTCTAAAAAGAACACAGTATGCCGTACCTTTGACTGAAAGACTTATTACATTTTAAAAGAGAAAACGGTGAACTTTGATCTGACAGAGAACTTGAGGTCACTTCACACACTCGTACAGAAGTAACTTTTGAAATCATAAAGCAGCTCTACCTTAACATGTACTTATGCCTTGCATGTTTACACGTTTCCTTGTTCTGATACACCTGATTTAAATGAAGTGGCAACTGTCTGGCCTGATAAAGGGCAGACGAGCTGTTTCACTTATTTAAATCAGGTACGTAGGATCGGGGAAACGTAATGTATGCAGGCCCGGGGGATAGACAGTCAGGAAATGCTGTTTTACTTTAATATATTTCAGCATCAAATGGAGTATGATTTCTCAAATGACCATCATATTTAATTTGGAAATCAATAGTAATGATGAACAGAAGCTCAATAGAAAAATACAGAGGTAACAGATAGTGTGGATAAAGTGGTCATTTGCATGAAGGTTTTACTTTTTTCCTTACAAATTAAACGGTAGATATAATGTAAATGATGAAAATTGGTTTTTCATTTGATAATTTCAGAAATTTTATGTATAATGCCTTACTGGATTTAATGTGTTTTCTGTTTTGTTTTTTTCTCTGTGGAATCCTCCAGTTGGGCACTGTGTCCCTGGCACTGTTCCGCACTCTCATTGGCTTATACTGTGAAGATGTGATGCTGCAGCTTGTGTTGAGGTGAGTGGCACCCGTGCTGACTAACCTATTTATGATGCATGGCAAAACAAATTGGTTTACAACATGATGAGCTTTTACTGTCTACCTCCCACTGTTACCATCTGTCTAAGCGCAAACCCTTCCCCAGTTCTCCTCCTACAACCACCGGCTGATTCTACTAACCTGTTTTTCCAGGTACCTGATCCCTTGTAATCACATGATGTTGAGTCAGAGACGTGTGGTGAAAGAGAGGGACTTCTACTCGGCATCAGCAGCAAAGATCTTGGCGTTAACGCCATCTTGCTGCTCTCCCGATTGCTGCCCCCCGCCCCTCCGACAACTGGACTCCATCCTTTTTTCCAAGGGGGCAGAGACTACTAGCAACTCTAGCAGCCCAGGTAACAAAGAGGGATATGTAAGGGAAATATGTTGTTTGATATGATATGGGTTTTATGTTATTTTTGCAGTTTGTTGTTTATAATTTCAATGTATTATGATACCAGCTGCTGAGCACCATGATTTTCAAGTACTATTTGGATATATTTTTAATTTTTTGCAGTTTTTAAGATGTTAAAGTGATTATGTTGTACAACTTTGGCATAGAAAAGGAAATTTTCATCAGTGGATACACTGATATTGAAGACAGGAGTGTTATTTTTTTCACGTGTTTGAGTGCACTGTTAAACAAAATCAAAGGTCAATGACAGAAAAAATTTATATATAATTAAAAAACCATGTTTTGATTGGTATCTATTCACTTTACTAAGATAATTATGTTTTTATTCTCCTAGAATGAGGCATTTCTATCTACTCGCTGTGGGCCCACATACACGGCAGCTGCCATATTTGTGCCATCATTTTACTACGGTGTCTCTAAATGGACAAACAACTCTTTGTGTGGAGTGAGAATCCACTGAGTTCTAAAACTGCAGTACCAGCTTTGTTAGATAGGTGCTATAGCAGGGGTTCCCAAACTTTTTGAGCCACGACCCCCCTGTACCTTTAAGCTCTAAGTGCTTGCCTTTGTTTTACTTTTATTTAGTTAAAAGAAAATGGATGCAATGCACAGCATAGCAGTTCAAAGGGGTTATAGTGAGTGCACTGGATAGATCAGAGTATCATCTGCACAGCAGGGACAGACAACACCATGCTCTCTGAGGATATTTCAAAGGTAAACTTTGAGTAGATTCAAAAGAAGGGGCCCAAGAATTGATCCTTGTGGGACTTCATACATCACCACAGGCCTTTCACATTCATAATTATCCCCATTTGGAAAACATAATCACCCCTCCTGAAGGCTCAACCCAGTTTTTCAATGTATCTCAAAGTAATTCTAGAAGTATGAGCTGTTAATAATGCAGATAATGAGGTCTTATTGAATCTGCAAGGTTGACTCATTATTACTAGTGATGGGGCTGCCTAGCTCTGTATAACTCGATTTAAAAAAACAATTTATAAGAGAACTAGTGCATACTCATGTACCCGTCTTTGTTAGTAAATATTCACTCTTCTAGGTTGTCCTTGTGTATTACTTTAACATGAAATCTCTGAATATGCCACATTCAAAATGAATACTTGCTTTTCGGACGCATTTGTAAACAGCTTTTTGGGTATTTTTTCCTGCTTTCAGATCAGCTGCCAGGGGTACTTATTTAGGAGATTTAACTATTCATCAACTTATTTCTGTGAGATGATGTTATATCCACAGTAATAATATTGTGCAGTCAAACAGAACTCAAAATGATCAAAATGGAAAATAATTAACTGTCATTTAAAAGAACTTAAATTAAAGTAATATACTAAAAGTGTAATTTATCAATGATACAATAACAAAATCTGTTCAGACATCTGGTGTGCAGTAAGGTGTTGATATATATTTAATTGGAATATGAGCATATAACAGAGATGATTGGGAGTATTTTATCATACACTGAGTTCCCCTGCTGTTTTGCTATATTACATGATTTCATCCCCTGTAGTTAAATGTCAAACTCATTATTTTTTCTCTGTGTGAGTGCTGCGTTGCAGTGCTGCATGCCAGCTTTCATAATTTCCCCATCTGTCTTTAGCAGATGAACAAAAGAGCTTCTCAGAAGAGGATGATGGTTCAGGTAACTCCTGCACCATTGGCTCAGAACTCTACCTGGATGTCAGTTACCTTCATTACCTCTATGATGCCCGACTTAGCATCAGCAGCTGCATACGGGCATGTCAGGTTTGGTCAGCCCTGTATGACGGTGAGGACCCACCTCCGGAGAAATACCAGCCGGGCGTGCTCGAGGAACCAGCTTTTAAATGTAGACAAACCCAGACTGCTCTGAAGAAAGTTCCGCAGTTGCTTGTACCGCGTCCTCGGCCCAGCCTGCTACCAAGTACAGAGCCGCCCTCAATAAACCAGCTGGAGCTCGAGTGGGACGATAGCTATGACGCATGCCCGGTGCAAACAGCTGAGGCTCTTGTAGAAAGCAAACCTTCGCAACCACCATCTACTGACCCCCCAAAACACATCCAAGAAATGAGGAGAACCGCCATCATGTTGGTTAAAGGTTCATACATTGAGGAAAATGAGTTCCAGGATGATGTCATGGTTTATGATCTTGTTGCAAAGAAGGATGTCACAGACGGTGAGCACACAAAGCGCAAACCTAGTGGTTCACAATCAGAAGAAGCCCAATCGGGCTCAGCAGAAGTCCCCCTAAGAAATGGACTCTGTCTAACGCTCCCACCCTCTGTGATGACTGACAACAGCAATAACAGCTTGGAGACAAAGACCAAAAGTCCAACAGATTGCAATGCCAACCTCCAAAATGCTGTTGCTGTTGAGTCGGGCGATGATCTTTTAGCTCAGTATGAGGAGCTTATTCGTACTCTGGACCCTGAAGCAGGTGGAAAACAGGTCAAAGGTGATAGAGAGTTAAAGAAGCCCATCACACCCATGGAGGAAGAGGAAGAGATGGACTTCACCTTCTCTGCTGAAACACCGGAGCCAGAGAAGCTTCATTCACCGTTTGGGACCGTTAATAGGTTTTGCAGTGGAAGTGCAAATAAAAGCATTTCAGTGCCTTTTACAGGTGAGTTGCAGGGAAGTCTTGGGTCTGTAACTCATTATTCACCAAAAATTACATTCAAATGGCAGAATTCAGATTATTCCTCTTTCTGCAGGTCCATTTGTGAGTGTACTGTTATCTCGTCTGGAGAATATGCTTTCAAACTCACTTCATGTTAACCTGTTGCTGACGGGGATTCTGGCCCAGTTGGCTACATACCCTCAGCCTCTCCTTCGCTCGTTCCTCCTCAACACCAACTTGGTGTTTCAGCCTACTGTTCGCTCCCTTTATCAGGTAACACGTACTAAGCTGTGTGAATTTCACGTTTTACTAAAAGAACCTGAAAACTGCAGTATTGCTTTAAATGGCAAGATTGAAATTATATTGTTTAACTCTGCTAAAACATTAACTGAGCTTGAATAACTCATGTTTAAATCCCGAAGTTGTAAACAAAGGATTTGGGTTCTTTTTCTGTAACTTTTTCCAGGTGCTAGCCACTGTGAAGAATCAGATCGAAGAGCAAACTGCCAGCAGGAAGGACTTTCCAGAGCTGATCACTGCTGCTCAACACTGGCTATTAGCAAGGGATGCTTCATTCATGACAACAGGTGACGATACACCCACAGCTAGGAGCATTATTTTGTCATGTCAAGTATGATTGGAATCTCTATTAGCAAAACATTAAAACATCCCAACTTTTAAACACTTTTTAAAATCACATTTTCAAGAATGTATAAACATAAAACATAAAAACAGTCCCAGCATTAGAAAGGAAATATACAGGTACAAATGTTAATCAGCAGACACAAATAACTTTTTCCCACATGTACGCATACATACACACACCCATATGCTTATATATCTGGATTGATTAATTCAGTCTTGTGCTTGGAGCATACAAGATGTTCAAAGCAGTGCACCACTACTGTGAAATCCTAAGCCTTGCATTCATGTCCGATTTTATTTGTGATAAGTTTTGTTAAGCACAAAAAAACTTAAATGGACTTAATTTATTTTTCAGTTAAGGGGGATTTTAAAAAAACTAACAAAAAACAAGCAAGCAAACAAAAAAAAGCTCTTTTAATATTTGGATTGTGTTTTTGACATTTTAAACAGTCATATTGTCTACTCACCCCCGGTTTGTGAAATGTTAAGATAAGCTGCTAATATGTTTTCCTGAAGTTAGAGGCTCAATTGTAAGCACTGTGGGGGGTAACATAAATCCATAAAACCTTAATTCAGTATTGCCTGGATATTGATATTTTGCTTACTGATAGCACCACTTTTAAAAGAAATAAGGTTGAGATCAGCAATGTTCATAATTATTTTTACAAAAAACAATAACAGCCCAAAAAAGTAACAGGGGCCCCCCTCCTGTGGGCTCACCACCTGCGGGAGGGGTCATAGGGGTTGGGTGCCATGGGATTTGGGCAGCAGCTGAAGGTGGGGACCCTGGAGGTCTGATCCTTTGCTGCAGAAACTTCAGGTGGGGGGACAGGTCCTGACTGTTGTTTGTGCCAATGCACCAAATGGCAGTTCAGAGAACCCACCCTTTTTGGTGTCCTTGGTGTCTGAGGGAATGTTGGAGGGACTTGCTCTGCTGCTCCCTAGGCTGCAGTTTGATGATCGACTTTGTAGTTGTATTATCGGATTTGCGGCCGTATGTCATGGGCACTCGGGTCAAGAGAGAGGCCGAGATGTCAAGATACCTGGTGGTGAGATGGCTCAGATGGTGGGGGAAGATGCCGGTCAGGCCTGGCAGGCCCAAATGTGTTGTGAAGGTCTGCTGGGAATGTCTGGTGGAGTCCCCTGTCAGAAGAAGCTTCAACTCCCACCTCCGGCAGAGCTTCAACCATGTCCCGAGTGAGGCAGGGGACATTGAGTAAGAGTGGGCTGTGTTCCGCACCTCCATTGTTGAGGCGGCCAGCTGGAACTGTGGCCGTAAAGTTGACGTGCCTGTCAAGGCGGTAATCCCGGAGCTCGTTGGTGGACACGGGCAGTGAGGGATGCAGTCAAGCTGAGGGAGGAGTCCTATTGGGCCTTTTTGGCCTGTGGGACTCTGGAGACAGCTGACAGGTATCGGCAGGCTAAAAAGTGGAAAGTACAAACTCATAACTGCATATATAAACACATTCTTGACCACAGACACACAAATTTAAAAAAAACCTGGAATGACTGTAAAAAAAAAGTATGTTTCACCTGTGCTTTCAGTTAGCCTAACTGCGTAAACATGATCATTTAATATGACCTGCGAGCATCAGACCCTTCTTAGTTGTACTCCAACCCACAGGTGTGTCTACATAATGTATCCTTGTGGGAAAACATTTGCCACAGGAATTGAAAGATCTGATTGTATCATCACAAACATGGAAACGACAAGTACAGGAAAATCAGTAACTAAGATAAAAAAAAATCAGCCAAAACACAGTTACAGCAGTAATCTGTACAAAGTGAGCCATAGTGCTGTTTACAAGAGCTGCAACAATGCCCTCCTTTTCAGGAGAAACCAGAATGAATTCTTTATGATTTCATCTAGACATGTATCTCTTTGCAGAAAAGCTCCAGTCTAATTGACGCCCTGGAGCTTTAGACATATTTTGAACTACATCCTCATAGTTTCAAAGCTGCAGAGTTGTAAAAGCTCCAAAAAATGTCAGAGGAATATTTGTGTAAAGATGGGAGATTGGGGATTTTAAAGGGAATACTTTATTGTATTTTTTCTTTTTATCAAACATGGAAAAAATCCCACTTTTCAAATTACTCATAACAGGAGAAATCAGCAGGAGGAAATAGTTCTTCTCAAAATGTCTCAAATTCAGACTTCTGCTGTAAAATCCATATATTGTCATATCTGTGTTTTTTCCCCCCCAAAGTAACTTATTCATTTCATATTTTCTCAGACAAAAGCAGCAACAGTGGCCCCAACCACTACGATGGGGGAAGGATATTGAATTCACCACCACCAAAACCTAAAGCCATCTCTCTGGATCAGACAGAGGTTTTTGCTACCGTCCTCTTCTCTGAGTTCCTCAAAGAGCTTGCTGCAATCGCACAGGAGCACTCCATCTTATCTTACATTCCTATGGAAGAATAATTTGTCTCAAGAAGGCCTCTGTTATGAAGTGACCCAGTGGTTTTGAAAAAAATATTTATTTTTTTGCAAGCAAGATAATTAACTTCATGTGCTTTTCAATTCGTCGCCCTACTTCTGTAAAATGTTTGACAGCCAAGAAAGATGTTCAAACTTTAAAATCTTGACCTGTTTGCTGAAGCTTGCATCAGATCTTCAGTTGAGCTCCAGGTGACCAAAGTCTGTTAGAGCTTTCTTTTAAAGGAAGGAAAACAAAGCAGCAATTTTTAGTAAACATCCATCCTTTTCTGAACCCTCAGGGTTCTGCCCGTCTGAATGTTTTTCTAGAACCAGCTCTAGTCACAACCTGCTGCTCAGTGTGGTTCTGTAAGATCACCAGGTGGCCTTTTTGTGTTGCCTTTATACTGTGGAATGATAATGAATTTTAATTGATTATTTTTCCCGTAGTCAAATGGCAGAAGTACTGGCAACATCACAAAAAAACACAAAAAAGTGTCACTCTGTTATTGCACACCTGTTACTCAACTTAATAAGTTGGTCACATTTTTTTCTTTTTACTTCAAGGTGGATTTTCATAAAATGTCTTTTCAATGGAGATTTAAAAAATTTTCTGCTGATATGTGGTACCTCAGGAGTTTTTATATGCACATTTTGCTCTCTTTCTTGAAAAGCTTTGAGTGAAGCAATTTTTCCTACAATGCACTAGTTATTCACGTTTCTGGACTCTATACCTTCTCTATACCTGTACAGACAGACGAACCGGTGCACCAAGACCATGTCAATCCATGCTGTATTTAATTTGCCTTACTTTAAGTGATGCTTTGTAATGTACATATAAGGAAAATAATGTGGTAACTTAGAACACTATGCAAATCAAGCATGTTAGGGGTGTTAAGTAAGTTTAGTATATTTTGATATTGGGAAGGGGTATTTAAGTAGGGTTTTTTGTTTATGTTATTACGTTCTCCTCTGTCGTCACTTTCTTCTGGTTAGAAACTGTGCAGTGTTTTTAATTTCTGACATGTCTGAAATTTCATTAGAGTTGTCATCATTTAGTCATTAGGGTCTGAATTCTGCATATTAGAAATAAATTCAGTGTAACAGTCACACAGGTTGTGAAAGGCAACCTGTTGTGAATTGCCTTTATTTTAAGTCCAGTTGTTGTGCATAGTTGATAGTATGAATGTCAAAATGAGATCACTCAAAAGATGCTCATGTATTTTTGCTACAAAGCGTGCAACTTCTAGATGAATACATCAGGACATAAATACATGCAAAATGGTGCCTGCATTTTTATTTCGGTTCTCATTTTGCCTGAATTTTGGTGGATTTTATTGGTGGATTTAAGCAGGAGCAACAGTTAAAGCATAAACTGTTTTGGAAAATTCATAACGTCATTTGCAAAAGTAAACTTAAAGAAAAGAAAAAACTAATCACTACCGGTTCACAGCCTGAAAAAAAGAAGCAATTGATGCACAATGTAATATGGAAATCTACTTAGAATCAAACATTTCTAAAGAGAATCTGATGTAGACCTGTATTTAGTACTTCATTTTAAAGACAAATGTACGACAAATTAATTTTCCTAGATGTATATATTTTTTTGATACTGGACTGATTTAAAGTTTATATAAGTAAACAGTTTTGGATTATCAGAAAAAAAAAGTTCAGAATTGGGGCGGTGATGAAGACATCTTGTAGTGTGATTTATTATAAAAGATTAAAACGAGATTAGAAGATTAAGTGATGGGCTTAATTCTTGGTTGGAATCTTGTTCCTTTTTAAATCCATTCAGTTTTTATTTGATGCTATGCAGGGAATTAATTATGTATGAATCTTTGTGAGCTAACTGATTTCTAACATGGTTTGGAGATATATTTTAAATCCATTTCATAATTGTTGGAAAAATTATTTCTCTCTGGTAAAATGAATGTTGCAGAGCACATTATCTGCTGTCTTGTTCTGCAGTGACACTCTGACTGTTTTAACACAGCCAGCAGTGTGAAAGTCACTTTTTTAACAGCACTGTGGCATGAATGCAGTTAGCACAACCAAGATTATGGACCGGTTTCTGTCTCAATAGATTCAAACCCCAAAGATAAATTCAACCTGTTATCTGTTCAGGGTTTGACCAGGCTGCTGTTTATTTTCAATGTCTAAGATATAAAGGCATGCCTCTTATAATAAAGAAAAAATATGTTTAATGAAGCTGGATATGCTTAATTTGTTAGCCTCCACACCCCATTCCTTCTTTCTTTCAAGTTTTATTTTTCATTTTTATTTTTTTTCACCAGAAAACCATTTGTTTGGCCTGAATTTACCTTTTTCAGACAACGGTGCATCCATAGTGGTAAAATGAACACAAAACAAACAAGATATTTTTCATAAATAAACTGTATCAACAAAGTCTAAATCAGAGTGAGACAAGCGCAGAAAATGTATGTATTTAGGTCAAAACAAATGGGACACTGGATGTTGTCAAATCAGGAAACACCACTGACTTTCATCCATATTGACACCTACTGCAGCTAAAAATACCTGCAAAGTTCTCTGAGGGTGATGAATATCACTTTCTCTTATTTAAATTGTCACATTTCATGTTATTTTCATGTTTAAAAAGAAACCCCCAGAACACTCTGGCTTGGAGGATGCATAACAGACTATTTGATTTATACAGATGCTTATAACTTGCTTGAACCACAAGAGGGAGCTCATTGATCACTTTACTAGAGCCCTGCCTAGTTCATGCAGCCAGTTGGCAAAGGGCATCAGCCATATCAGGATTTAATATTCTGCCTCGCAAATAACTACAATGGCCAACCTAGTAACAGCTAGTGGTATGTTAAGTTAAATGAAAGAGGTAATGTTAATTTAAACCTATTCCTTTAAAGGAAACAAACCTTAAACTCAATTTCAAGTCTTAATAGTATTTTAAACAGTACATTCAGTCAAATGTCTAATTGACTTATGAGAACATCAAAACATTTTTCCTGCATCTTGAAGGTCATGAGTGATTCTGTTTCCTGTAAAAAATAAACTTAAAAGGCAAAGCAACCTGCAACCAGATATGAAAAACTTTACTTTTTTGGGGGAAAGAAAACGTTAATAAATACAGATCCTATAGGTTGTTTTCCATCGAAACATTATCCAGTATTTACAAAATTTCCGCCTGCATTCTTGTTAAGTATACTTAATTTCAAGCACAGCCATGAATAGTTCATGTCACCATATGGTCATAATTCCCATACAAGTTCACTCTTTGGTATCCTTAAGGACACATTGGGCATGATTAGACTCTCTTGCAGGACGGTCTGCCCTTCATGAAGTCTTCTGTTGCAGGATCTCCCTCACAAGAACCGGGTCAGCTCTGCCTTTGGTTTCCTTCTGAACCAGTCCCATCAGCTTGTTCAGAACTTTCTTATTCCCATTTCTTATGGCATGAACCTACGAGGGACAGAAAAGCCCAAAACATCTCAGAAGATACACAAAATCCTCTATTTATTTGCAGTCTTATGAGATTTAGCATTTGAAAACGAACCTCATCAGGATGTGAATCTACCACCCTCTGACAGATACTGTGCAGTTGTGCGGCGTCACTAACAAGCCCCAAATCCTGCTCCTCTATTATCTGTGGGGCCGTCTTGTCTGTTGACCGCCACATCTCCTGGAACACCTAAGAGGATGGAGAAACCCGCAAGATGGAGGGTGAAACTCAGAATACAAACAAGTTGGGAAGTGTACTCACCGACGGGGGATAATTGCATGTTCTGTGTAGTGGACTGACCTGCTTGGCAACCGAAGAGGAGATGTGTCCCGTTTCCTGCAGCTCCAGCAGCTCAGCCAAAGCAGCAGGAGAGATTGGGCTGAAATCAAATTAAGAGTTAATTTAATTGCACTTTAATAAATGGACTTGAATTAGTGATATGAATGGCAGGGAAGATGAAGACAGACAAAGTAGGAGTGTCGGACTGTAAGCAACAAAAACAAAAACAAGAATACAATCAACATTTGTGATTTGACTGTAATGCTTTTGTCTTTCTCGGTCTGTTTGTTTATCCTTTCAGTTAAACAGAATCCAAATGCCTGCCACAAACATTCAGTGTACATAGAGCCCAGTTAGTCGCAGCTAAATCTCTCAACCACATGGCTTAAGCTCTGTGAGAAATCTGTAGTGTCCACCTTTATGAACACAACTTTTGCTAAATGATCCCCAACCAGGGTGCTTGTAGCTCAGTGAAGATTTCTGAAGCTTCCATGATAAAAAATGAATTGGCAGCATAGACTATTAACAGTCTAAAAATTATAACTTGATTTAAAAAAAGATACGCATTCTGGGCGGATTATATTTGTCTAGGGGTGGCTGCTACTTCTCCAGAGTCTGCTCAAACTTCTTGGTTTCCTGCCATCAAACTGGACTCTTTTTGCCTTTCTGGTAATTCTACTTGTAGTTCTCCCTAAAAGTTTTTTTGGTCTTACAGACCTCTACTTTACCTCCATTGTTCCAGTGAAGTGCCATTTATTGATGACGGAAAGAATTGAGAGCACCTAAAAACACATTGCCATCTCCTTATAACCTTCTCATGCTCTGTGGGTGTAGGTTATTTCCATTTTCAGCTTACTAAGCAGCTGGTTAATGGAGTCTGTGGATGTTGGACAACGCTATAGGGGAACACCGGACAGAAAGGCTGGGATTGAAAAAGAAAAGCTTCATTATAATTGTTTTCAAAACTTTCTCATTTTAATATTAACATACTGTGGACCTGCTGAGATATTTCTCCATTTTTCATCATCATTCTGTCACAATCCAGCCACATATTGGTCACCAGGTTTCCCTTTGCAGACAGCTGCAGGCAACCTTGTCGAGGGAGAAAACCTGGGCTTGTCTGAGCTGGACAAGCTCTTCATGACATGTCTTAAGTTTCATATCTATAACTCCTCATTAAATTAATTTAACTTAACAGCTTGGAGCAGCAAGAGGATATCTGGGCTGATCTGACAGCACAAAAGAGGCAAAAGCTTTAATGATGCCAAAAAAAGAAGATTCTTGCCATTTAATCCCTCCTAACTTCACACCCTAAAATGTTTTATTTCTGATTACTAAGCTTTCATTGTTATGTCAGCCACCCTTTGTTTTTCTTTAACTTTCTTCCTTTCAACCAAAGCAAATGCAGCATTGTGCATAAATAAACACCAGAAACTCTGTGGTTTACTCACACACAAATGCTTCACAGCAGTCTGGGAAAAGTAGATAAAAACATGCTCAGAGCATCTACGCTGACGTCAGGGCATATTTAAATTTCATGTGCTGTGTAATGACTGAAAGCTTTCACTTCTTAAAGTGATCATTGAGGTTTCTTGAATTTATTTTCATAAAGGCTTTCTGACTGTCAGATGGTAAAATGGTCTCTCTCCTTGTCATATGCCGAGTCTGGGATACCAAGCGATCCCATTTATTTTTATGCAAAATGAAAAAAAAATTGCCGCCCTCACTTTCAATCACAAATTCTGACATGTAAAATCAAATGAAATGAAGAGTGCGGGTAGTCTGAGAAAAGGATGAAACTGACCTCTTACTCTGGAGATATTGTTCGCTCATAACTGCACAATGAAGTAACAGCAGATAAGAAGAAATGCTGTCTGGTTGTGCAGGATAATGAAGGCCAATGTTTGATAAAAAGCTGTTTGTTTGTGGATGTTCTGGACTGCTTTTGATAGCTGAGCTCCTGCAGTTATTTACAACCCTCCCCACATACTAATAGACTCTGTCAAGCAAAGTTTGGCCTGATTGCAGCTTGGCTCTACTGATATGAAAATGCCTGCATTGTTCACTGCCAGGCCAAAACGTCACCACTCCAGCCCTCACTTTATCAATTTTTGTTACCATTGTTTCACAGAGACCTAATGTTCATGCACTTGTTTATTATAATGGGTCTGCATCGTCTGCGGGTCGGGAAAAGCTCAAACTCTGTGTAGAGGATATGTGACTATCCTCTGAACCTGCCCAAGAACAGACTGCTCATAGATTGTCTATAGGGGCTGGTGCTCTCTCTTCTTCATCACCTTCACAGCTGTGTGTAGCAACCTGCTGAGCTTGATTTTTATTTGTACAGTCAGGTTGCCATACCATACTGACATCTCTGAACCAGGCTCTCTAATACTGCCTGATGTAAAAGAAACATGATCTTTTTCATCTGTGCAAAAAAAGAAAAAGAAAAAGAAAAAAGCCCTCTGCTGTACACGAGCACACAAGCTCTCCACATGGACCTTCCGGGTGAAGGTATTGTCGATGCGAATGCTGAGATTCTTGTATGAGCTGACCTGACTGATGTTGGTGTGGTGTATGACCACAGGTCTGTGATCCCCCACTAATCTGGGATCAGACCTGAAATAAACAGTGTCAAAAGCAGTCCTTGTACAGTAGTCATCATGGTGCTTTGGTCTAACACACAATCCCGCAACACAAATCTGACAAACAAAGCAATAAAACAGCAAATAAAAACAGCATTTCAAGCCCAGAGGCCTGTTCTACGAAGCGTGATTAATATACCCGGGCTGTTACCTGGGCTGGATCCGGATAAGCGGTACTACGAAGCTGGTTTTATACTGGATAATTCAACCCAGGGTTCTCCCGTCTCGATCAGTTCGCACTCACATAAAAAGGGTTGGACTCTGCAGCGTCTGACCAATCACCATGGAGAAAACTTGCAGCGTAGCGTACTTCACCATGGAGGAACAGACAATTATTCTTTAGAAATATGAAGATTTTGAAGAATTTAAACATCATCCAGGGCCACAGAAACAGCCAGGAAGGAATGCTAGCAGAAAATTGCTGCCTCTGTTAATGTGTAAATTGGTTGGATTATACAATATTAACTGATTGGACAGCTCTCTGATCACTCAATGTTCACTTTATTATGGCACAGACGTTTGGTTAGTGATTTATCCCAAAAAACTGTTTCTCTCTTAAGCGCTCCTCTCGTGATCCGCGCACCAAGGTCGACAGTAGGCCGGACATTTTCTAAGGCAGCTGATTGGTCAGAAGGTGGTGCTTTCTACTTGTTGATCTCTTATCCAGAACATAACCTGCTCCGGACCAGGTTAGCTGTTCAGCACCTGTTACCAAGGTAATATACCTCGGTAAGAAGTGAACAAGTGTCATAGTACGGAAAACCCCGGGTTAACCCCAAAGTTACACCGATAAGAGAAAATCAAGCTTCGTAGTACAGGCCTCAAGTCACCAGCAAGGCAGTACCACTGGTGGTTCAGTCCTTTTGTCATGGGAACAACAGTGAATATCAGTTCCAGGGTATATGAATGGAGCCATAAAAATAAACTTTATATTGATTTATTCATCAGGAAGCTTCAAGAGGCAAATAGTGAAATCGTTTCACCGCAAGCTTTGCTGTTGTGAATCGACTGTAGGCCAAAACAAAGTATGTCATGAGCCACACATCCCTCTACCTCTGCTCCTCACTTCGTCTGCAACCAAATGTGCAAAGTTCAAACATACTGAGCAAAACAAAATCACTATTTTGTGGATCATGGAAAGGTCAATTATAACATTTATCTTGTTACTTCCTGTCCAGGAGAAGAGCAGCTAGCTCCAAGTCAAATGGTAGCTCCTTTAGCTCTCGCAGTGCTCTCTACTTTTGAAATACAAGGCCAAAGTTAATCCGAATTATCTTTCTTTATCTGGCAACTGTTTCACCAACAACTGTTGTTTTTTTAGACCGCTGTATTTTTTTGTAGAAGTAATATCGGAACTTTTTGTTTTGCTCTCCACAATTTTGCTTCGAAAATACATGCTGCCATTGCTCATTGACTGTCGCCTTTTATAGGTAGGGAGGAAGCGGCAATTCACATGAACGCTGGCTGGACCGGCTGGTAAACACAAGGCTGGAGATCAGCACAGAGAGACGGTGTGTGACATCATGCTATACTCCAGATGAAATTACACCTGTAAATCGCAACCACACTATAAACAAACAATTTTCTCATCCAGGAAGCATGCGCGCTGAATTTCGCTTTGCACATGCGTTACACGCTAGCAAGTGGATGGAAACAAACCGGCCGTTTTGAATGCACACCGTTAGCGTTAGAAGACATTTTCAGAAGAAGGGAGGAAACAAAAGAGCAAGAGACAGAGCAAGGGACAAGACAAGAGTCAAGATAAGACTGTTTTTTACTGTCTGGAGAGAGCTAACAGCACAGGCAGGATGTAAGATGGATGCCGAATTAGCCGTCCGTAGGGGGAGCAAATCAAAGTTGAATAGTGCATCTTAAGGCAGTAATAACTAGAAACACTCAGGCAGCAAAGACCTCTGGCAAAACATTATCTTTTTTTTTGCCAATGATTGTGGGGATTGTTTTTTAGGTAAAAGTTCTAATGGCAAAATTATCCTTATCTCTCCATAATAAAGAATATTTTAAAAAATTCCTGGATCCAGGCGGTGATTCCGATCACCCCTAAAATCCATTTACTTGTTCATATATTCCATTTCTGAGATTTGCTGAAAAATTTAATCAAAATCCGTCCATAACTTTGTGAGTTATGTTGCTAACAGACAGACAGACAAACCAACGCTGTCGAATAGCATGACCTCGGCCTTGCCGGAGGTAATAATAGAACCAACTTCCCATGTGTGTCTTTATCTTCCACTGTTTTTCCCACAACCTTCATCCCAATAGATGAATCACAAATTCTCAGTGAACAAGCCCGTCACAACATTTCTGACCCACGATTATTATCAATGTAATGTGAAATGATTAGACAGTGTGCTTCTCACCTCTGGCTCACACTCATGTCTCGTTGCTTGAGGTGACCCAACAGCTCATTTGTCACCCAGCCAATCACCTTCCGGGGCTCCCTTTTAGTCGCCTTCATCACAGACTCAAAGTATTCCATCAGTCCATCTTCATTCTGCAGCACAACATGGTGGAAATGATTTGTTATGTAAGTATTATCAAACTGGGTTTGTGTCAGATGCAGCAGATTTCATTAAAACGTCAATCAGACTTGAAGATTTAATACTGCAACCACCTACTCACTGGAAACTCATAGAAACTCACCACCAGGGTGAAACTGTGCTCTGGCAGGATGCCGTACGCCTGCACCAGCCTGTCTCTTTTGACACGAGGTAACTCTGGCAGCCCCTCCTTTATCCCCTGTACCACTACCGCCTGGCACGCATCAATGCCAGTGGGCAGCGATGCGTTATCCTCATACACAATCAGAGGGGGCAGGTTGGGTTCTGGCATAAACCTGGAGAAAGGCGGGGGGGTGCTTCATCAGCATTCCAGATGAGCTCAGAGAGAAGGAAGCTGGCTTTTGTTAAAAAACTAATAGTGCTATAGACACCACACTTGACACATTTCACTTGCTCCCCTAATCATTTGACTCGATCAACCGTTAAGCTGTCTGTCAATCATTCCCCCATCTACACACACACACACACACACACACACACACACACACACACACACACACACACACACACACACACACACA
>JBBBVU010000004.1:16571147-16583450 GCA_037177055.1 Atherinosoma microstoma
CACACACACACACACACACACACACACACACACACACACACACACGCACACACACGCACACACACACACACACACACTTAAAGCCAAACTTTGAGTATTTCTTTCTCTCCATCTTGTGGCTACTCCCCTTTCCCCATTTGGACAGAGTCATTCTCTTATAACATAAATGCACATATAGAAATACCAAGCATCTGGGAAATTACAAATTAACTACAAATTAACCCTCACCTGTAGTCCTGAAGACCCTCTTTGTCCCTCATAGGAATAGTCTCCCTAGAAAACAAGATGGAATATATCAACATAAATCAACATTATGTCATGTGTGCTACTTTTAAAACTGATATCTTTATTCAAAAACTTAAATGAATGAGCTTTACATGGCTCATACTTCAAATGACTCTTTTGCATGAACTTGGTTCAACTGTTTCAAGGCCTCCCTCTTTAATATCCTACTCTATGCTGATTGGCAGGCTTTGAGGAAACCATTGCTTATAAGCATTCCTTAATTTTCTTGGTGTGAAAATTCTGAGAGAAAACTAGATCAAAAACTGACAAAATCACAGAGATTGTCTGGTGACATTGGTAGAAAATAATGGTTGGAAGATGTGTGGTCACATATTCTCTGATGTAAAAGATCAAACAACATAAAGAACTTGTCTAATGTCTACATTTTGTTTTTTGGTTTCAAACCAACATGTTCTGATGGCATTGTCTATAAATAGCACACCACTTTGTGAGCCATTTCTCACATTTTAAGCTTTTTGAATGTCTTTTAAAGCCATTTAAATGACACACCAAATGGTTAGTCAAGTACAAGGCATCCTTTCCCACATGACATCCAAAACAGCAAAGGATGCTTTATGATAACATGCCACACGATTTGGCCTGTTATCATAAGACAATTTCATGTGACAAGGCTGTTAAAACTGTCTTTTTTACAGATCCTAACTTTAAGATATCACAAGATATTATAATTCATTCTAAGATTAAAAATAAAATACGATTAAATCAAATGCATTCATGCATCATTGAAGATAATAGCCCGTTGATACAGAGATTTGTCAGTATGCAGAAAACTGATTCTGTATCTCTCGGCATTCCAATATTAAGAAGCAGCCATGTATTTGTTGTAACCTTCCCATGCAATTCTAGCCTGTGGCCATAGTTTTTACCAACCGCTGTATTATGTTCATGTGACATGTGGATTAAATTTTTCAACCAGAAGATGAAACAGAATCTTCAAAGACCACACACCCCTGTAGGGCACTCCGGTCTTCGAGGGCCGGCATTCGGAGTTTCCCTGCTGTAATACACCTGATTCATATCAATTGGTAATTAGTAGACTTGTGCAGAGCTTGATGTCAACGGCTGCACAAGTCTGGTAATTACCAATTGATCTGGGTCAGGTGTGTTGCAGCAAGGACACACCTAATACATGCAGGATGCCGGCCCTCGAGGACCGGAGTTGCCGACCCCTGTCTGTATCAGACTTTTCTCCCTCCTGCCTACAGGAAAACGATATCGCAGCCTGAAGTGCAAAACATCAAGGTTCTGCAACAGTTTTTACCCTACAGCCATCACACTGCTAAAATTACAGTGCAAGTCATAAACCTGTCTGTCTGTCTGTCTGTCTGTCTGTCTGTCTGTCTGTCTGTCTGATTGATGGATAGATGGATGTATTTTCATTTATAAGTCCAATACACAGCTCAATATACCTCTTATCTTATTTTCTTATCTTCCATAAACATACTTTTCATCATATTTTATTGTGATCATATTTTTTTAACCAGGTGAGTAATGTGCATGAAATTTAGTTCCGCAAATGCATCTGTTTGCTGCAGAGGGTGTTTTTGACTGAATGACAGACAAACCCTTTGAAACTGCCCCTGTTAATAGCTGTAGAAGTAGGAAAACATCAGCTGACCAAAAACACCAAAAGGTAAACAGTAAATAGTTACCAAATAATACTACACAGGTAGTATACTGATTCTATAGATCAGGGCTGTCCAGAGTCAGTTCTCAAGGGCCACTGTCCTGCAGGTTTTGGATGTTTCCTGCTGCAGCACATCTGAATCAGATTAATGGGTCAACATGCTTGGGCAGTACTTAACAACAAGCTGTTGAGGAGTAATTTAATTTCAATCAGGTGTGTTGGAGCAGGAAGTCATGGAAAACCTGCAGGACTGCGGCCCTCAAGGACTGGAGCTGGACACCCCTGCTATGGACATACTGTACTGTGAGCAGATGACAATGACAAAAAAAAGGTTGTGATGAGGTGAAAAGAAAGTCAATTAAACTTGTTTATAGGGCACCATGCAACAAAACAGAAAATCATTCCAATGTGATGCAATACAATAAAATATGTTACAGTATTTATTTTTTCTGATACCTTATAAATAAAATTTAAAAAATCTGAATATCAAACCTGGATTGGGAATAAAAAACCCCATAAAGGTATCACAGACAAAAGAATGTAGACATGTGTGTGTGTGTGTGTGTGTGTGTGTGGGGGGGGGGGGGGTTCCCTTCCGTCAGTGTGCTTGTTTTTAAGCCAGTGTTGTCAGATCTGTGGCCACATCCACAGAAATGAGAAGAAAGAGCCAATCACATGCACTGTTTAGCCTGCTTTGCCATGTCCTCAGACATGGGAGGCCTCATGGGAAGGAGCTAGAGCCCCAGAAGATGATCAAGGTCTCAGCTGTGTGAGAGCAGGCTCATTCTGTGATCCCATAAGCCTCAAGATGCACATAGCTCAGACATAACACAGGCTGACTGGAGCATCCAAATGGCTCTATTCATCACCATTATCATGATGGTTCATCCTCCGCAAAGCTCAGAATTAATGAACCAGGCACAGATCCCAGCCAGAGGGTGTCGTAGTGGCTAAATCTTGGCATCACAGAGCTGCTTTTTTATCCACTTACCCTGATTTGGAATCATATGCTCTGGTCTCGTTTTGCACTGTTCCCCCTCTCTGCACGATATCAGTCTGTCTCTGGATCTCAAAGTCTGTTAAATACAAGAGAGACAATGAACAGAAATACAGATCACATTTGTAATTTGGGGGTAAATGCCAAACACCTGCTGTTGCACACTTGCAAGCCTCACATCTCAGACTGCTGCCACATTGTAACCCTGTTAAATGGTGTTTTTCTTGTTGACTTTTAAATACCACTCCAGCCGCTGAGTGAATGGGATACAACTTTATTGATAAATTATTCAAGCTCAGAAACACCATATGTCATACCACACTTAAAAAAAACCTGCCTGTGAAATTCTGTAATGTTCTGGTTGTTGCTCTTTTAGCTTGAAGTAAAGCTCAGTCAACAGTCAGTGTAGTTATAGCTGGCACATAACCCACGCTTTCATTCATTTATCTACCGATTTATTTACTGAGCAGCAGGGAGAAGTCGGCTAATAATTACAGACTGCTATCACACAGCTATGTGTTTATGAATGGCTGTCAGTGTCAGCTGTGCTTCCTGTCTTAAAATCTCCACATAAATCTACCAATTTCCTTGTATTCCACAAAAAAAAAAAAACTGTTTTATTTTTCACTACTTTCATGATGGAAATTTTTCTTTGCTGCTCCCACGACTGTCAAATAAATGCAATAGATGGAAAAAATAAACAATTCCCTCTGAATTGTAGTGGACAAGACATATATGGGAAAATAAATAAAACTCACTGTTAAATTCAAATAAAAGTATCTTGCCATCTAGGTTTATAACATGTTAGTTCCCGAGTTTCAGAGGTCCTGGAAGACATTTTTGACACTGTTCACATTTAATCTTTCATCTTTTCCTACATTTAAATTTAAGTTCCTGGCTTCACATTTGTTGCCCTGACATGTACAGCGGTAGCAGAGATTTCATTGAACTCTACAATAAAAAAAAGAAAATAATTCCTCCAAGTAAGTGTTAATTCCAAAAAAGCTGAACCTTTATAAAATGTCAGAAACAGAATGAAAGCCACTTAAATCATCGATAGAAAGAATAATAAAACACTAACAAATCAAACGGTGAATCTGAGAAATTTTATTATTTACTGAAAATACATGCTCATTTTGAATTTGTTGCCAACAACACTCCTCTAGATAAGCATGTATTTTGGGATTCGTAACCCTAGTTTTTCTTTCTTTAAATTGCAGTTTTAACTTGCTTTTGTGGATGAAGTGGTGAACTGTGTTAGTTTTTTCCAGAAGTTTTTATTTGTGCTATGAAAGCTTTACTGCCTGAGTGCCCAGAAAAGCTATTTGATATTAGTTTTCAGCATTGTCCTAAACATACAGAGATTTTCCTTACATACACTGCTAGTCAAAGTTTTGAACACATTTTCCCATTGGATTTAATGGGAAACGGTGTCTGAACTTTTGACTGGTACAGCATTTCTTAAAAATCTTTTACATAAAATTATGTATTAAAGGCAACAAAAATACTATTTATTTTTTTCTTATTTTCTATTTAGGAACATCATTTTTATGTTGTTGAATTATTTTTGGCAAACACCTTGACAGCTGAATGACTTGCTGCTGTGGGATGTTCTTTTTGAACCCGATGATGTTACTGACCTGTGAAAAACAAACTGTTTGTTTTCTTTTTCCATCATGCAATTTTCCACATTTATAGCTCAAGTGATTCAGAAATCACTACTCTAGGTTTTATTGCTTCATGCGACTTTTTTACTTGAGTATTTACATTCAATTACAAGTTTGATACACAAGGTAATTCTGAGTGTGCAGCCTGCATGCTAATATCATCTAAATAAAAAGTTTATGTTTTAACAATAGCAATTGCAATGCAACTAATAATAGGTTTAACTTTTTTTTGGGTTCTTACCTATAGCCCTGGCCAGATATCTGATGCTGTTAATGTTCTTCACTTCAGTCCTGACGCCCAGCGGCTCACCTGGTCTGTGTACAGACACGTTGGCATCCACTCTTAACTGGCCCTCTAAGAGTATGTATGCAAAGAAAGGAAAAAGCTTAGGTTTAGGAGTGAAGCAGCTTGGAAAAAATTGAGACAATGGGACACAGCAACAGAGACTGAGAGGTTTTCATACCAGACATGTTGCCTTGACAGGTACCCAGGGCTTGTAGGATGAGCTGAAGCTCTCTGACAGCTGCAGCAGCCTCTTCTCCACAGTTCATGTCTGGTTCCATCACCAGCTCCATTAGACCTACACCTGATGCATATGAAAACAGTTGTGTCTTATATGTACAGATTGTCTATGCCTCTCTGGGACAAACTTAAAGAGCACTTCCTTTGTTGAGGGACTTTATATTCAATCCCAACAGATCACTCAGGCCATTGTGTGGCCCAGTGATGTTTTTTGTAATAATTTCTGGCAGCAAAACACAGCAACAGCATCAACTTATCATTGGTTTCATGGCTTCTGCTGGAAAAACAAACGAACAGAAATCAATCCCAGCTTTTAATCTCACTGACTAACCTGCTCTGTTGAGGTCTATGAGCGTTTGGCTGCGGACATCATCATGCAGACTCTTGCCACTGTCCTGTTCCAGCTGAATCTGTTTGATGTGCACGTTTTTTCTGATCACCTGGCTCCGGTTCTTTCCTCCGAGTAGGTTGTAAGTCAGCATGCCATCTACTGCAATTGGCCGACGTTGTTGAGTGATCTGGTATCCAGCCTGAAAGGAGAAAATACTGTGACATAAAACTGTGTGTGGCAAAGGTGCCACAGACCTTCAAAACATTTTTGATGATGCTCCTCTTAACCGATGCTCTGCCTGAAACCGAACCTTTATCAGCTCACTGCAGTGTGGCCACCATAATATCTGTCTGAAAGACAGAAAGACTTTCCTGTGTTGAATGCACAACACAAATTCCATAAACGTTGAGATGCTGTGAGAAATGCAAATAAAAACAGAATGCAATGATTTAATAATCTCATAAACCCAATTTGATTCCCAATAGAATATAAACAGTATATTAGATGTTAAAACTGATACATTTTATCATTTCATGGAAAATATTAGCTAATTTTCAATTTACTATATATATATATATATATATATACACACACACACGCAAACCCAATTTTCTATTGGTAGAACATCTGGACTACAGGCAGACCAGTTCAGCACCCAGACTCTTCTCCTGTGAAACCATGCTGTTGTGATGGATGCAGGATGTGGTTTAGCATTGTGTTTCTGAAACATGCAAGGTATTTCCTGAAAGAGACGTTGCCTGGATTGGAGCAGATATTACACCAAAACCTCCCTGTACTTTTCAGCAATGATGGAGCCTTCACAGTTGTATAAATTTTCCACGGCATAGGCAGTCGTGCAACCCCATACCACAAGAGATGCATGCTTTTAAATGGTCTGCTAATAACAAACTGGATGGTCCCTTTTTTCTTTTAGCCCAAAGGACACAGCGTCCATAGTTTCCAAAAAGAATTAAACATTTTCGATCCATCTGACCACTTTGTTGCAGACCATTTTAAATTAGCTTTAGTCCAGAGGAGATGGAAACATTTCTGAATTGTGTTCACATATGGCTGATGGCATATGGCATATGGATGATAGAGCTTCAACCTACATTTGTGGATTTCACAGCTCTACCCATCTTTACATTCTAGAAGTTTTGCCTCCTTTGATATCCAGCCATGTTACTGACCTGTTGTCAGTTAACCTAATTAGATGTCAAAAGATCCTCCAGTTGTTTTTTGATTGTTTCTTTTACAGCCTTTTGTGGCCCCCTGTTCCTACTTTTGTGAGAAGTGTTGCTGCCATCAAATTGGATTTGGGGTTTTATTTCCCCTTCTTTTTGATAAACTTTTATTTGATGTCTCTGCTTGCTGTTACTTCAGTCTAAGGTATTTACTTAAAAGTGTAATTACTTTTAAATTAAAAGTGCTAGAAATTTCAGACAGGCTTTAAAAAAAAACCCAAACAAAACAAAAAACAGCATTAAAAAAACATCTTTATATTTATGCAACAAACAATATCGTTTTTCAAGCAGATATGTCAAGTTATAGAGATAAGAAGGCACTTTATGAAGTCTTGATGAAACCCTTTGTGCTGCAGTGGTGACTATGCTGCAGTTTGTGTCATGTGTCTATATAAAAGTGAGACAGAAGGAATCAATTGCTGCCCGATTGGCTGGACTGTCAAAATGCGAGGAAGGGCTGCCATTTCACTTAGTGTTGCTACTCAAAAACAGCACATGAATTAATATTTAATGTGCTCCTCTATTCCTAAAAGATCACAAGGCCTTAAGTCATAATTTCTGATGTTACTATGGCAACTGCATCACAAGAACTAAACATTAATCATACTTATGCAAAACAGAGTGGGGATGTGCGAGAGAAAAAAAAAGGGAGGCTGCCATTAGTCACCAGCTTTCTGTACAATGAGTCTGATGGACACAATCAATCACCTCCACACCTCCTCCTTATAAAACAAAAGGGAAAAAAACAAACCATTGCAGATTTAACCTCTCAATTTCTCATCGACTTGGCAAATCTGATCTTTAAATCTTTCAGGTTTTGAGCATTATTGGTGCAGCTTATTAGAAATCCTGTTCCACACTCTGTTTTTGCCCTTACTGTTGAGACATTTGTTGATTGTAGCACGAGCATGCCACATGTTTGTCATTAGTAATATTGTGGTAACTACATTAAGCTTCCCCAAACATGCCCTGCCTTCAGACTGAGCCTTAAAAAAAAGCTGGTTCTATTTATCTGAATTTTTTCAGATGCATGCCTTAGAGTCTGTAAACATGAAACTGGATGCAGACAAAAAGCAAACTAATTTCTGTCATTTTCTGGCTCATTCTAAAGTCCCTAAACAAACAAGACTGTGGGTCTTCTGATGGCTCTTTCAGCTACCCCACGGAAGTCATAAAGACATTTCATTTCTCTTATTAAACACATGTCAAAGCCTCAATAACCCGGTCTTGCCTGTTTATTTAGAAGCTTAACATCTCAAGGAAATTGTAATTACATAGATTACTATGGAGCTGCTGAGGCATGTTATTAAAGGGCTGTTAAAATTTTTGATATGTGTTTTGCAAACCATTTCTATTTAAAGAGGGAATGCTTATTGGACAGTGGAATTAATCATTTAATGAGAAACTGTGGTGTTTTACATAATGCAATCAGGGATCTTTAGTGGAACATCAATAATGCACAATATGCTGAATAAATGTGGTGTTCAAAGACAAGGTAGTTTAATCTCTCGGTGCAGCTCCTGCTTTGGTTTTGTATCAATGACACTAAAACTTGAGGTCAAAAGAAAAATATTCTATCACATGCATAATTAAATCCACTCTGAGTTTATCAAGCTGTACACAGCACCGACTCAAGACTCTTTGAGCAGCTGATGAGGCGAATAAAAGCTTAATCATTTTTAACCTAGCAACAGCAGGAATTGTGCACAGTGCTAACGGAAATGATAAAACAGAAAAACACATCTCGGTGTGCATTAGCATGGGTGCTGGATCAAAAATGCATTAAGCAAAGCAGGGCGGTTTCAACACTGTGTGCAGTGCACACATGAATCTTACACATTAAATAAGGTATGAGCAACCAGCAGGAGTGGTCTTGGAGATCCCATAAAGATAACTATAATTTACTATCAACGTCCCTGCTGTGTGTGCATCAACTTTTGAGTAAATCCCAAAAAAATGAGGCAGACTTTTGTGAATAAACAAGAAAGTAAGATGAACTTGACAACAATCCCTGGGCTTTTGGGGATTTTGCAGAAATTTTAAAAATGCATGGACTTTCTGGGGAGATTGATATAACATGCTAATTGAACTATATACTTCTGCCATTTTGTGATAACCAGAAATACTCTAAATACCAATCAGAGAAAACCATCTACATTATCTCGATCCGCAAAAATGACTGAGTTTGGCCACACTTTTACAAAAAAAATTACATTAGATCAGAGTAAAGCAGGAAATAATTAGAAATAGCAAAAAAGCCAATTTATTTCAGCGCAAGGCAGTAAGAAAAATGAAGAAATAACAAACTTACAAGCTAAAGCTCTTTTCTGTGTAATGACTTTTTGTACATGAGTTTTCTCATTTTGAGCCACCTCTTTGGGCAGTTTCATGAATACTTGCAAAGATATTTGGTTAATAATTACTCTCCTTATTATCTTGCCCAAAGCTGCTCATAATATTTTAACAGAGTAAGACAGATGCTGAAAATTCAAAATGCTAAATTCTTTAACCACTTTTGTTAGAGAACTTCTATATATATATCTTAGGTCTCTGTAGAGGGCAAGTCACTGTAGAGCACCCATGACATTTAGTCTTTTCCTCAAAATGTCACTCATAATGGCATTAAAATTACCCGGGGGCTCTGCGGGTTGTGAAACCTTGTCATGCAAGCATTCCATTACAGAGAACAAAGTGCACCTCACTTGGGCAAAACCATTTAACAGAAACATTGGGAATACAGAGGGTTGCTTCTTTCTTGGAGTGGTATATTTGATGGGATAATAACTATTCCATATATAGAGCATATATTAAAAATGTACATTCCAATGTCATGACCAAGGGTATCATCGGGACATATCATTACCTTTTAAAGTGATGTGTCTCCTAACACAAACATGACCATTTACACATGCATATACATGTTGTCTTTTAACTCTGTTTTTGATCTCTACTCTCATCTATAAAAAGGTATCTGTGTATACACAGAATCTGTGGTAAAGGAAAAAGATTTTAGCACTAAAAGCTTCCTTGTTTTCAGATTTTAGTCTATTTGTTGTTCTCGTTTTAGTGGACATCACATGAGACTGGTTTTGGTTGCAAGCAAGTAATCAGATTGCGTACAGAACAAAAAGGTGCAACAGATTAACAGAACAACAGCTTAGCTTTTTAATTAGCTTTCTGATCGGTGTGCATTCATATGCAGTTTTGGCTGACAACACTGGATGCCTCAAAAGCACAGCTGTTGCCACCAATGGATAGGTCATCAGGTAATAGCAGACAGTTCTTTGATTGGGAATCCATCAGCTGCAAATTTATAACCCAGCAAGCTAAGGATACAACGGAATATTTCTTAACCACTGTGATGATTGAAACCAAGTGGCAGAGCCTCCAAAATTAATCAATTTCCTCAGGAGATGTTGAGCACAGACACAGAGCTCACTTACCAAAACAGCAGAGCTACATTTTCAATAGGGGCAGAAACATGATTCCAAATAAATGCAAATGCTGCTGTTGTGTGTGGTGCGTCTATAAACCTGCAACTGTGAGCTGTACACAAAAATATCAGTGAATAAAAAAAACACAGCATTACTTTAACTGTATGCTCTCTCTCATTCTCCTTATGTCCATAATAAAAAGGAAAAAATTAAGTATAACTTCCCTTCAATAGTGCAATCAATGGTAATTGTAATAGGGGTTTAAATTGAAAGTAGGGTAGTCACCAAAACACCATCATGTACAACATGAAAATACCTGGTAACTACATTAAACCCATACTGTAACTATCCTGAGGAAACGTGCTGTTTATTTTCATCCACTATTTCACTGTAATTCACAGTCAATACCTTCACATAATTATGTGTATGTGCAGTAGTAGAGACTATGCTTTCATGTCTCCTATATTGATTCAAATTAAATTTAGCACAAAAAGTAAGACATTTTGTGCTTATTTCTGTCTTTTAATAATGCTAATTGATGTTGTTTTATACATAATTGGAAAGCCTGATTAGTCACCTTTATAGTAAAGTATAACTTGCATGGAATGAACAATACAGCTAAACATGTGGGAAGTTCCCCACAAAAATGTGCCAATATCCCCTGCAATATTGTTTTTATTTGCTTGGTGGATCAGATAATTGCACTCTCCCACAATAATAAGGAAAAACTAACACATATTGGCCATTTTTATGCTTAATTCATTTTTCTCTGTCAGGTACCTCAGTAGTGGGTGGAAGATCCAAACATAGTCCCAACAACAAAGCCCAAGGGTATTCAACTCCAACGCTTGAGGACCAGTACCCTGCAGGTTTTAGATGTTTTCCAGCTTCAACACACGACTCAGTTTAATATGTCATTGTGAAGAACTTGGATTAGACAATAAGCTGTCGGATCCATTTAATTTGAATCAGGTGTTTGTTGACATATGTATGTCTACCAATTAGGTACAAATCATGAGTCATGCAAACCTGGCATTATTTGAATCTAAAAACAAAAGTAAATAGTAACACGAGAATATTTTAGATGATTTTGACATATTTTTCTGGGGCACTACCCAAAAATATAGCTGAGTTACTCATTCTACAGAAGCACGACCTAAATTGTACCTTGTTGTAAAGGTTACAATATATAATACAACACCAACTGGCATTATCCAATAATAGACAAAACACACATTTCTTTAGATTTTTGATAAGTTCAATAAAAAAAAAATAAAACTACAATTATCAGTAAAGACAGAGAATGAAATTACCTGAAAACCATGTAAAAGTAGAAGAGCACTTGATTGAAATAAGCTGGTAAGTAAAAAGCACTGATGGTTCCCCATGTTTTTTTGTCGGGGCAAATATAACTTTTGCTGCTTCAGCAAAGCTGGCTCTCCACTTAAACTGATGCTCATGGCCAGGAACGTTCACTGGAAGTGTAGTGAAGCTCAGGAAGAATCAGAACAGCTCCCAAACAATAGAAAGCAAGGTTACAATTAAAAAGTGACAGCAGAAAGTTCCTCTAAACAACAAAGCCTTGTGCTATGGCTACTCTATATACTGAACGTACTAAATCGCAGATATTGCTCATAGTCACAGTAGAGAACAGGAAGAGAGACACTTACAGGGAGATCAGCGTAGAAGTAGTGTTTTCTGTCAAAAAATGACTTCTCATTAATGGTACAGTTGAGAGCCAGGGCTGTCATTACAGCTGCTTCAACACACCGTTTGTTCAGGACCTGGGGACACATGGGACCATTATGTGATAGTCTAACAAGAACAGAATTCAAGGGGGGGGTAAATTTCACTTACAGGTAATGTGCCGGGTAAAGATGCATCGAAGAATGAAACCAAGGAGTTGGGGGGAGCTGAGAAGCGAACCAAAGAGCCAGAGAACAGTTTGCTGTTGGAGTTAATCTGGGCATGAATTTCCAAGCCAACCACCCCAACCAACTGCTGTGGAGCGCTGAAATACAAGATAAACGGACAAAAATATACATTTAAGAATTTGGATAACCAGATGACATAAAAAAAAAAAAAAAAAAACACCTGGCTTCACAGACAATCAATTTGAGCCAATCTGATTGTCATTCATTGATTCATACAAGCCAATTCATAACAAATAGCCT
>JBBBVU010000004.1:16625640-16636839 GCA_037177055.1 Atherinosoma microstoma
CATCTATATATATATATAAAATGTGTGTGTGTGTGTTATGGATGGATCTATTTCCTGCTTAAACATGGTTGAAAAAAAACTTTTTTGGTGACAACAGACTGTTTCATGGCTTCCTCATCTAACACTCATTTAGTTCGTTCCCCCTCTTTTATCCCTTGAACACCTTATTTGATAAAAATGTTTTTTTTTTTTACTCTAGTCTAGTCTGAATCATTAACATGTGAAGTCATTAATAGACCCATTCTTAAAAATCTCACCTCTCATCTGATAAACCTCCTCTAGCATGGCTCAACTGACTATCAGCACTTGGCACAGTAATTGCTGCTCATTCAAGGATAGGACATGGCAATAAACTTGTCAGCCCATATAACAATCTCGGACCGATAAGCAGGATAGAGCATTTTGCCATCTTGCCCTCTCATCTTAATGGCAGTCATCTTCTGCTTGGCGTATCCCCCCACACACAACTCATTTCATCCTACCATTAATTCTGAACAGCCAGGGGGACACTGCACCCATCATGGCAGCTTTATGTAAAACAGAATCCCTGTCATGCTTCATAATACAGACATCCATTCAGTTTGCAGCAGATAGTTATTTTATAATGATAATTTGATGCATCATATCGTTTGAAGGTGATTCAAAGTTAATTTTCATAATAAATAAATAGTAAATGATTGATGAACCCTAAACACCAGAGAGGATGATGACGGAGCTCTGTAAGAGAGCTAGATTGTGCGACAAAACATTACATCTTTTGCTGTATTTCTTGTCATCCCAACAATACCACTACTTAACTGTCCAATGAGGTCTACGCCCTCCTGTTCAACAGATACTTTTTTCTGCCTTCAGTTAACGCAGTACCAGCACCTTGCTTCTGAAAATTTACAAGAGAACATCTCAATCATACGGTCGAGCTGCAGCAAAGCCAGAGAGGATCAAATTAATTTTTGGAGTGTGCAGGCTCAGGTGGAATCATCTGCCTGTGTGTAAAGAGAAGGCTGACCAGCCATTAGTTGGTAAATTCTTTCATGAGCTGAGCAAGGTGGTTAGAAGTTATTTTGTAGGTCAAGCAGAGGACATCTGTTAAGGAGGTGGTTAACAACTGCACATAAACACTGAGTGATGTAGTCATCCACCTCTACTGTGAGATAAAAAAAAAGTAAGTTTAGCTCGTACACACTTTAAAATTTTATTGCCAAATGTACATACTGTAGATATTATAAAAAGAGATTATTGAAAAGTTTGACAGGAACAGATAATAAATAAAGATAATTTAAATTTATTTAACCTGATGTAATTCCCATCAATTGGGGTATGGGTTGTCACATTTTATGAAGTTGAAGTTTGGGGATTATTTATCAAATTAATAACTGTATTTCATTGTCTGTTCATTTTTACGTCACTGTGATAGTAATAATCATAATGATATTTTAACATTTTCCATAACCTTATGAAGACTTGCTGCCATTTATTAAAAATAAATGCAATATGATGTTATTAAAAGACTAAATTCTGGCTGTCATCCAATCAGCTCTATTAAAATGTATAAAACAATCTGAAAAAATGACATTATTTTCACTTTCACCTTGCTACTTTCAAATAAGTAAATGAAGATAATTATAAAGAAAATGACATCATGATCACAGTTATCTCAAATAATTGCAATTAAAGGATTAACTTGTTAATTGTTGCAAGTCCATGCAATCTCATAAAGTTGTATCACCAAATTTCTAAGATTTTAGGAGACTTTGCTTTAGAAACAGATACATTGGGTTATGTAGTTCAGAGCAGAGTTGTGTCTCCATGCAGCCTCACAGAACAACCTCTGTGGCTAGAGTTTTACTCGTGTTTTTAAATGATTTATAACTTCAGTAAAAAGACTAAACGTTGTTGTGAACTAGGTGTACCATAAGTAGCATTTTCATACCGAACAGGCAGAGCTGGATAGAAAACTTATCTGCTTTGCTTCAAGCTGCTTTTAGCTGACTATTGCAAGGCTGCCTCAAGTGAACTGTGAAACCTGACTATATAACAACTCATGTGATGGCAAACATTTCACAAGTGGCCAAACAGAGCTACAGATGTGTGATTCATGTTGGGATTCAGGAGGTATATGGAGGTGAGCTTGTGTATTAATCTCCTTACCAAACATCACTTGAAGCATAGAAACAACTTGTCGGCAGCTTTTTGAAGCTCCGGTAAATGATTTGAAACCATGAGCAAAATTCCTCATCCCCCATCAAAATTCCTGTAAAAACCTTTGTGGGACTTTGCATTAATATCACTCAATCTTCTCTAGATTGTTCAATACAAATAAAAATCCAAAGAAAACCCTTAAAACTTCCCACAATCACATCTGAACTGGTACAGGTAAACTAGAGTTGTCTTATCACATGTACTACACATCAATAAAAACTATTCTGCAGTATCTCATGTTTTTCTTTTTTGTTTCATCATTTTAATGAGTAGTTACATGAAGATCTAATCCAGGACACAATTAAATTATTCCTTTACAAAACAGGTTAAACATATCCATGTAGTCTTCATGTTATATGGCTTACAACCTCTTGCAATTGACATTTCAGGTTTTCTGACCTGAGATTTGAGTATGTTCATGTAACAGTCAATTCTCTAACACCAAAAAGTGAAAATGGCATCAAGCTATTGAAAAATAAACTGTATTAGAACTAAAAATGATCATTTTGCAGGATTGCAGCAGTAAAAGTTGTATCATTGTGTGATTGTATCAATATCTGGTAGCATATGGGTGACATAAATATTTTCATCAGATGGTGTTTGCAAGCCTTGCTGTGTAGAGATCAATCAGAAATCACTTCTGATTGCACCAACTTGTTTCTTGATGTGCATGTCCACAATACCTCTTGCTTGCAAGCCTGATAAGTGTCCACTCAACAGACTAAAAAAAAAAAAAAAACTTGATCCCAGTTGGTCGCTATGGTGTGGGTGCATCTGAGTAAAATCGATCCTTTATCGTTTCTTTTGGAATTCTTATTTAAGAATTAAGAAGTAACTAATGATGTTCAGTCACTGAAATGGACAAAAAAACAAAACATGTTTTACCTAGAATATAAGATGGTAGAAGTCTGAATTGGTAAAGCATAAGTACGCCAGTGAAATACATCACTACTGTTTCTAAGTGTTGAACTGTAATTAGTTATGTTAACTATAAAGACAAAAATACTTTGAAATGAAAAATCACAATAAAGAAAAAAAAGAAAAACAGTAATAGAACAATAATGTACAACTGTCACCTTATAGCTAAGGTAATGAAAGTTACTTTGCACAGATATTCATACAGAATCATAATAATGGAAGCATACAAAGAGCTTCACAGTAAATCCATTATTCATTCACTCATTTATAAAGTGATGGTACACCACTTGTGTAGCCACAGCTGCCCTGGGGTAGACTGACGGAAATGTGGCAGCCAATCTGCAACAACAGCCTCCCCAACCATATCATTATTAACATAATAACATAATATAACACAATGTCAATAAATGAACACAACTATTAACAGAAAAAAATCAATCTATGGTTTTAATTTGGTCTCTGAGTTGAAAATAAATTATTCCACAAATTGCTTATATAAGCTGTTTCACATGAAATAGCTGCAACAAGACCGTCATCCCTTCGTTGTCATCTAACCTCCGTCCTGAGCTCCTTGGGAAAGGAAAGAGAAGGTGTGGACTCCCCCATTCTGCACAGTGTGAGAGCACAAGTGGAAATGTCATTCCCAATGGGATCTTAATTAACACACTTAATCATGGCGAGATTGTAGCAGACGACCCACAGATTCATCAAGAATCATTTTACTATTTAAATGCTGGTCATTCTAAGCCTTTTAAAAAGTATCTTGTCATCCAAATTATATGTCAGGACTTGCTGTAACAATTTGTGTGGAGCAATCACCGTTGGGCATATCCATGATTCTCTCACCACATTTTCTCATGATTATTATGCTGTTATATCCTCCTCTCAGCCATGTTGAAAGCAGGAAGGATGCATCATTTGAACTGCTTGACCACTATCCCTTCCTACTTTGCAAAATTTGGACTTAACTTGTCTGAAGTTGTGGAATAGATGTGTTTTGTGTTTCATATTAAAGCTTAAAATATACAGGAATGAAAGAAAAAAAAACGCCAAACCATCACTGCTTCATCTTTTTTATTCTGCTTAAGAATTCAAAAACTCAGAGATTGATGTTCAGGAGTGCCGAAGGACTGATTTGTTTCCCCTTCGCAGACCAAAAGGATGGATGTTGTGTCGCTCAGGCATCTTATTGTGCTGTTTATCGTGGGCAATCAATCACATGCACTGGTTTCTAAATTATAAATTGAAGCCATTCTCATTAAGCACTGACCATTAGTGGTAGATACAGACACAGGAAATATATTTCTTTTGCTGCTAATCAAAGTGCAGTTACTGTGTGAGACAGAGACACATAAGCCTCTCGGTATTTAATGCAAGCAGGACACCCTATAAATATATTATTTGTAACTTCTGTTCTGCAGGGCTCTCTCATTAAATGTTATATTCAGCCATGCCAATTATGTTAGACAACCCAGTTAGGAACCTTCTGCTAATGAAGCAGTCTTAATCTACACTTTCTGCATTGGATATCAGAAAAGTTTTTGTTCTTTCCCTGCTCATCTCTCTTTAAACTTTTGTGGTCATTTTAATGATATGTCAAGAGGATGTCTTTAAAAAAAGAAAACTGCACTTGTGGCTTGTTTTGAGTTCCATTAAGACAAAAACAAATTAAATAATGCCTTAAAGAATATAATTTATGATAAGGAAAAGACGAAGGATGCATAGTTATTGTTTATAGTATGATTTTCAATATTTCCACAGCAGGGCATATTCCATGGTCTATGGCATTAGAGCAGGTTTCGAAGTCTAAGAGAAAAACTAATAAAGGCCAGCTTTATGTCCTGTGAAATTAAATTCAACATATAGCCATATATTTCTTTGCCCATTTGTTCCACCGCCTTCCCTGCTATTCCACCCTATGAAATACACATATATCACAATGCATCTTGCCTTTCTTTATCTGCTGTGCATATTTTGCTTTATGATATATCCAGTGGCCTGAGAACAGAGCACTAAATGTTAGGGTCTGGTAGTAGGTTGCTGATGAATGAGTGCACAATAGACCCTTATAGGAATGCTGGGGCTGTAAGATTACTCTTGCACCATTGCTTTGATGAACGTCCTTTTTAGTTTAGGTAAAAACTAATTAGTTGGTTTTTTGTACAGTCTCACAAACAAGTTCCATCCACTTTGCTTTTTTTGGGTTCTGATAGCTCCACATCTTTTTCACTCATTGAGGAACTTGTTGTTTTTTTCCCCATGATAAAGGAGGTAGAAGTGACCTCTTTTATCCTTGGTGTCATCTGTATTAAAGTAAGTTCTAAGTAAAGTCAGCTCTGGACTATATGTTTGATCAAGAGTACGTAGTACTGCAGTAATTAACGTTGTTGCAGCATTTGCTGAGCTTCATTCTATTATTTGGTAGACTTCTGGTCTGAGAATTATTAGCACACAATTACTGACACTCACTCTTTGTCTGAGGCTGTTATTTACTATTGAATGTACATTTTTGACGATGTGACAATAAAAAGCTCTGTTTTTTCTAGTTTTCAACATATCTCACTTTGGCAAGGAGATAAAGACAAAGACACTCATTTTAGTGTTCATAAAGTCAGAGGTTGTTCAGATAAACCACACAGTTACTGACTCAATCTGAGAATAGTGAATGGTTGAGGTTTTAAGCCTTTGAAGCCCGACCCAGGAAAAACTGGGGAGAATAGTCAAATTGTTTTTAAATCTGAAGTCTTTATTTGGCCCTTAAACAAAATGTGACAATTTTTTTTGCGGGGCTATATCTACCACCTATTACCATGTGACACGTCAAAATTATTGTAATGCAGCTTCTGCTTCCTGGTATCCATTAAGGGGCAGAAGACAAGTATCATATTGTATACTGCAGAGTTTTTGAGCAAAGTTTTTACCATAAAGTGAAGCAATATGTCTCAGAAACTGTTCGTATCAAATATGATACGTTTGGCTTTATAGGGTTAAAACATTGCTCAAGGCTTTAGGAGTTAAGTAACACATAAGACTGTGCAGGTTTTACAAAAGGTCATTTGTTTGGCTCCAAAATTTTGGATTTATTTTGGCTTCCACAGTTCACTGAGTGGTTCACCCTGTACTGTATTTTAATATCAATCTTTCCTGAGTTGTTTAAAATTATTTCATGGTATCCTTTCATGGTATTTCACAGTATGGCATCCCATTTAGTTGTGCACTTACAATTGATTCTTTATTGTACAGATTGTTACTGACTTTGGCAAATTATACAGATTTTATACATCTGACCAGACACAAATTTCCTTACTTTTTTTGTTAGAAACTAAGATTCAATACAGAAAGTGGTGTAAGGTGGGAAAATTGTAAGCAAGTATCAAAATTTCACTTATATTTTGACTAACTGCACCAAGTTATATTCCACCAATGCAAATCATTGTATCTTGCAGTTGATGTTGCAGCTAAATCTGACACATTGCACCGACTGATATTTGAGTTACAGTCAGTCAACTTTGCTGTTTTAGAATCAAATGCCAGAAATCAAAAGAAAGAAAAAAAAATTGGAGTCTCGTTCCTCTCTTGTTTGTCTGAGCTCTAAGCCGATGGGTTATTTTTAAAGACAATATTTTTAAGCTGCTTTTGTTTTGTAGCACAAAAACTTATGGAGTTTGGTGATAAAATTCATACAGTGATACCTTTCTATTGCTCACATCTACCCTTTGAAGTTGGCCAGATGTGATGAATAATGCAGCTCTTCCAAAGACAATATTACCTTTGGCAAAGTTCTCTCTTCAAAGTTCCTCCCAGAGGACAGCTGGGAGAAGTTTTTTACTCTCTTTCGTAACGGCAGCAGTGTATGGCAAACACAATTATTTCTGGAAACTCTTTCGTGTAACCGTGGTAACTGATGATCAAAGTTTTCTCTCTCAGTTTGAGCAGTTTTAACCCATGTTCCCTTTGGGCCTGAGCTAATCCTCGGATGCAACTCTTGAAACTTCGCTGATTACATTCCTCTCACAAGATACTTGACAGAAAGGATCTTGGGAGCAAAAGGAACCGGGTGATCAAAAGCAAAGTCATGCTCAGGAGTCTAAGCTGAGGTAGGGTGTGTGTGTGTGCCAGAGCAGAACACTTTATATCATGTATTTATTTAATGTTTTACCACTGACCTGAACTGTATTGTGCAGCTGTTTACTTTCATGACTATGATAAAACCTGTTGTTGTGGGGGGTGGGGATTAATTGTGTCACTGCTGCACTACTCATTACAGCTTTGCTTGGTGTGGTGATGCGGAAATGTCACACCATCGATCAGTCCTAAAGACAGAGACATGACTGAAAATCTATTTATTTCTCAGCATATTCCTGTTGTTTTGCATGAAAATTGGATAGTTAGTCTAGAAAATTCATAACACATCATTACCACAATTCCTTACCCTACTCTGACATCATTAATGGTTGTGAGCTTGTTTACTCAGCTCATATAAACATTTCAGTTAACAAGCATGTGGCTGTGATGTTTAAATTTGTCATCGTTCAATGGCTAATTCTCATGACTTTGATGAAAATACTGTTAGCACTGTCATTATGGCGCCTCTGAGTGGGTAGAAAATGTGTGTGTCACCACAAAGGTATGTGGGTGTTGTTTTGTGCACTGCCAGTTTGGCCATGGTTGTCTGCAATTACTCCCCTTAGTGGAAACATTAAAATCTGCCATGGAATGGTGCCATGGCTGAGACTTGTCCCCACCTACTCCAAAGACCTCGTAGTGAGCTGGATTCACCACATAAGCATGTTCAATCCATCAACTGAGAGGCAAAGAAGATGCCAAGAGGGAAATTGCTACTCCAATCTGAGCAAGAATTCTGGGTGCAGCAATGCCATGACTGCAGCTTTAGCTGATTGAAGCCTTGTGGGTTCGTGTAATCAGGGATGTGCCAGTTTAGAAGCCCTTCAGATAAGAAGCACATGGGAGGCTCATCGAGATTAGCTTTGAGATGAACAGGCTGTAGATGTTCAAATGTTGTCTCAAAAGTCAAAAAGGGTCCATTTAAGTAGGCTGATTAGGGCAAAAAAAAGGAAAACAGAATTTAACTAATCGTCATGACTGATGTCAGTTGATGTTTTGTAGTTCTGTCTCTGTATAGACTTAACAGTAAACAGGAGTTTTGCAGGGGTACATTATATCCATTGGACTTGAATTTGCCAACAAATTAATTTTCAGTTTAAAAACTTTTGACATTGAGACCACTTATTTGAGGCTGTGTATGTATGTGAACATGCCTGAGTGAGATTTACAAGTTTCCTGCAGGTCTGTGGATATAAAAGTTGTCTAATGTAAACATTTTAAATTGCTCAAGATGCCCTGAAACTATTTTTTGTATCAGTAAATAGATTTGGGAGCTGGTTGATTAAGATAAATCTACCTTGCAGAGCTACTGTAACAATTTGGTCTTGAGTTGAATTGAATATTCCATATCCTGTATTGTTATCAAAAGCTATGGAGGGCCAGAAGCCACACTTGCATCTCTGTCTTGCATCTCCGATTTGGCAAAGTAACAACTCGACTTCATCAAACTTTGAGAGAAACTCATCTTCTGAATGCTGGATGGATGCTTTAAAGTTTTGCCTTATCTGCAGCAGTCTTCTTAAGGTATTTGCATTGTTGGCATCTGAACTGTCGACTTTTGTTAACATGAATATAATGTCAAGTGTATGTGCAGGTTATGGTAACTTGATGCTGAAAGGGACAGATGCCGACCAGAAACTCCTAAAGAAACTGAACCAAACTGCTTTAAAGACAACAAGATGCAAGTTTGCAGGAAGATAATCTACAGAAACGTCCAGGTCATGGATATTTGACGAATTAGATAATCACTTTCTGTCTGTGTGCCATTTTTCTAGTTTAACAAATCAAAAGTGCAAAAATTGGCTTATTTTAGTTTCTTGTTTTGGATTTATAAAAGAATAATGAAAAGCAAGCTGATTATTTATATTTTGAATTTTGTTTGAATGTTAAAAGAACGAATGATACACGGATTAATAATGAATAAAAATTTCAATCTGCAATTCCTCTTCAATATTTCAATTCAAAATGTGTAATTACAAAACAATTTGCAATTTGATTTCTTTTTGTATTAATTATTCGTTGAATATGAAATTATATTTAGCAATCTATATTTTATTTCAAAATTAATCACTCATCATCAAATTTATGTATTGCTATTTCATAGCCCCTGCTGGTCCTCCAAAGGCAGCTTCTGCATCATCCATCCATCCAGCCATCTTCTTCCGCTCATCTGGGGTCGGGTCGCAGGGGCAGCAGCCTGAGTAGGGATTGCCAGATTTCCCTCTCCCCAGCCACATCGGCAAGCTCATCCGGGGGGATCCTGAGGCGTTCCCAGGCCAGCTGAGAGATATAATCCCTCCAGCGTATCCTGGGTCTACCCCGAGGTCTCCTCCCGGTGGGACGTGCCCGGAATGCCTCCCCAGGAAGGCGTCCATGATGCATCTTGACCAGATGCCCGAGCCACCTCATCTGGCTCCTCTCGATGCGGGGGAACAGCGGCTCTACTCTGAGCCCCTCCCGGATGACAGAGCTTCTCACCCTATCTCTAAGGGAGAGACCGGCCACCCTGCAGAGGAAACTCATTTTGGCTGCTTGTATTCGCGATCTCGTTCTTTCGGTCACTACCCAGAGCTCATGGCCATAGGTCAGGGTAGGAACATAGATCGACCGGTAAATCGAGAATGCCTTCTCCAAGTCTACAAAGCACATGTAGACTGGTTGGGCGAACTACCATGCCCCCTCCAAGACCTTGAAGACGGTATACAACCGGTCCACTGTTCCACAACCAGGACGAAAAACCACACTTCTCCTCCTCAATCCGAGACTCGACTATCCAACGGACCCTACTCTCCCCTTGGTCCAGCCCCTCTCAAGGACCAGAGCCCAAGCCATGCGTCGAGGTGAGTCCGACTATATCTAGCCGGAACCGCTTAACCTTGCGCACCAATTCAGGTTCCTTCCCCACCAGAGAGGTGACATTTCACATCCCTAGAGCTAGCTCCTGCAGCCCCAGATCGGACTGCCAGGGTCCCCGCCTTTTGGCTGCTGCAAAACTCACAGAGCACCCGACCCCTACGGCCCCGCGGGTGGTGGGTCCACAGGAGGGGGGACCCATGTTTCCTCTTCGGGCTGAGCCCGACCGGGCCCCATGGGCAAAGGTCCAGCCACCAGGCGCTCGCACCCGTGCCCCACCCCCAGGCCTGGCTCCAGGAGGGGGCCCCGGTGACCCGCAGGAGGGCAAGGGAAACTTAGGTCCAATATTCTTTTTCATCATAAGGGCCTTTGAGCTGCGCTTTATCTGGTTCCTCCCCTAGACATCTATTTGCCATGGGAGACCCTACCTGGGGCATAAAGCCCCCAACAACATAGCTGCTAGGATCCACAGAACGCACAAACCCCTCCACCACAATAAGGTGGGAGCCAAGGGAAGGGCCGCATCATTGCTCTCTCAAATGATAGGGCAAATCTTTGCCTTCTTTTTCCAAATTGTCTCTCGATGTTGGTGATCCAGGGAACTTGTTCACATTTTGACAATGTCTTTAACCTGTTTTGTCATCTCAGGTCAAAACAATATGTCATGTTCTTTCTTTTTACTCTATTCCACATCTGTGCAGCCTTGGTGGATGTGTGATAACATTTCTGCATGGAGTGAGGCTGGATGATCTTAGATAGTCTTCTCACCATTATACACATTGAAGTTTATCACTGATAATCCATTTTTGTGATTCCAAAATTCTGTTACACTATGAGAGTAGTTTCGTCTCTACCAAGGCCATCCCTCTTGTAGAACTGTCTTTGTCAGTCTCCTCTTTGATCCCCATCAGCCAAATGTTGCTGACATGTACGGCGCTATTATGTGAACCCGATTACCTGTTTCCTCACTGAGGCTGCTATCATGGTCAGTCAGTGATAAGCCGGTCATGTGTGACACATGTATTCATTAAAGGAGTCATCACCCGGAAATTGCACTTTTTCAAGTTAAAACATGTGTATCGGTGTTGGGGCTGTATATTAACT
>JBBBVU010000004.1:16660366-16671531 GCA_037177055.1 Atherinosoma microstoma
CTGTGCTTTTCGTTAATAAATATTATAAACTCAGTATTGTGTATTGGTGTTTTGTCATCTGCATCTGAGCCTCTGTCTCGTTCCGTGACACCTACATACAAATGAACGTTATTAGAGAGCAAATCTTTAATATTGCACCAAAGTTAAATCAGTAAAATTATGTATTTGAAATATTTTCCATCATATTCTGCCTTCTTTTGTTGTTTCAGAACTAGACAAGTCCTGCAGATGACGATGAACCCCACAATTGATATTTCAGCACTGATGTGCTCAGGACTATATAGGATATATGCGAATATGCGTGCATTATTTTGCGCAAGAAGTCACATGAACCATTTGTGAGAACGGCCTGACCACAGTTTATTTAGTGAAATAAAATAAACATATGGAAAACATTTTTTTATGCATTCAGAAACGTAAAATGAAGCCTTTTGTGGAACCAGGAAAGTTGTGTGGATGTCACAAAAAAGTTCCCCATTGACCCATGGCCCTCATTTTCGTGGGCCCATCACGTAATTTTGATCAATTACGTGCCACCAACACATAAAAAGTGGAGGGTGTTGAAATAACTTTGTGCTTATTTCACGTATTTCTGTAAGATCAGGTTACTACAGCTACAACTGAACTCTTTTAGTGATAACTGGAATTAAAGGAGTGCATTAATCTGTGTAAGGAGTCTTCCTTATAGGGGTTGATGGGATCTTATCATCTGTGGCTTCCTGACTGTTGCTGCTCTGATAGTAGCATTCCTGGCAATGCGCTCAGATAACAGCTGCCACAAAGTATGTGCCCTCAGACGTAAGATGATTGGATTTACAGCTGCTCCAAGCATTAGCATCACTAGCTGCATGTGTGAACACATTAGTAATTGTTTAAGGGAAATAGATATGCAGCAGTTACAGTATGAGCAAGTAGATGAAGACGGGTTGGAAATAAAATGTAGAAAAACTTAATTTTTTTTTTATTAACAGTTCCACTCAGTTTTGAAAGTGACTTTTATTTCCAGTGACTTCATATATCAGTGAATCAACAAGGATGTGCTCTTGAATTAGGAGAAGAGCTGCTGCAACACGCAGGGCCCCAGGGCAAGAAGCAGGGCACCACCTGAACAGGTCATCAGTCCATCACAAAGACAATTAAAATAAATAAACCATGCATGCTCACACTCGCTCATCAGATCAATTCAATATCACCAATTCCCTTAACATGCAAGCTTTTTGACTGTTGAAAGGAGCCAGAATGACCAGAGAATGAGGGCATGCAGAAGGAGAACAAGAACACTCTCCACAGAAAGGGCCTAGTCAAGAGTTAAACCATTAAAGTTCTTGCAGTGAGGTGACAGTGCTGACCAATACACCTACAGTGGCACTCAGTTCATACACAAATATGAACCGAGTGTGCTTAAAAAAAGCTGCAGTCCTGACAGCGTGTTAAGTCAAGTTGGGAGAATTCAGATTAAATATCAACATCTGACAAAAAACAAACAACCATCATTCAATCTAATGCAGTAATAACGGCATCATTGGTTTGGATTGACTTAATGCAGTCATAAAATCTCCAAAGCAGTTAGGCAATGAAACATGATCTAAAATCTAAGCTGTTAACTAGTATGAATCTTCCAAGGTTAGAGTATTTAGACTGCAAAGTGTCCTTTTTGTGTTTTTTCAGACAGTGTTTCTGGGCTGAGATGCAATGGAGATACAGTAACACAACGAAGCAATTTTACTCTAGATATTTTCCTGCTCAATTTTATACGTTTTTGCAAGAACTGTTCAAATGTAACACTATCACTTACATTCAGTCTTTTCTTTATGGCTGGTTAGGAGATGAGGAACACTTCCAGCAACTTGGCGTGGTGGCAGTGGCTCAGGTGGTAGAGCAGGTCGTCGGTTTGAATCCTGTTACCTAAAGACACTTTACCCTCCTTGCTTCCAGTGTACTCAATTGTAAGTCACTTTGGATAAAAATGTCTGCTAAATGACTGTATAGTAAAGTAAAATAAATGTGAATTGTCTTATGATGGTTTTGAAAAACTGACAAAAGGCAGAAAATTGACAGTTCATTCAGATGAAAACAAGTAACAAACAACCACAAAAAAGGTTCCACTGTCCGAGTTAAAATACTAATTCTAGCTCGAAAGGCCATCAGAGATATTCTCTTAATAGAAAAATATTAATCTATTAGCAACTTTTATTTTCATATTAATGTTGCAGTCCACATTCATTTGTGCTCCCTCAAAAATATAATGATCAACTGAAAAACTGTACAATTAACTATAGTTGTACAACTATCTTGACACATGCTGAATGCGCTGGCTTAGCACTTTCTGACAGGAAGTGTCAGTTTGACTGACGTTTCTGTATCCATCATGTTGGTGCATCAAGTCCTGCATAGGCAGGACTCCAAAGCTACATCATTTTATTGTTAACACACCTGACAGTGATTGGCAGGGATGTCCAATTATAGCTGCAGTTAGCTGACCAGTGCAGGTCATCGAATTCTCATTTGGACTACTGTTGTTAAATAGTCCCATTGATCCATGAAGCTGATCCACAAGATTTTGATAGAGAGCTGTTATTGGCCAGGACTGGGACAACAGGTCTGCGTGGTATCCTTTAATGATGCTTCATGGGAAACTGTCATGAATTTATTGTGCTGGGGAAGAAAGCCCTGTGTTAAACTATGTAGATTTTTTCTGTCAGAGGGAGAAAGAAAAGGCTTACTTAAAGGGATACCTGCAATAACTGTTTTGCATTCTAAAAGTCTGAATAAAGACACATTTTGTGACACACAACAAGAAATATGATGTAAGACCATGAGTATTAACAACTAGAGACTATACTCCTAAATATGATCATATGGGTTATTCGTTTATGCAAGCAAAAATTATCTAGAAAATAGTTTAGAGAACCTGCAAGCTCTAGTAGCCATGACAAATCACTACATATGAGGTGCAGAAATGTCATCATGACAGTGATTTGAGCCCTGTTGATTGTTTTATTAGTCATGATAATCAATTATCTTGAGCAATGATTGCTTTCTAACTTTTTATTGTTTGCTTCTGACCTTTAGGCACTGAAGTCCACTAAAGACAACCAGGAAGTTTATCTATAACATTTTTGTGTTTACCAAGGCAATGAGCAAAATGACATCCATAAGTGTGACATTATGTTGTTAAATAATGTGTTTTAGTCTTACACACAAACATTTTCTAACCCTTACAAAGCAGTATTGATTTCTAACCCTAAAAAGTAATTTTATATTAACCTAGGGAAGAATTGACAATAGGCTATCTTAGTAAGGTGTTGTTGTGTCATAAATGCATCAATAATTGAAAACTCTACATGTAACCGTACTATCCAATATTAATTCTGTTTCCTCCCGGAGGACCATAATAAAACAGAGACAAAATAAAGAATAAGTTGAAACACTTCAATTTGGGGAAAAACACTGTGACTAAATTGTTGCAGAGGCCTATGTGCTCTAGGCACATACCTTTTTATTGACATGTTAACTAAGTATTCCTAGCACACTAAAAGCAATCAAGGTCCAAACTAGATGGCTGCATGTTGGAGATGAAGTTTTGAGTAAAAAGTCAGCATCTTTAAAAATATTAAGAATAATAATATTTATCCACATAATGGATATTTGTCCTCTGGTGAATTAATCATGAAGAAAAAATACTGACATCAAAGTTATTTTTCTAGTTTTTTCATTTCATAGATTTCAGACAATATAAGCTTCACAGGAAATTTGTTTGGTGATCTTCAATCTGGTGTTCCATGTTATTTTTAGAAAATCAAAGAGCAAAATCTTTTTTTGTTAATGATATTTATCACCCTATTCCTGCTACAGTGTCATCCAAACAATAAGTCAGATGCAGTGAAATCAGTGGTGCAACTGGGCTGTGTATGTCTGGGTACGTCTGAATTTGGGTCTGCTCATGCACATGTGCATCTGATGAATTTTTTAATATTCAGGATATTATTGTTTCCTTTTCTGGTCATTAAAACCACAAAGAGGAAACAGAGCTGCCTCAAATTGGTTCTTAATTGATTTCTTTAAAAAAAAAGAAAAACAGTTTGATGTAAAATTCAGAAGGTTTTCACAACAGTAAAAGATAGAAAGCAAAAATTGATAAAGCACTAAGCACTTATGTAGTTAAAACTCCCCAATCACACTTTTTGTGAATTGCAGTGTGCAATTGGCTGTACTTATTTAGTGAATATTAACATCTGAAATCTCACTATAGATAATCATTGTTGTAGTCATCTAGAAATATCTGCAAGAAAAAAAAATTCTGTCTCACAACAGGAAGTAAAAATAAAAACAAAGCCAAATATGTTTAAGGAAATGACCAACTCTGGATTTTTAAATAACATTAAAGGTGCAATGTATTGAAAATTGTGTGGAGGAAGCCGGGTACAATGTACGATTAATAATAGCTCCAAAGTATACAGAAAAATTGTTAGAACAAGGTCCAAATATAAATTAACTATTGAATGACTTAATGTATATTTTACTTAAGTGCCATGCAAGTGCATGTGCAACCCAAATAGGTTTAAATTACACTATCAACATTCAAACAAGAAGATAATCAACATACAAAGTATTAACTCATCCCAATAACAATTACACAAAGCAAGGTTGTTTTAGTTCAGGAAACAGAGTCCTTTGTCTAAGTTTCCATGCCTTTTCCAAGAATCTTGCCAAACTATATATTTCATTTTCAAATACCCAACTCGACATATCCCCATCAGTCATCCAAAACAAACAAGTTATAAGTTTTAAAATAACAATATATTGAATATTGTGTCTTGACTAAGTGTAATTTACATTTCTGAGGACATGCACAGCTGATCCTCCTCACAAAACAGGATATTCAAGGCACCCATTAAAATAAATTATTGTCTTGGCTAAGATATCTAATGCCTGGTTCAGACTACATGATTTTTTTTCATCGTTCACGAATGTCATATGTCAGATTAACCGACGTAAATGTCATAAATTTGCCCCCCTATCATCCCATGTTGTCCAGCGCCTTCTGAGTGCACAAGAGGGGAGGCGGGACAAGCAGCTGTCAAACATGGCAACAGATGCACTTTGGTTGAGATTGGCTATCCTCTGCTCCGAGAGAGAGAATAAAAAGACGGCATACTAGTTCTTCGGTGGCGGGGGGAGGGCGTCATGGGCTGTCTATCCTGTAGAACTTGAAGTAACAAATTTATTAACATGTTTAAAACACTGCAATTTATAAACATTCTCAACCTCAACCTCCGGCTGAGAAATGTGAAGCCTATGCAGAAGTGCCAAAAATTGCAGTTCACCCGTCATCTGCTAGGGACTGTTTCCAAAAGGGAGCAAATCCCTATAGACTGTCATGATAAAAAAGGCCAACTTCACAGCAGAATTAAACATGTGTACAGCCTAGTACAAAAAAACATTTTAGGTTTAATTGGGCAAAATGGAGGGCACAGTTTAATACTCTGTGCGCATGGATTTCCTCCGGCTTTTTTTTTTTTAAACAACTGACACTTTCTGGGCTCCGTAGTAAACAGTTGGTCAGTGCTCGTGAACCCTCTGGAACAAGCATTGCGCTTTCCTCTGCTCTGGAGGCACGGCTTCGGGGGAAAACTGAAGAAAGGGGTTTGGACTTTTGAATTGTGCATTTTCAAAATGTAGCTTGCTCAAACTGTTTTTCTAGGATCTCTTACTCTACCTTTCAATGATGCACCACTAGGGTTTTAATGCAATGCACTAAGTCCAGTTTGAGAACAAAACTTTCATGTACCAGAGTTTGAGTGAAATTATGTTATTTTGAAGCCAGAAAAGCCCCACAGACAACACAACACAGTCCTCAGTGACTTGGAAACTCGTTGGCTCAAAATTTTATAAGAATATGTACAATGATCTGTGCACTGTTTCATAGGACATACCTCATCTGTCCTTCCTCTTCTCTATTCTGTTTCCGTGCCACCTGTGCTTCTCTCTTCTCAGTATGCCTTAGGCATGCTTTCCATAAATCATTCTCACCACTTTGGTTGGTGGTTTGGATAAAAGCATCTGCTAAATGACTGTATGGTATAGTATAGTTTCAAGTAGTGCAAACAGAGCAAGGAGTTATGACTGAAAATTTTTACTAAACTAATATTCTCCAAATTGGCGCTGCAACTTTTGCTTTTCCAAGTGGATTTTGTGTCAGCTGAACTTCAAATGAATTCAAACTGTTACCCCTTTATATAAATATGAGCACATGAAAAAAGAAAGCCATGAGGCAGCTTTTTTGACAGGGCTTCAAAAAGAGAGCAAACAAGGATATTTTTTCCCTATTTTTTTTTCTAAATATGTATATTACAAGGGCATTCTGAAATTAAAACATGGGAAGCTCATGACTTACCCGGCGATTTACTTTGATCCAGCACTTTATGGATAGATAGTGTTGTTTTGGGACCGTAAGCCATCAAGAGGAAAACTTTAAACACAGCCCCCAGTACTGATGGATGACTGCAATAAATTAGCTCGTTTGAAATAATCACCACACTCCCAGTTGTCGTTTCCGACACCTCATTGGATAGATAAATTGCTTGTTTGTTTCATTCAACAGAGCTCCTTATCATTTGCCAATAATGTCAGCTATTTCTTTCAGTTTAACTTCATTGCCTTCTAAACACAGGCAACTTTCACACAACTTTGTGAGCATGGACAGGTAAATGGACAATCTTGGCTCAGATAGTAATATCAAAAACTAAAAGTTAAGACATCTCATTGAGAATACATGTTCTTTGGTTATTCACTGTTACGACCCGGCTCTAGGGAAACTGAACCGCAACAAAAAGGAACAGTGGCAAGATGATAAAGTGGAACAATAGAGATTTATTATTGCAATAGGAGATGTGGTACAGACAACAAGAGTTTCAAAACACAGGAGTTGGGGTTAGCGATGCTGCTCAAATAAATAAATACAAAACCAGAGCCTAAACAAAACTTAAAGCAGCCAGTCAAAAGAACAAAACACAAAAGCTGGCCCACTGAGCTATAGGCTACGAAAAATCCAAAAGAAGCAGCACCAATAACTAAGACAATATTTACAAATATGTACAAACTCGATATACACACACACACACACACACAAAACAAAATCCCTCTCTAGCCCAACTCCAAACTACCTCTACAAACCAACTCAAATAACAGAAGGAGAAGCCATAAGGGCTTATAAGAAAAACTATCCAATAACTAAACAAATACAAGACTTAACAGTCTTATAATAAAATACAAAAGAACCCAAATGATTAAACACTATCTAGAAAAACAAAACCCCTCAGAAAACAAAACTAAAGAACAAAGCTATGCAGCTACACTAACACAAAACTAGTTTAAGGTTGTCAAATTCTCAAAAGTCTAAAGTTCTGGCAAGCTGGGCAGACTGCTTACTGAGCCAAACTGTTGCCATGGAATGAGTGTTGAGAATTTTATGCTGGGCAGGGAGGAAGTGGAGCAGTGATTGGTCAGGATGTCAACGAACCAGGATGCAGGTGAAGAAGGTGTGGTGAGGTGGACGAATCCCAGCCGGGCAACAGAACAGGGTTATTACATGTGAGATTGGACACAGAAGGAAGCAATTAGTTGACAGCGTAACATTCACAAACAACAATTAAAAATGACTTAAAAGACCATTTTGGTAGATTCATTTTTTTAGTGTAGCTGGTTGATACAGGTTCCAGAGAACTCTGGCCCAATTTAAGCCCTGACTACGTTGGTAATGTATTCTCATAAGGCAGGGTTTCAACAGCTTGTTAGTGATGAATAAAAAAAACACACTGAAGAATAGTGGCACAATAAAACCGTTTTCACCTCAGATACTTTGACATCTTAAAGTAGCTAGGAAAAGCTCAGGCGTCTTCATAATGGCAGGATTCCACTTACAGGGTGATTCAGCTATCATGCATGCTGGCTCGCTGTTGTGAGTTACATGACAAGTGATCCATTGTTAATTTCAGCTTATTTTACCTGCATTGTACTTGCAGTGGTCAGTAAAAATGTCTACTATTGAGAAGGTCCATATTTATATTAGTAGTTTATGTGGAACATTATATCCAGTTGGCTTCGCTTTTCAGACACCTACTTTTCTGTAAAAGCTTTTGTACATGAAGCTTTGGAGAGAACAAAGCTAGGCAACAAGGAAGTAATTACTGAAAATGAATTAAATAAATCATTTAAAGATTCTTTGTGTAAAAAATCGTATCTAGTCTTGAAACACTCTAAACTACTGTTTTTACTTTTGATAGATCATTACTAGAATAATGCTCTGGTATTTGAAAAACCCTATTCTATTCTACAGTCATTCAGCAGATGCTTTTCTCCAAAGCGACTTACATCTGAGAGTGAGAACAACACAAGCAAGAATTCAAACTAGAGGGAACGTCATAATTAAGTGCTAGTCAGACTGCTGAGTCCAGTTGGACACAGGTGCTGCCATGTTGTGCTATAGGCAGTGCTTTTTTTGGTTTGTTTGTTAGTTTTTTTTTTGTTTTTTCTCCCCCCCTCCCTACAATAGTCCCTTTGTTTAATTACAAGATCTCGATTTCATCACACATATTATCATCTTGGTTATGTGTGTACGCAGGTTGTTCAGTGCTGAGTTGTGCCAAAGAGCTGGACAAATCTTTCGAACTCATCCTGACAAGTAGAAGAGTTAAGCTAAGTGCAGAAATGCTCCTTCAACAGCTGAGTCTTTAGCTTCCTTTAACATACTTAAAATACTACAGATTTTTAAAAACCAAAACATGTGTAACGATTTTGGAAACTCAAAATTAAAACAAATTTACAGTTTTAGTTGCAAAAGCGTTTTGCTCTGTTGCCTAACGGTTATTTGGCATGAGCCTGCTTCTTTAATAAGGCAGCATTTTTTCATTTAAATTCTCTCAATAGTTGTTAGTAAACAGTAAACGATTATAGGATAATTTGGTCAAAATGCTTCTCCACAACTTTGAACAATAACCTCTACTTAACCTGTAAACCTTTTGTCTCAGAGGAAAGCCATTAGCAATAAATTGTGCTTTTCAGCTTAAATTAAACAGTTCAGTATTAAAAATGTAACAAACTCGTAATGTTCTTCTGAGTGGTACTGAAAAAAACCTCTAAATGTATACGAGTCAAAAATTTATAAATGGACAGTAAACTTGCTAAAAGCACTCAGTGATCTCTGCTGTGACATCACCACAACCTTTGGCTGGGGACGTCATACAGTGATGATAAAAATGAGGTGATGCTGTAAACAAGATAAAGCACAGTAGGATATTTGTGTTGAAAAAAAAAGCCTATTTTGTTCCGTTTGATGTTTGTGTTGACCTTCACTGTCCTTAGGTCAGGCTACCACTGTCTGTTAGAAGCCTCAGAACACACACACACACACACACACACACACACACACACACACACACACACACACACACACACACACACACACACACGCACAGTGTGAGGCTTGAAAGACACACTGATCTTCTGCACGAGTGGAGATGGTTATGCAACAGTCTCATCACAGCAGGTGCGACACGGACAGTGGCATGTTGTGAGAAGTGAGGAGGGACAGGCGGATAGCCAGGGTTATTTTTAAAGTCACTATCAGAGCCATCGGTAAGGTCGGCTCAGATGCAGCTTTTTTCTGTAAGCCTGCTGATTTCTGCAAGGGCTCTTTATATTTTATCAGCACTGCTGTTCATTTCAGTGGGGGGATCGTATGTTGACCATAAAATGAATATAAATTAATATTTAAAAAGCAAGTGTGCTAACATTACTAGGAATGTGCAATGTGAAAGCCTAATTTTATGTGAGGCTAAGTAGGCAATTATGAGATAATGACTATAATTCTGTCTTTTCAGTGTATTAAGACTGTCATACATCTTAATGGGGCATTCATCCATCACATCTCACTTTCGCCTGAAGCAAATCAAGCATTTCTCTGAGTTATGAGTGTTGCTGTGTCAGAGCTGAAAACCCGTGTCAACTCCTAGTGACCAGCATCAAATTTTAACATCAGTTACTCAGTGTGTGTAACTCTGCACTGCTGGCTCTTCTATCTGTTACTCCATGTGCTGTGAGCAGGCAGCTGTAGCTAAGCACCCACTATTTTACATCCAGCACCGAATTCAATTTACCGCCCAACTGGAAAATGAGTGTTTGGGGAAATAAAGCCGAGTGAAGGAGGGAGAGGAACAGGAGCATTACTGTAGCTGATGTGTTTGTGCACATTTGTTATGATTTGCTGGAGCAGGAAAACAGGATGTGTTTAGGGGCATTTGGTAATAAAGTGAAAAACCAGAAAACACCCTAATAGAGTTCAACATCAGAATGAAATGAAAATTTGCACCATACATTCCTACAGGACAAAACAAAGGGTTATAAAACTACTGTATGTTGACTCAGTGGCTCTTGGCAGCAATATGTTCAGTTTAATAAGATTGTTGTACCTCATTAGGAGATTCAGAACAAGATTTTTTACAAATACAATTGAATTACCAGTTGGTCCACAAAACATTGGGTTACTTGACGTAAACCCTGGTTCTTTGATAACAGAGTGAGGTGTTTCACTATGGGAATCACCTGGGCGTGACCAACTACAGAAGCTCCAATGACACAACGTCTGTCTGTGACAGACCGGTTGAGCTGTGCTCAGGGCTCCGCCCCCCCGTACATATACGGCCAACCGACCACTTCAAACTCGTTCTGGACAGGTTTCTTACCGTGTCCATTCAAGAAGGGATGTGTTGGTGAAACACCTCATTCTGTTTTTAAAGAACCAGGGTTTACGTCAAGTAACCCAACGTGCTTTTTCTAACTTCGCTCGGTGTTTCACTATGGGAGATATAGCCCACTCCCGAATTGCATAAACAACCCCGAAGCACGGGCAAAAACGAGACAGGTAGAGACACTAGGTCGGACCTAGCTCCCCCACACCCAACACTGCGTGAGCCAGAGATGGCTGAGCAACATCCAGCCTGTAAAACCGCACAAATGTATTTGGTGTGGCCCAGCTAGCGGCAGCACAGATGTCCTGAATAGACACCCCTTTAAACAAGGCCCATGACATAGCCATGCTCCTGGTAGAGTGAGCTCTCACCCCCGCAGGTGGCTGCGCTCCTCTACACCTGTAAGACACACCTATA
>JBBBVU010000004.1:16686839-16697979 GCA_037177055.1 Atherinosoma microstoma
TGCTGGAGGTGCCTGGAGAGATTGCTGACCTGGACAGAAAGGAAAGGGAGTCAACCAACGGCTGTGGTTGACCGGGACCAGACCGTGACAAAAACGCTGAGGACTTTTAGGGAACTGTTGAGTAAGGAAAAAGAACTCCAATAAATGAACTCCAGTCTAAACTCTGAGCAGTTGTCTTGTTCTTTTAACAGTGGTCTCCCTGCTGGTATCAAAAGGACCCCGTGTGACACATACTTGTCTCCTCTCTCCACCATCTTCCTGCCCATGACCTGTAAATTGATTTTAACACATCTTGAAGAACGTCTCAATTCCTGAAATACATCTAGAGGAAAGAGCAGATTTGCCAGAAGAGCGATAAGAGAGGATGCACAGGTGTATCTTTTGCAGAAGCAATTTCAAATGGAGCGTGATGCATTTATGCAACACTGAAAACTGTATTGAAATGAAATGCATCATATTTGATAGCTATTGGTGTCGTTTCAGGGGTCATCTCATGGCTCTACAGCGTATTCTTCTCACCTGTCTAAATTATGTGAAGAACCCTGGCACTGTCTTACCATTCTTTTCTATTTTGTTTCAAACAAAATAATGGTTACACTTTAACACCAATTAAAAACTCCCTTTCAGTGACTCTGCTTGTGGTGCTTTCAGCTGCCCATTGATTTCTCTTATGCTCCAGGGTCTTCAGCTTCCTTTGTGTCTCCCTGCTGGTTTCCTTACCTGCAAACCATCTCCTGTTCTCAATGCTCCTTCACCTCTCTGCCCCCACAACAGCTCCATCCTGTGCCCATATTCTTAATTCCTGCAGTCAACTCCCCTTCCTTCCCATCCAGACATGGTTTGAATTGTGTCTCAGTTCCTGAAACTACAATTTGTGGCTTGCCTTTGAGTTTTTTGCAGCAGCATCTCAGGTTGCAATAAATGAAAGAAAATAATTAAAGTTTATTTTTAAATTGGCACGCACAATTCAATTAAACATTTTCCACTTTGCATACTCAAATTATATAAGTTCTCTATCTTTGTGACCCTAATTTATAACCCATTAAGGAGATAATGAAGTGACAACTTGTGGCATGAAAGTGTGAACATAGAGCAGAAATACAGTTCATGAAAAATGTCCATTTAATGTTTGCTGTCTGTCAATGTTTTTGTTTTTTTTTCTTCCTCCAGAAAGCCTCTGCTATAAACTCAGTGAAGTTCACACTGATTCATTTTCTCTTAGTGAAAATGTGCTGACTCCCTCCTCCCTTTGAAAGACACAGATATTAGACCTGTCTAAATTTTAGGGCATATCTTGCAGCAATAACAGTTTCCCAGCTCACAGCTCAATTCTTCAGGCACTGCAATATGAACTGAATACAAGACTCTGCTATTCCCTGTATGTTACAGCCACTGTAAACAATGTCCCCACACAATGATGAACTTTCCTCTTTCTTGTCATTGTAGTGTTTATGTCTTCCCTTGCTCTTTTCTCTCTGTTCCCCTTCATCTTTGTCTCATTAACATTTAATCTTTCAAAACATTTAATCTTTCATCCTTATTGAGTTTGCTATTTCCGTTATTCTTTTATGCTTATTTTACATTTTAATACTCTTTTTTTTTTTAACCACATTCTTTATGATAGTCTCATTTTAATCATTGGATATAAACATGTACGTATAACCTTTGGTCTCTCTCACCAGATTATTTGCCAAGGTACTTTAGTAGAAAATGTTGTTTTCTCCAGATCCGTCAAAACCCATGTACATGAAAAGATGCAGCTACCTTGAGGATCACTGCTGAACACTACAAGGATGTCAGCGGGACATTTACACTATATTGCGCATAGATAAAAATATACCCATATTGTTTTCTGTGAGTAGTTGGTGATATCCAACTCCCCGCTATTCACCACTAGAAATGATCAATGCAGATTCTTTCCACATATGGACCAGTAGGTACCCACTCTACCTACTAGTAGGCTGTTATACCCCATTCAACATGATAATAGGAACATATCTATAGGAATGAATAGACTGCAGGTTGACTTGCATAAAAACAGACATATAAAGCATTAAAAATGGACAGTTTCCATAAACTGTGTGCTGACTTCATGAAGCACTTTATGGTTTAATGGAAATGTCGCAATGGCTTGCTGTGTTTTTGGAAGAAGGAAATATTACAAATCAGACACTGGGATGAACAAAGCAAAAATAAAGACAAGTTTTGTTCAGAATGAATTGATGTCAGAAGGAAACTGAAAGGTTTGCTGGTGGACTTATACTGTTGAGTTTTTCCCACACAGACCAGACAGTATGTCTGATCCACACATCAAATATACTCACGTCATCATTTGGTATCTGTCGTGTTCAAAGCAGGACTGAGAGGCCGGGCACATACTGAGTCTCTCATGTAGTCCAGTGTCTCTTGTATAAGTAATCTGGCATGGTCTTGAAGATGAAATACAAATTGTGACATAAGGAAAATGTTCTTCATCACAAAAGAGAAATTGTGTTTTTAAAAGGTTTGTATGTCCACTTCTGTCACTGTACCAGTCACAGCAACTAATGAAAAATGACAATTAAATGTTCACTAAATCTTAGAGGTCTAATTTAGATTGGAAAGAGTTTGAAACAGGCTTTTGCCTTTGATTGATTTTATTCCTATTTAATGATGCCACTTTAATCTGTTAGCTCACTGTTTATAAATGGACTTTTGGACCACTTGATGGTTGTATCCAATATTTCATTGGGACTTTTGATAAATTTGCAATTAAAATGTTCTTTTTAAAGTTTTGTGATCTTTAAATATATGGCTATGATTTAGGATTAGAATTCAGCTAAATCTCCAGATCCTTTATAGTAAAATGATCTGTCAGTCTGTTAAGAAATCCCTTTTTAGTTAAAGACCAACAGAATATTAGTTTGGTCGTTTTAGAGTGCTTTAAACTACACACTTAGACTGAGAAATTCTTTTAATATATTCAAATTGAATATATTTCCTTTTATATTTATCAATGAGAAGAGTTCAGTTCAGAGGAACAAGCAGAGAGAGAGAGCAAGTAACAGATCATGTAAATGGGTAAACAGTAAACAGATTTATGTAGACATTGTTTTTGCTGGATTTTTTTTTCAAGCCACTAAACATGGGCATAACCCCATAGAGCAGTGGTTTCCAACCTATTTTCCTTGAGGACCCCCTTCATGCATATACTAAAAAGCCATGGACCCCCTGCCCCATCCCATGCTGAAACCATGCCTGCTTTTATGCTTTCAAAAGTGAGATTCTCACTGTAAATAATGTATTCTGGTTGAGTCCTGTCCTTTGACAAAGTCAAAGTTAAATTAACAAAATATAGACTTTTTTTTTTTTGTGTCTTACAATAGGGACAATATATACATGCAACCATGGCAATATATGCAGATGATACAACATTGTGTTTATCAGCCAAGGATGTAGGTCAACTAAATATCATCTTAAATAGGGAGTTGGATTTAGTCACACAATGGAGTAATGACAATAACTTAGTCATCAATGCAGGTAAAACAAAATGTATGATAGTTGGGTCAAAATATTTTCTTAAGGAGTCATCAATATTGCACTTAACCATAGGAAAAAACATGATTCAACAAGTAGAAGAAGTTAACTTATTGGGTGTAATTGTGGATAGCACATTGTCTTGGAATAGTCAAATAAATAATATATTGAAAAAAATGGGTCGTAGTATGGGAATAATCAGACACTGCAAAAAATGTATTCCCCAATGGCTGACCAAACGACTAGCTCAATCATTAGTATTATCTTATCTAGATTATGCATCAGTTGTTTGGTCAAGTACTAATGAAAATAATTTACACAAATTGCAAGTCGCACAGAATAAAGTGGCACGAATTGTTTTGAGTTGTCCATACAGAACTAATATAACCACAATGCACAACAATTTGGCATGGTTAACTGTAAAATACAGATTGAAATATATTTTATTGTCATTTATTCGTAATATTATTGTAACAAAAACTCAGGTAATTATTTACGGACAATTGTCTTTCTTTGCTGATCAACACAATTATTGCACACGACAAACCAGCGGAACGCGGTGTGTTCTGCCGTGGTTGCATGGAATGGATTGCCAGGATTTCTGTTATTGGAAAATAATAAAGAGGGTTTCAAAAAGAAATTAAATCTTTTTTTTGTTCACACAATCGACATGATTGTGAAAGAGCATTGATAATATTGAATGATGTTTCATGCTATTGTTTTGTGAATAAGTATAAATGAAAAGCTTTTTTATTTTTATTTTTTCAGGCTGTTATAATGTATGTCCTGTTTATGTGTGTGTGGGCATGAATGGTGAAAAAAAAAATGTATGTAGATAATTAATTTGTAATGTGGAGGAAATCCCAGGAAGAATAGCAACTGATGCTTCAGTTGCTAATGGGGATCTTAATAAATACAAATACAAATAGCTCATTTTAGTTGGGGTTTTTTGTGTGTGTTTCTGGTATTTTGGTTTTAGTTGTGATACATGTTTTCTTTAAGCTTGTTCATCTCTTATTGGTGCTCCTGATGATTGTAAAGGCCATAGGATGTTCTCTGTTGTGTATCTGTACAGATGTAGCAGTTGGTTGCCTGGTGTCTCTATTTGGATTGAAGGGTCATTGCTTTGGCACAACACAGCAGCCAGACCATCATTCAGCTTGGTATGATAATGAACGAGTCAAGTTTAAAAAAAAAAAATATTTGATGTATCTTATCTCATCTTACTCACATAAATCCAAACTTGTAACCTTCAGTGATGTCGTGATGTTGTTGGTGTTTGGGTGATGGACTATAGGCTTCTTTTTAAAGCCTTTAGATTCATTTTCACTTCATCCTCCTGAAATTATAATGTCATGGTTTCATTGTTTTCTATAAAACAGACATTAATTTAAAAAAAAGACATCTTTCTGAAAGTGTCACTCTCACAGGTATTCCAGCAAGCCATTATTATTATCTCATTCATAACATTAAAATAAGCAAACAAAAGTGCAGTCTTTATATTCCACCCCTGATGTTTCTGGCAGTTTACATTTATGATTTTAGCCAAGTTTGAAGGTATTGAATACAACAGACAGACTTAAATTGTCCTGACTTTAAAACTGGTTTTCACTACATCTGTTTATCATTTACCTGATCAGTTTTTGAAAGTTTAGGTTTCAGAAATCAGATTTTCTTTTGAAAATTTATCATTTTATTTATGTAAATGAAACACAACTAGTCTACTACCAAAATAAACCACACAGCAGTCCACTTCATGTTATGTTTATAATTGCTATAAGAAAGCATTTTGACTTTGTCTGCATTAGATAGCTACTCGGGCTCAGATAACATTATGTTCACACACTGATGGTGTTATAAGAAAGCAGCATTCTTTGCACACCTCCGCTCCATTTTTCTGTCCATACATCTCATCTGGATTATGAGCTCTCACCTCTTCAAAATAAGCTACATTTAAATACTATTGGGCAAATGGTTTGTTTTCTGTTTTCCCATTTTCTTTCCTTTCATTCTCTTATATTTTAACACTTGGTTTAACAATAGACTTTCATATAGTATTAGTTGGAAACCACTTATTTTTCTTTGAAAAGAAAAAAAAGAAACAGCATGGCAGCTCCAGTGTTACTTTCACCCACAGTGGAGTAATTGATCAAAGACTTTGCACAGAAGGCATCTTTTTGGCTGTGGTGGAAATATTTGCCTTTCCATAAAGCATTGTGCCTTGACAAAGTAAAATGGAATATGAATTAGCAAACATTCTAAGATGTAAAACAAGTCTTAGAGATGATTAGTTTCCTCTCCAGAACAGTCCACTTCACTATTGTTCTGATTTACAACAGCACTATATCTGTATTCCATCAACTGAGATAATTGAAACATATTTCAATTAAAACATTACTCATTAATCAAAGGCAAGTCATCCAGCACTGTGGTTGTTGAATTATATTATATTAGTGCCTTTCACTGGTGTTATGCATTATAAATAACATTACAATGCATTAAAGCCTTTAAAAAGTCTTCAGATTAAAAAGAAAATAATAAAGAATAGTCTCCATCTTATCAACACACACACACTGTCTGCACTCAGCAATGCAATGGCAATATGTGATTTACTGTCTCTACTTTATTAACAGCATACACAGCAGCATCTGTAGCAATGCCAGGAGCTCCATCTCAGGGCTGCAGTGTCTTCCCATGGCAATATGTGGCAATAAAATGGAAAACAATCCATGGATAGGGAACTGGGCCAGGCAGCATGCTCCCTGGAACCAAAGGTCGTTGTCTCTCAATAAATCAGCACAGGCAATAGCACAGATTATTGTATAGGCTGGCAGACATTGTGGAGCTATTAGTTATCCTCCTATCGGAGCACTGGGTCCAGTTGTGCTCAGGCCAGGAGCGGGTCACACAGAGCAGCAGTAGAAGCTCAGAAACATACAATGTAACATGCTTGTGTCCATGTGCAAAACACACTTATAAACAAGTATAAATAGGATAAAACTGAGTCTAACCACTGTGGATATTTGCAGTAGTCAGTGTGTCTCTAGTTTGCTGCAGTTCCTCCTGACCTTATAAGGCTGCAGCTAATCTGCAGTGTGACTGTAGTGTCATTATCCTGTCATTTGTCACTCTCTTTGCAGCTCATACCCTCATATATTAAACAATGATTACCCAACAAATACTGGTGATTTGTAATTATGACACAATTATAAGGGTGTATTGGTGTGATTGAAATTCAATGTTCCACTAAAACTTAAGGCTGCCAGCACTTATCTTAACAATGCAGAAAAGCCCTTTGACTGAAAGGAAATAGAAATCCCAGGAGAAAAAGAAATTAATGATGGGGCAAGCGGGCTTTGGGAGAATACGAGTTATTAACCTACAAGAAAGACGGTCACCTTCTGATATCTTTGCTCATGCTCCAGCTCACTACATTTAAACTGTCCTTCATTAAAATGTGCACCATGAGGCCATGAAGTCAAGGTCAGCCCTGCAGCATCAGAGTGCTTCATGACCAATAACACAACACCCAATGAGTCTCAGTTCTGAACTGAGAGGCAGAACATGACTTGTTTGCCTTATGTTAATTTCCAAGCTCTTTTACCAGCTCTGCAGTGTGCACAGCTGTCGGATAAATTTCATTTCTCAGTGTTACTTTTCTTTAAATACAATGCTGTCTGTAAAAAACATAATATTAAAGCCTTAGTGTAATAACAAAATAATAAAAGAAAGTTGTCATTTTCATGGGAGATGGGTTTTAGGGAAAACCAAAGCAGCAATCACAGCCTCCCTGCTGTTACGTCTTCCTTCAAATATCATGTTCAAGAAGGACCCACAAGTTCTCAAAAGGATTTAAGTTGGTTAAAAAGAACAAAAAGCCTGACCACAAAATGATTTTAGGGAATTTCCCAGAAAGCCAGGCAGAGTACTTAAATGGATTATTGTCTTACATACAGTAAAGATAATGTGCTTCATGAATGATGCAGACTTCTATCTACTATTTATCTTTCTGAAACTGGTAACAGGTTTGCAGTTGATTTTTACAACTTTTTCAACTCACAAAGTTCCAGCTGGCTTTTTCTTTATAGTAGCAGCCCTCCTGTATCAGCTGGTGTTCTTTTTGCAGAAATGTTCAATTCAATTCATCTTTATTTGTATAGCGCCAATTCACGACAATGTCATCTCAAGGCACTTCACACAGTCAGTTTGAGACAATCTGTTGTCATCAGTCAGTATATAAGCCAATTAATAACAAATAGCCTAGCTAAGGAAACCAACAGACTACATCGAATCTTATCTTTGATCCAATCCCCCATCCTGAGCATGCTTGAGGCGACGGTGGAAAGGAAAACCTCCCTTTTAACAGGAAGGAAAAACCTCCAGCAGAACCCGGCTCAGGGAGGGTGGCCATCTGCCTGCATGGAGATGACAGAAAGAGAGACAAACAGACATCGCAGCTTTTATCCAGTTACAACGCAGGACTAATCCCAAAGAGTCACCGTCATATATCTACATAAAGCCTTTGAAAATTCTACCCTTAGGTATTTTTGGTACAATTTTGATGCTTCAGCTTGTCATACTTTTTCAGTGGTGGTGATGTTAGTAAGCCTTATTTACCTTATGTCTCCAACACTTTGCACTTGGTTAGTACTTTAATTTTTTCTAGTTTCTTGTATCTCTTTGTGAAGCACTTTGGGAATTTAATCTTTACAGGTGCTATATAAATAATATTTTACTTACTTTTGGATGTGCCATTTAGAAGTGTGGTTCTGGCATATGATGATACTGGAGGACAGAATCGTCAATCACTGTGTCAAGAGTGCAATTGCGCAAGGTTTCACACTTCTTTTGGTTTGTGTTAGGAAGCATTAATTGTTGACTTTATTCATTTAGATACTATGCAAAGCTTTCCTGTTTTGCACATACTTTTAAATTACTTTGAAGATAAGATACTGCATACTTGATACCATGAACATTTTTTTACATTCTATCAGATTCTTGTTGATGAGTTTATTATTTTTCCTTATTTCAAGATCTTTAATTCATAAAAATCCTTTCATTTCATCTTAAAATATCTGTGACATGCTTTGGTCAAATTACCACAAGATGCAGTAGCACAGCTCTTTTTCCCTCAACAACTTTAAAGTTCTGTTCAGTATAAGGGAATGGAGTCAACTACTGTAAACCACCCATTTCTTCCTAAGAGTGTGCCTTATTTTTGGACATACAATATATTACACTCGATAACCCTTGAAGAAAGTTAGTACCATATGACGTAAGAGAAGTATGAGAGAAAGAGCATACAGTACCGGCCCTGAGAGCTCCCCCCATCAAATACTTCAATGCAGTTGTATTACGCCAACTCACAACGTCATCTCAGGGAACTTCACAGACAATCAATTCGAGCAAATCTGTTGTCATCCAATCAGTATTCATAATTCACAACAAATAATAGCCTAGCTAATTGATTTGACATTTTACTTTTTCATTCTAATATTAACATTTTCCTAATTTTCAATTTGGCCAAACAGCAGGTGTATTTTTTTATTTTGTAATTATAGGTGTATTGTGTTTTCATCTAGGTTTTTAGGTTGCAACCCTTGGGCAGAAATCAAGTAGAAACAAGCAATTAACAGTGTGCCACTGTAAGGATTATAAAAAATGCAGTTATCTGCTCAATTCAGTATTTCCTCTCTCTGTTATGTTCTCTGGCAACAAGGCTGTGCTATACTTCAAGATCCAATGTCAGAGCAAAAAAATGCCTCATAAAATCTGCCAGTGCAGCATGTGTTATGTTTTGTTTGTAATGAGTAACTTATATAGTCAGCTTTAAAAGTCATCAAAACACAACTCAGTCAAAGAGCACCACCCCCAAGAAACACAGGTTACTTGCTCATCTGTATATGTATATATAAATAATTAATATATTTGATGTTTGACCTGACTTGCCGGTGGTAAATATTAAAAACAGGGGCTATTTTAACCACCAATAAATACAACACAAGTTTGAGCTGATATGCTAACTGTACATTCAAACAGAGTCATGCAGGGTGCTGCAGAGTTATTAATATGACAACAACAGAGTCACTCATTGGAAACTGGGTAACAATCCATCAACCTGCAGAGCTACAGTCTGTCTGTTCAAACAGTGATACTAAAGCAAAATACAATAAAAAAAAATTCCCTGCATTGTGTCATCCACATCGGAGCACTGTGATAAATGTTTCATCAGCCTCATGTTTTGCAATATTACAAACTCAGAACTGTTGTCACATCCATCAAAACAAAAACAACACGGCTTTGGAGCAAGATGTCTCCATAATGTAGTATATTACAAAACCACTGGTCCAGATTCAAAATTCATCCTGATGGGAAAATGTGAGATTTTCCACAAGAATCATAACTTCTGTAGAGCTGTCTGTTCTTCACAGACTTTCATCAACCCAAAATCAATAGATAAATAAAGATTTCACTGAAACTAAATGCATTGCATTTATTCAATCAGGGTTGTCCAATGAAAGTCTTCTCATCAAACTGAAAATGAATAAAATATTATCTGAGACGGTCACTGTTATTTTTTTTTATAAAATGAACTCGATTCAATGATTTTCTGTATCTTTTTGTATTATTTTTTTTTTACAAATGATACTACTAATTCCTTTGCAAGTCAAGAGAACACACGTTACTCTAAATAGATCTGCAGAGTTTATCTGTGAGCAAAGATTAGATTAACACAGTGAGTAGTTTATCAAGGCTAGACAGACTAATTGACTTTCTTCCAAATTCACCTTTAGGAAACTTCAAATGGCGCTTCATGATAGTCATCTGACCTCAGTTTTGGTTGTTAATCAATTAATGTGGAACCACTGACAGACACAAAACATAACCCAGAGGTTTATGAGTCAACATCCTGTGTACAAGAAACAAGATAAACTGGTACCCAGTTAATAAAATATTCATCCAATGCACTGTGGCCAAATACTCCATAGGGTACTTTTAATAATGCAAAAAATAACTGTGTTGATATTTTTAAAGACAGACAACTGCAGTTAAAGAGAGCTAGTTTGTATTTATTTAAGGGCTATGTTAAATTTATATATTTAAAACAGGAAGATTATTAAGTGTCCTGTTGGCCTTAACACTTACAACACAGTGTGCTCAGGAGTGGGGAGCTGTACTCCATCCTTGTCACTCTCTGTATTCACAGCTTGCCATCTATTCCTGATCTCAATTCTCAAGACATGAAATCTTTGAGAAGCATAACAATCTTGCAATTTGCAGCAAAATGATATCTGCCTCTGATTAGTTTCCACAGTTCAGTGTTCTATAGAAAGTCTTTAGTAAGAAAATTAACTCAATGAGATCTAGGCTACAATATATAGGTTGCATATGTGCATTACATTAAGCTAATCACTAAATTACTGTGATAAAGCTTTGATAGATGTGTGTAAATGAGTTCTACAGGATATAAACAGGATTTCTCACCTGCAGCTGCAGTAGAGACGTCTTTGGAACCTGACTAATGTTTAGATAGTTTCTGTCCCGTACAGCTTGTGCAGCATTCTTCTCTGGACAATCAGCTCCAGCGGCTCCAGAGTTATCCCCAGGACAGAACCAGCCTTCT
>JBBBVU010000004.1:16701809-16727435 GCA_037177055.1 Atherinosoma microstoma
GAATGCGCCGCATGGTGGCAGCAAACCGTAGCAGGTCCGATCATACAATTTAATTTGACTTACTATCGCCTTTTTTTTGGGACAATCACCTTCTGGTTGATTTTTCTGGGAGGATTTTTTCGCGCTGGTTTGTACGCTGTGCTGATTGGGGGATTTCTCTGCGTACTTTGGACTCTTCAGGACTTGTTATGATGAGTTTCCATTGTAATGTTCTGAGCTACATTTATCGTACAGCTGCACAAGCTGCTCAAAATAATGGACAATTCTTCACATCCTCTACACAACACAGTGAAGAAACAACACAGTGTGTTCAGTGAGAGGCTGCGTCAAGTCCGTTGTAAGACGGAAAAAAGAAAAAAAGAATAATACCATAATACCCTGCTACAACAATAATTTCCCTCTAAGAGGGATTAAATAAAGTATATTTCATTTCATTTCATTTCATTATAATCGTAATAATAATGTTTTTGGAAGTGTAATAAGAATGCAAGATTTTCTTGATGCTCTGCATGCATCTGCACATTGTGTTGTTTCACTTCCCAGTGATGACCAGATAAGGTTTTGAGTTGTGAGATGGTTAATTTTCCATGGAGATGTAGTCAGAAATCAGGTTTTTTCATTGATCAGTGGAAATAGTGTTCTTTGATTTCCAATTCATGAGGATTGCTTTCTTGGCGATACCTAGGACCACAAAGAGTAATCTGTAATCTGTATCAGGAATCTGCTGATAGTTGATAACTCACCTCGTAAGCAAAGACATGGGCATAGAGGGATATAGCAGCCCACAAAGAGAGATAGAGATGCAGTGAACTCTTCCCAAAAATGTTTTAACAGGTGGGCAGATGCCAGGTGGTGTGAACATAGTTATCAGTTTGGTGTTGAGTGTAATGTGGACACTTGGCGGAGGATTTCCAGCAAAGTAAACACATAAAAGGATCTTAAACGCATGGTATGTCATTAGAGCTGGGTCCAGATAACTGTAAACTAACTCTATACTTACAGCAACAGATGGCAAACATTGTATAATGAAGTGCTTCTCTTTTCAGGCAATTGAATCATGCAATAGAGTATTTCAGGCTTTCCCATAATGCCCCGCGCTGCCCGTTGTTCCGGGGACGTTGTTTACATTGAAAATGTTTGGTAGTCTTAAAATATCATGACATAAGTGCCAATCCTGGAGTTGTTTACGTGTCCCGTTACTCCGAATGTATGGTGGATGAGCTTCAGACATGTTCATCACCAGTCATGCTGAAAAGCTTATTGAAGCATGGCAATTAGCTAAAGAAAAGAAGCAGTGAAATCACTGATAGAGAACATCCAACCTGAAATGGATTAAACTATGGTCAATGAGAATTTTAATGCCAACATGCGTGCATTATTTTCGTATATGCACATGTAGTTCAGCAGTAAATTACTGTTACATCACTCAGTTACAGGAGTCACCGCAACACGTTAATCAACTGGTTCAGATCAGCTGGCTTTGACAGGTGAATGAGAGAAACGCGCTGTAGCATGGATTCTCTGGACAACGTTGTTTAGCATAAAAAGTATATTAAGGGCCAACATAAAATAGTTCCTATACGTCAGCGTATTTAGGAAGTTTTGCAAAAATAAAATAAACATTTGTTAGAAAATGTTTACTGTGTGGGACCACGAGCGGATTAAATGACTCGGATCCGTGCATTACACGTTTTTAATGCACAAAGTCTTTGTTGTTTATTCTTACGTGAATAAAACTGGTTCTGGCAGGGGAATAAACTACCTGCAAAGTGGGGGAGTAGATCCATGCTCTTATTACTCTTATTCTTACCTCTGCAAGAGAGATTTCATTCAATATGTGTTATCCACACGGATAATGTAGAGAGGTGTGAATAATTTGATATACAGTAAGAAAAAAAACATATGCTCCCAACTGTCATACTGCCATGTTATGTTTGACACCATAACATGTACTCAGGCATAGAGCTTTTAATTAATATTTGATTAAAAGTTATTAAATATAATGTATTAATAGCTCAAATTAATTAACTATTAATAAAATGTGTAGTGATGATTAATGACCAACATAATGAGAAGAAATAAGAAAAACCTGGGACTCCCCTGTCAGTCAAAACCTTTTCTTTAGCTAATCGCGATGCCTCAATAAACTTTTCAGCATGACTGGTGATGAACATGTCTGAAGATCATCCACACTACATACAGGACACGTAAACAACCCCAGGATTGGCACTTATTGATATTTCAGGATTAACAAGTATATTCAGTGTAAATAATGTCACCAGAACAACTGGCGTGCCTGTTGCATTTTAGGAAGGGCTAAAGTCCTGTATGGGGAAGTTGCCAGACAAAAATTTAAATAGAAAAAATATATATAGAAAATGGAGTCGTCTGTTCATTTCTTTTAATAAAAGTGGTTCTGACAAATATGGTCATGCTCACAGTGACCTTCCAACAGATTACTAAGCTGAATAAAACCTATTCCCTACCAGGCTACGTGCACAGCACATGTTTCCATATTAATTTATCTTGATTAGCCATTTTGTAAGAGAAAACCCATGATTACCGCTTAGTCTTAACATAGCCAGCTAGACCAGTAAACCCACTTTTTGGAATATCCCCCTGGGGAAACATTTCCACCTAAATAACTTTTTCTTAGCTTGTTGGTATGTCTTTTATGTCTTTTATGGATCTTTTAACTTGTGTGCTTTTATTCTGAGAGCAATTACACAGTCTTCATAAGATCAGGTTCTATGATTAAGTTTATCGATTTGAGGGTCCATCCTTTGCCCATTATCACCAAAAGTTTATTTTTTATCTAGCTTTTAGGATCATCCAATCAGCTTTTTGTTCACTGGCATTTTGAAATGATGACTCATACCAAGCAACGGGGTCAGCCACGCCTCCTCACTGAAATAGGAGTTTCTGTCTATTTTTAGGTTAAGTTAGGAGCTCTCTGAGAGGATTCTCAGAATCTTTAGGAAAACGGGCCCTGGTCTCTATTTGCTCGGACTTCATATCTGTTGCTGCAGCAGCATCACAATGGGTGAAATTTCCTTTATTGATTTAATGATATTACCATACATTACTTTACTCTGATTTGTAGAAAAACTCCAGTGTTATTAAACCTGGGCTGTATTTTCCCATCTTTAAATGTATACATAATTATAAATGTTTAGAATCAGTTCAAAGCTGATCATAAATTCTCTAACCAGCGACCACAAAGTGGCTGCAGCAAATGTAATGTATCTTTGCTGTAATACTTTTATGCAATCTGATGCTGAACAAAAATGACTTCAGGTAATCAATTGACTTTCACTTCTGCATCAGGTTTTTGTCCTTCAAAAATTCTCAGAAAAGGTGATTTAGGTTAGGAGTCCTTTTCCTGATTGACTGGTCATAGTGGTAGCACCAAACACAACAGACTTCAAGGCTTAGCATACAGACAGGAATGTTTACAGAATGCAACCAGCTACAACCTCAGAACCCAGTTAAGATTGGGCAGTTAATTAAATGTGATTTTCACAACAACTTTTGAGAAATGCAGACTTATGGAAGTTAGTTAACTTTAGTAAAATGTGATAATTTAACAAGATACTTCTCAAAATGTCTTATTCATTCTCTTTCAAAACCCAGGATTCATCTGGACCTGTACATTTCAACTTAACATTCACATTAGTTTGATCAGGTTTAGAATGGTTATATTCAAACAATTAAAAACAATATGCCCCAGTTAAAGTGTTGTGAATATTATTTGGATGGTTAAAAGTATTTAAAATTCGGATTTGGTTGGGTATTATGATTGCTTTTTAGTGGGCTAATGGGCAAACAACACTGTATGTATCAAAATGACATTAGTATCTAATGCATACAGAAGTAAGATATCTGTGTTCCCAAATCTCATCAGAGTCTGCTGCTCAGACACAGACAGGTCTCAAACAAAGGTTTCTTTTCTAAGGAGCAAAGGAATTAGTTAGAACCTGTACTCTAACCTAACTTCTATCAATGCAATAAAAATAGTCCAGACCTGCAGCGACTCTCCTAGAGGGATGAATGAGAGACAAAGATGTGACACAGATACAGGAAGTGGATCTTATTTCAGAAGAGGAAACTATTGTGAAATAAGATCCACTTATTATTATTATCATTATTATTATTATTTCAGAAGAGGAAACTATTGTGATTTTCTTTAAAATAGATTTTGAGACAACACCCGCCACCCATTGGAAATCTGAGTTTTCTAGCTTAACATGTCCCACTCCATAAGGAAATGGCACAAAGCATGCTGCAGACATGAAAAAAATCTGCAACTGAAATATATCTGTATACTGTTAACTGTGGTTGTCATGAAAAAATGCACAATTCATTTCCATCTAAACACTGATTTTGTAGAAATTACATCGCTATTAAATTCAAGTTGTGACGTTGTAGCATGAAGTCTTTAACAATCAGTATACTCAAGCTGAAACAACTGATGTAAGCAGCTTCTGTTTTTATAAAGCATTTAACTACCAGAGGCCTTTTTAAATGGGCTCTACCAATACAGGAAGGCTTTTCTGCATGTGCTGGATGGCCAAAACAAACTAATAGTAATATTATAATACTGTAATCAGTCACTATTTGAGATAAATGGTTTGTGTTTATTGAAGTGGGTACATAATTATTGAGTCACTGTTATATTTAGCATTCTGTGACGACCATTTGTTTCTCATGCAATGACTCATCAGTTGCCCTGTTGGAGAAGACAGCTGCAGTATACCCCCCACCTACCTGGGAGCTCTTATGGTCGATTCCCCACAGGCTGAGCCTGCCGACACCCCCTCAGCTCCTCTACAAGAGCCTGTCTCCTCGCGTCAGCTCAGAGCTGTGCAGCCCAGCTTGAAGACTTTACCCCTGTATTATCAATAAGGGGAAGCCTGTGAGTGCACGCACATCTATCAGGTTGGTGTACAGACTCCTGCCAAGCAGGAGACAATATGTCAGGTGGTGCTGAATTTGGTGCTGTCAGTCTGGAGTTGTTTGACCAAAGACCATGACTGGGCTTTTATTTCTATTTTTCATTTTTTTATTCCTTTATCGCTGAAAACAATGTGTCAGTTTCACATGTAAATATAATTGCTTATCAATATTATTTGTTGTTGTTTTTATCTCAGTCAATGGAGCAAATTCCACGAACAAATGTTTGGCATCTGTAGTATTTACTGGAAAAAAACTGAATAAAAAAAATAATTTAAAGGGAAAATATATGTCATGTACCCAGGAATCCATCGTTGAATCAAACAAATTCAGCCATTTGAGCTTAGTGGAGCATGCTGATTGCTAACACTTAATGAAACACTTCAGACTCATGGTAACTCCCTCAATGAAGTGACACTGGAATAGAAAGAGAGAATGAAAAGGGGTGTGGGGTTGAAGTAGTAACAAATTAACTTTTAATATGAACAGTAATTAGTTCTGCTAATGTAGACTTGCACTGGCCTCAGCGGGGCCAGACAGACACACTGTTTCTCTTGGAAGACAAAAGCTCCCCCAGATGGCATGGCTATACGCTGCTTTTTTTTGTTATGCCATCACATCACAAGTGACCACAGACACTCCCTGTCCAATTATAGGCCACTGTGGGCCTGGACTTCAAACAGTGATGTTGCAGAACTTGCTACCAGAGTATGTGCAAAAGAAAATATTGTAAAGGAGAAGAAGTCAACAAAATATACTTGTAAAGGGACATGTGACAACGCATTACATAATGGTACAAAATATATGTATATTAAGCAAGCAAAAGTAGTACTTAAAGTTTAAAAAATTCCCTTTAAGATGTAGAATTGTTGATGTACACCGGGTAAGATTGATTGAAAATGCAGAATGCAATCAGAGCGGTGTCATTCATTTATTCATATTTTTGTGATTCAGTAAATGTTCTGATGGGCCAGCTAAAGCCAAAAGCTACTCAAAACAGGGCCACCAGAAGAGCAACATTTTCCCTAAAACCAGCCAGAAATTTTACATGTATTTTCTAATAGTTTGAGTTTTATTATTGATATTGATGTCACATCATATCTGACAGTTATTTGCTCTTTTTTCAGTTCAGTTCAGTTTATTTATAAAGCCATTTAACATGCTGCAGCTGAAAAAAGTGACCCACTAAAAGACCCAATAAAACAAATAAAAGCAGATGAGACAAATAAAAGCAAATAAGATTAAGTCTCAGGTGGGTTGAAGGCCAATAAGTAAAAATGAGTTTTAAGACAGGTTTTAAAAATGGTCATTGAGGACAGTTTAACAGTTTTAAGCTGCAAAACACATCTTGCATCATGATATGGGGTAGGTTCAAAGATGATCAAAACTGAATCGTACAAGATAACACCATATTTACCAGTACCCTTCTTCAGTAGTTATTTATGTGTTCCTTAAAAGAAATGTATTTGCGAAGTCTGGGACTGCATAAACTTTTAAAAACAAAAAAACAACAAATCCACTCAAAGGGCAAACATCAATCTGACATAGCAGGAGGGACCCAAAATATCCCACCACAGCACACATTCTGTGCACAGATGCAGAAATGTTGACATAAGGCAAATCTAGTGGGCAAACTCTCTTGAATGGCATGACCTTTTGTGTTAAGTCACAGTCATTCAAATTCCTCTGCTAAATGTCACCAAATGTCACATCAAGAATGCAGTATTCCTACTCTCCAAGAAGTTAAACATGATTAAAAACAAAAAGGCACAATCTGCCTCTTGCCTTACAGCATTAAGAGCAAAACTGTACTGTTGCTCAAAACTAAAATGGTACTTTTGCCAATTAAGACCATATGATGCTAAGAACTGTGGGGAGATTTTTGAGGAATCAATAGCAAGCTAATTTCATGCAGGCCACATAACATGGAGCCAAGCTTGGTGATTATGTTTGAGAACACTCAGGTAAATAAGGGTGTTTACCCGTTTATTTCTACATCTCTAAAAAACAAATTCTTGGCTGGGAACACTGGCATTATATGCTCTTAATTGAAAGACTTGACAAATAGGCTGTCTGCATTCACAAGCGCAGCACTGATTCTCAAGTAGCAGCAACCGGGATGAAGCTTTGCTGCAAAGCTCAGTTTTATTGAGGGGGGTTTCCAGAAAGATGTCTTAAGTTAAGAGTGGGAGTCTTGGAGCCTATTCACAGTCAAGTCAGGATTGCTGTTGCAGTCTCTTGATGAGAGCTTGGCTTCAGAGCTTCAGATGTTTTCACACTCTGTGATCAGCCGAGAATTTCAAGTGGTCATGAAACACATTTTGATTGACAGTGTTTTGTCACTCCATCACTTTGTATTCAATCCTTAAAAGAAGGAGGAGCGTGTTATTGTGGCTGAAAAGAACCTGGGTGCCAAATTGTGGAACATAAGCTTTTAGAGAGTACAAATGGTAACAGAGGCTAGGAAAATGTAAAAGACTGTTTCTTCTTTTTTTCTTCATAAACTTGGTAGGACTTTGCTTTTCAGTGTCAGCTTCCAACTTATTTATCAGCATTAATGTGTGCACCATTATTCAACGCTCTAAGTAAAGTAGTCCATTTCTGAAAGATTTGAGTTAAAGACAATGTTTTGTTCAGTCTCTGTTTTACTTAGTTTTCTATACATTTATATACGCTGCTCAAAACAATAAAAGGAAGACATGAACAACACATCTTAGATTTTGATTAATAAAATATTCCAGTTGAAAATTCATTACATAATGGAATGTATTGAGAACAAAAAAACATAAGAAGCAAACTTCTACTCAAACTTTTTATGAAGCACTTTTCATACATGAAATGTAGCAAAGTGATGTACAAATTTTAAGAAGAAGAATTATCAGCGGAAATCAAAATCATTAACTCATTGAAGTCTGGATTCAGAATCACACTCAAAATAAAAGTGGAAGGATCAAATGACAGGCTGACCCAACTTCTGTGGAAATTTCTCATGACAATTCAAAACGAGTTCAGTAGCATGTGTGGCCTCCACGTGCCTGTTTGCACTCATCTGGGCATGCTCCAGATAAAACAACAGATGTTCTCCTGAGGGATCTCCATCCAGGCCTGGATTAGGGCATCAGTCAACCCCTAGACAGTCTGTGGTGCGACATACCAGTGGTCGATGGAACAAAACATGATGTCCCAGAGGTGCTGGATTGGATCCAGATCTGGTGAACAGGCCAGTCCATAGCATCAATGTCTTCATCATGAAGGAACTGCTGACACATTCCAGCCACATGACGCCGAGCATTACCATGCATCAGAAGGAACCCAGGTCCCACTGCAGCAGCACTTGGTTTGATATTGGGTCTGAGGATTTCATTCTGGTACCTAGTGGCAGTTAGGGTACATCTGGCTAGCACATGGAGGTCTGTGCGGCCCTTCAAGAATATGCCTCCCCAGACCATCACTGGCCCACTGCTTAAACCCATGCTGGAGGATGTTGCAGGCAGCAGAACATTCTCCACGGCATCTCCAGACTCTCCCGTTTGTCACATGTCTCAGTGTGAACCTGCTTTCATCCATGAGGGGCACAGGGCACCAATGGTGAATCTGCCAATCCTGGTGTTCTCTGGCAAATGCCAGTCGGGCTGCATGGTGTTAGGCTGTGAGAACAGGTCCCACTTGTGGACATCAGGCCTGCATACCATCCTCATGGAGTCTGTTTCTGACAGTTTGAGCAGAAACATGCACATTAGTGGCCTGCTGGCAGTAATTTTGTAGGACACTTGGCAGTGCTCCTTATGTTCCTCCTTGCATAAAGGAGCAGATAGCGGTCCTGCTGCTAGGTTGTTGTCCTCCTACGGCCCCTCCACGTCTCCTGGTATATCTTCCATGCTCTCTACACTGTGTTGGAAGACACAGCAAACCTTCTTGCCACAGTGGGCATTGATCTGCCATCCTGGATGAGCTGTACTACCTGAGCAACTTATGTGGGTTGCAGACACCGCTTCATGTTACCTCTAATGGTGAGGGCACTGGCAAAATGCAAACGTGACCAAAAACCAGATTTTTGCTATCTGTTGCTGCCTTTTACTATTTTTTAATGCTTTCTTTGCACTATCTGTGATGCTTTTAATGTTTTATGTAAAGCACGTTGAATTGTCTTGAAACATGAGATGTGCTATACAAATAAACTTGCCTTGTCTTGCGTTGCCTTACTGGACAGATTGATATCCCAGAAGTGTTACCGACTGAGTTACATGGTAATGATTATGTGTTCCCTTTACTTTTTTGAGCAGTGTATTTATTAACATATTTCATAGAGGCAATGTTACATGAAATTATATGTAAGATTGCTTGAAGTCCTCTAAAGTATTTTATGTGTATGACATGTTATGAACAAAATCAGTAAATCAATACTATGACTCGGGATTTTTGCTTTAAACTTGGCAGACCCAGAAAAATCTTAACAGAAATGAGGAAGCTGAGACCACGGCTCTCATTGGAATGACACAGAAACTGTCTCATTATTTTGTTTTTCTTGCATGGCACATAGCTTGTTAAATTTCCTGGCCATTCTTAATCAAATATGCATGCATGCAGTGTAGAATTACACCTTTTTACATAAACCTTGATTGATAAGACAAGATAGAATTAAGCTTATGAACGCTGTTTCTGCTTCTCATCCAATCAGTAGCAGGGGACTTGTCTCCATATCAAACTCTGAAAACACTTCTTTAGTTCTGTGTATGTTATGTATCAGCAGGTCAAGTGATTCATTCATGGGGCAGTGCTAATACCTGAGAGGCCAGACATGATCATGGGCTGCTTAACAGATGGGCAGTTACTCACTTGAAAATTAAGGCAACTTTGACATTACACCAATCAATCTGCTTGACACTTGTGACTGCACAGCCTCAGAGTTGCATTTAGTCAAATGGATGCCACCACCCAAAGCAGTTACCCCTCCCAAATTGTCAAATGGGGTTGAGACCAAAAGGTCTGGCTCCAGCTTCACAAGGCATTTATATTTCTCCCTTGACATAGTGGTAGAATATGCTTTGAAAAATAGGAAAAATTGACACTATAAAAGATGCGAGTGGGAGTTGCAAAGCTCGAATAAATGAAAGGTTTTCATGAAGGTGAAGCAGCCAAAAGAATGAGACTATGTTTTTCTGGAGGACAAATAGTTATAAAACCAGTTACTCAGAGAAAAAAAACCAACAGATGATGAGTTTGGTAATTTCTAGAAAATGCAAGTATTACCAAAGAAAAATGTCAAATCATTAATCATGAAATTAGAAGAGGAAAAGTTCAATAAAATCTTAAAACAAAAGTGTACATTATCTATTTGTGCAGTAAAATAAGCTCCTTGAAGTGCTTTGTAACCTTTATGCAGCGAACAGCCCGATCAACGATGGATTTTGTCATCAAAAATGTTTAGATGCTGTTGGTAATGTGTCAAAGTAGCATGCTTTCACTCAGCGTTTATTACATAGTCTCCTAAAGACAGATGATTTGGATGTGTCTGCAACTTTAAATTCTTGGGAGCACTGATAGTCTCTGATTTGAGGTGCCAATAACTTTGCATGTATTTGGCTCTAATGAATTTCTCCTCTGCAATGGAGGAAACTTAGCATTTTTTTTTCCTGTGGCAGTCCTTGTGAGGAACTGTTTCATTACAGCAATTAAGCCTTCATGTTTTAAAGTGTTGGATTGTTGTTTTTCTTTACTTTGTATGAATGGGGCTGTGAGGAGATGCATAACACTGTCAGTACAACAAAACTGATGGTTTTAAGTTTTAAAAAAACACACTGGGAAACTTATTTACATACTGACAAAAATATACAAGACTGTCATCAAACCATGCATTAACATTTTGCTTTAACTCTTATCACTTTAGAAATATTTTTAGCTTTTTTTTCATTTTCACATTGATTTACACAATAATTTGATCAAAATAGAAACAACATAATTCAATTAGTAGCTGTGTCTAGATGTTTGGCTGGTGTACTGAGTAATCTCTTGCTGTAAAGACTTTTAAAAAAAAACAATAGTTCAATGACAAAAAAAAAGAGGTCAGCAGCCATTTTGATAACAGAATAATCATTCAAATAATTTTACAGGTAAAATGCAAAGAAAATGTGCTTCCTTCAGCTTGCCAATAGAAGTTTGCTGCTACTTTGCCATTAATGATTTATGTATAGTGTTTGCTCTATGTATCTTCAATAAGTCCCAAGTGGCTGTGTGTTAAGAAATGTCAACTAGGAAGCTGTATGAAAATCACTTCTGCCTGTAATTATGAAAAATGGCAATGTATTCATCCTGAAGTGAAGCATCATTACAGGCTTGAGTCTGCCAGACAGAGCGAGCAATGAGAGACTGAGTAAAGTAGGGATGGATGGGAGGCTGGACAACTGTGGTAAATGTGTAACCATGGTGTATTATCTGCAGCAGCTTAGGTGCAGGCCATTAGGCTATGTTTCCAGCCACTTGGAAAATAGAGTGATAAATACTGGATGACCAGAAAGGAAGTGAATTACTGAAGACGTCATAATGTTCTCCATCCAAACTGCAGAGAAGCATAAAGAAGAAAATGGCATGTTCCCTTAGCTGATGATGGCAAGCAAATTAAAAGTGATGACAGACTGCTTTTGTTTTTCATGATAATTGTGGCCAGTATACAAGAGCATATGGACAAAGTCAGCAATACTCTATTTCTATATGAAATAGGGAGGATTCCAATTCTTTATAAAAAATATATAAAGCCTTGTATTATCCTCAGCTTTACAGATTAGTCAAATCAAAAGGACATCTCCCAAAGTTACATCCTTTTGACAATAAAACATTCCTAAAAGGGACCCACTTTCTATGGAAACACAAAGCGGGTAGTTTTCTATTGTCAACACAATGACCAGCACAAACAAAATTCAGCTGTTTAGTAATTTCCTCTCTGGTTTAGGGGAAAAGGGGCAAACAATCCTGAATGAGGAACAGCAGCCTGTTTGGTCAGTTCGAACATTTTCATTCCAATTTCAAAAGGGCTTTAATGGACTTCAGTGAGAAGCAGACCAGAGCAGCAAACAAAACAACACCAAATAGGACTAAAAAGAGCAATAATCTGGATAGACAAAAGGCAAGTATACCAACTTTCTCGGCTTCCTGACAACACAAGTTGGTATCAGAAGTTGGAGGAAAGACACAAATGGCAACACATACTTTACCAACTTTTTTAGGAAGTATTAGTTTGGTCACACAGCAGAACAAAACTGTGAAACATAGCTTGAATTAATGAAAGTTTACGTAGAAAATAAATCATAACCACTTACATAGAAATGGCAACTTATACCCCAAAAATACATTTACTTCTAAATACGCATAGGCTTGATTATCATGGCTGCCTTGCATATTTTGTGTTTGTTTGAAGTATTGATTGTGGATGTCCTCAAACATTAATGCATCTTGAAGTCAATGAAATCTTAATGAGTAGGTTTTTACATGTATTAAATGTATCATTAATTAATCATTAAGAAACGAGTGAGATATCAGTGAAGTAAACAATGGTTCAGTAATGATGGAAATGTGTATCCTCTTGAGGTTGCATTTTTAAGTTCATTGGTTAGACCAATGATTTGCTGGTTAGATTTGCTTCTGATGCTAGATTAATTTTTTTAGAGCAGCTGTTGTTGGTTCTTTTTACTAGACACACTCATGAACACATCTGGGGAAATAGGGAGTTTGGTGTCTTGCCCAAGGACACTTTGACATGGGGATTGAGGAAGCTAGGAATCGAACCACAGACGCTCATCAGTTGCCACAGCTATACCAGCATGAACTACTTTGAGCACATCTTACATGAGAAAAAAATCAGTGGCATGGACCTAAATTATATTTTGGTTTAAACTGACAAATGTGTCGACATATTGATGCATGTATGAATTAATGATGAATGAACAATGAATTAAAATTCATCGATTGATGATCTATAAAGTGTGAAGTAATTACATGAATACACATTATGATCATCATTAGTTCATGATGAGCAAGAGGAATTTGTGATAGATCCTGCATTATCTAATGCATTAGTTAACGAGTTAAGCATTAGTTAATTATTGTAAAGCGTGAATGTAGTTTTCATATTCATCTTAAACACGGGATGTTTGTAATTCTTACACACTGGAATAAGGACTGTGTTTAAAAGAAGAAAATCAATAAAGTTACAGGGGTCAGAGGACATGTATCAAATTGTGTGTAAAAGGATTGTATGTGTCTTATAATGCATGGGCATAGAATTGGGAAAGGGCAGTAGATACAAGTCCCTGATAATATCCAGCAAGTCCTGTGTTGTTGCTACCATTTTCCATTTCAGAAACAGCTGAGAGATCAGTGCTTTTTGTACTCTATCCTCTATATTTTTGTTTCTTGCTAACTTAATTGGCTATCCCCACTATTGCTCCTTCTGTTGCAAAAGCTTGCACTGGCCAGATAGTAGCGCTAATGGTGGTTGTCAGAGTGTCAGGAGTAAAGAAAAGAAAAAGTGGACATCAGGAGATATTTTAGAGTGTGTCAAGTTAGATAGAAATAATTTCCTGTGTGGTTATAGAGTTATTAATAATGATAAGAATAACAGTAACTAAGTGGAAAACTTGCTTCTTCAGCATGCACCAATGTGTTATTTTGTCAGGTGACAGAATCAAACCTGCCAGGCAGTTCAGAGGGCAGAGGAGATGCTTAGACAGGTGGAGAGGCACAGCTGGTGAGCTTTAGTATTCAGAGTTATGACTTAATTATGACAGAGTTATGACAATAATTAATATAAATTTAATCAAAGTGATATTATGGCATAATGAAGTATTTACATGGCCTTCACAGAGTATTGTACAGACATAAAAAGGCATTTTCGTTTGGTACAGATCCCTGCAAAAAAAAACAAAAAACACCATTATCACTTTAACCTGCTTATCAATTAAAATCAGTATTATAATAATATAGAGATTAACATTCCTCTAATATGACAAATTCAAGTCAGTCAAAATGATCACAACTATAAAGATGACACACTGTGTTGGCAATTAGAACTTTTAATGGGCACATTTTGCCTCATGTGGTACTGATATGTTATTTTGTCAGGTGATAAAATTAAAACTGTGCACAAAGAGATGAGCAGAGACTGGTGGAGAGACAAGGTCACATGTAAGGCTTTAGCTTAAGAATAAATGTTCATATTTGATTGGTACAATAAACCTTTGCTTGTTTAAATTTTCTATCCACTCTAAATGTCATGATCTTGGGCTGAGCGTGGCTTTTCCCAGCTGCCTCTGAAAGCAACCTAAATCAGCTCTGATTGCTGATGTCTCCCACCTGTGCTGCTCCTTATTTAAGCAGCAGTGTCAGTGCATTTCATTTGCCAGATAGTCAGAGTTCTCTGTTCGTTTCCAGCCTTATTAACCTGTGTGAGCATTCGGTGTATGACCAGTTTTTCGCCCTCCCAGGATTCTGTATCTGCCTGCCCCAGTCTAGTTATCCCTGTCTCTCCCTTCTCGTGGCTTTTCCTGGTATTGTACCTTGGATTGTGACATTGGATTTTGGACTCTGAACTTGGCCTGTTTTCACTGGAAGGATTTAGGAACTGTGTGTGAGATGGGAGCACAGTTTGCCACACTTTGACTTGAGCTGTTTGGCTGGGAAATTACAGAACTTTGGCTTGCTTTGTCTTTGGTTTAATTGTGTGTGTGTGTGTGTGTGTGTGTGTGTGTGTGTGTGTGTGTGTGTGTCCCCACCCCTTTTCCCCCTGGACCTAATAGGGGTCGTAACACTCCAGTACGTTCCGTCATTCTCAACCATTCCTAAAGAAGTATACAATAGTCACCTCTTCTCTCGTCTGTCTGTTGAAATAAACCTTTATCTACCTGATCCTGAGGTCTCTGACAACTATGGGTTCCATCTGCTAAGTTGTTACACTAAATGACAATAGCAAACAAAAGTCTACAACTACAAAAAACTTTCAGTCTTGAAGCCCCTGAAAGGGGCTTATTTGTGTCACTTATGTCCTTACTAATGTCAAAATCAAACCTATGCCTTTGATAGGCTTTTCTTGAGGGAAAGAGATATGACATAAAGTAATTGATTTCAATTGAACACAAAGCAACTTATTTATCGTTTATGGTTGCAATTTCATATATTTTACACTAATAGTTATTTTTGCAATCAGTGAAAACTGATCAAATGGACAGTGGTTTACTGGGTTGTGGTTAAAATACAAATTTTCTTTGAAGAAGGCAAACAGTTTGAGAGAAAATATTCCTTTATTTGTAAATGAATAATATTGCAACACTTTTCTGTAGCTTTTTAGTACTGTATAACAATCCTCTTCAGTTCATTAAAAGTCAACATTGTCATGCTGAGTTTTGGTTTTACTGTTCTATAGTTTTTCATTGTCAGTTCTGTCTTCTTTTATTTTAAGTTTTCCCCTTGTATATTCTGCTTGCGTCACCAGCTGTTTATCAACACACCTGGTTTTATTTGCTAATTTGCTGCACTGGCTCCTCGTTTAGTTAATGCTCCTCAGTGTATGAATACCCATTGGTTTCTTCCGTTCTTAGTCAGACCATCTTCGTGTTCAGTTTCCCCAGTGTTGTCCTTGTATGTCCGTATCGGGTTATAAAAAATCCATGCACAGTGACAAACGTGGACCTGAAAGCAACAGGCACGGGCAAAGTGCCATTACATAAGAGGGCTCACCTAGGTCCACATATTTCGACAGGACACCAGGGTTTAACAAAGTAACCCCATTCAACTCAGGTCACATAAGAAGATAGAAGGAATTTTGTGCTACAATGTTGGAAGGTTTCAACTGTGTACCGCTGTCAAATGTATGAATTATAACGGGATAGATTTTAAAAAATCAATCTTTATCCATCTTATGCCACTATCTAAAGATCATTTGCCACCAGTCCAAATTCATTGCTTTCATATTAATAGCACACCATAATTTTCTCTATTTGGAAAATTCTTCATTAAGTATTAATGATCACATCTCAAATTGTTCTTTTTTTTATATATATCAAATTAGGTTGTATAATTCACCATTAATGAAAATGAACTGTCACATCAAAAAAACTTGTCATGAAAGAAAGATATCCAGAAAATCCACAGATGTTCTTTTACAAGTTTGACATCAAATATGCACAAAAAGCTTGCAACTACTCAATGCCCTGGTGGATTTATTAGAATCACAAATAACATCATAAATTTGCAGAGCCTGAAGAAGCCGGGGAAACACAATGAACCATTGACAGAGAGCTAAAATCCCTGAGACAACATTTGCATCCCAATAAAAAGCCCTTACATTGCAGGTTTGGTCCTCTGTATATCCAAGCATACAAAACATCAAATTAACAAATTGTTGGCAAATACTGTGTTGACAGGAGCAGTTATTATAGAGACACATGCTGATCAAAACTATACAGATTGCCATAATTTTGCAGTGTTACTTATTTTGTTTCTTGTTTGCACAAATGTACTACAATTTAAGGGAGAAAATTTAACAACACATAGATAGTAGACAGAGATAGTATTAAAACAGAGGTAGTGGTGCAGGTAGGCCATGACTGTTTTCACTTATATGCGCTTCTATTCAGCCGATATTTTTTTCAAGGAAAGTTCTGTTTGTCAGCAAAACATTGTCAAACTATCTGCACATTTTGCAACTTTTGGCACAAAGCACTAATCTGACCTCCCTACATTCCAGAACTGTGAACCACTGCAAACATTTACGTTATGAAACAAAAAGGCTCTGATTTGCTCAACTGTAGAAATTCTATATCAGGCAAGAATGACAAAACAATCTGATAAGTGTATGTAATACTTATAATGAAATGGTGATTCCTCCTCAAATTAACACTCAAATTAAAAAAAGGTTTAGTTAAAAACCCAGCTTGAGGATAGCCCAAGCATGAAATTTGTCGTCAGGTGAGTGAGTGAGAGTAAGTCATTCCAAATTTTATCTGCCTTTAAAAATGTGTTGAATAAATATTATGACCAGTGTTTTATGCAAATTATTTTTTTAATGAAAAGAATTAATTTAGAAATGCATCATCTAAAAATGTAGGATGAGAAGGTTAAGCAATTGTCTAAGTATATTTTCAACTCAGTTCAGATTTAGAAATCAGAAACACTAGAACCTGAAATCTGATATCTTGTGCTGACATGCTGTAGTAAGACCAACAAAAAACATTTCTATGCCATAGCTCCACAACACTAACTGACAAATGTCATGTCTCCTGCTCTTTTCAAAGTGAAATTTTTTGAAAAGAACATTTTGAGGGAGGCATGATCTAAAGTCCTTTCTCACTCAAAACTGGTGGCTTTCCTTGGCTGTTTACCTTTTTAAATGCTGTTTTTATATTTTGCATTTAAAATTGAAAATTTATTTGAAGATGTTCATGTCAGTTCCACATACAGTAGATTAATGAGAAGTGTGTCAAAATGGACAGATCAGTTTTTATAGTTCTGTAGTTTTATAGTTTCATATGTGACAAAAACTTCAAGTGCCAGACTAGTGCAATGAACAATCAAAATGAATAGCATGCATCTTAAAACAAGATTAAATTTGCATCATAGGGCTGTAAAACAAGAGGAATGTTATCCCTGAAATAGTTCTGGCTAGTAAAAGTCAGACAAGATTATCATGAAGGACCGGCGCAAGATTCAATTATGAGTTTGCTCATGGCAAAACTATTCTCTCATAGGAATGAGTGAATGAGTGTACCAATGATAAAATATTAATATGTGAGAAGAGGTATAGCTGACTTCTCCAGCCCTCTCTAAGGAAACTGTGAGCGCATGCTGCAGGGGCTTCATTTCAATGCCTGCCACCACCATTGATTTAAAGCCCAGAATCAGCAGAAGACTCATTTAGGAAAGTCATCTGTCTCGCCTGCCTGGGCCTGCTAAAAGGTTATTTAGCTGCCCAGTGCTTTAGAGCAATAGATAGATGCTAAAGAAGTGTGCAGCCCTTTTGTGCTTATTTTTGCTATTGATTGCTGTTGCCTGTTTGTGCAGAGCTGTTTTGGAGTTGTGTCTACCTCTAGTATCAGAGGGGGGTGCTGGATTCAAGCTGTGATGGCTTGTGGTGCCTGATTGAATGATCAGCATTAAATGGTTAACACAGTGATGATGGGTCCATTTGTAGGTGTCGAGTTCCAATGAAGAGTACAGCTGAATTTTAAATGACAGAAAATGTAAGGAAGACATAATTAGCTTCAGAGCTGAGAGGGGTCCTCTGGGCTGAACAAAGAAACACAAAAGGATGGCATTGTTGTCATGTAACAAATGGGAGTCCTACATTATCCTTATAATTCTTTAGAGTCAGAGTTAATGGCTCTTGAAAGTTTCTGAGTTTTATAATTTCTAATGAATTTGACCTTAAACATTTTCAGATATTCATGGTCTCTACTTAAACCATTTTAGAATAATTTTACAGTCATGATTCTTCATCGCTATCAACTCTTTCACTGACTTTATCCTGCTACCATTAGTAAGCTGACTGTAAATATAAGACCAGACATGTCACTGTTGCGTGACTAATAGCATTTGTGATGTTAACTGGGGGGGGGGGGGGGGGGGGTGGTTCTGGGGTTTTGTTTGGGAAACCAAAACCCCTTTTCCCCCCCCCCAACCCCCCCCCTTTTTTTTTTTTCTTTCTTTTTCCCCCCCCAACCCCCCCCCCCCCCCCCCCCCCCCCCCCCCCCCCCCCTTTTTTACTGGGATCTGGTCTGGAGGACAAAGACACCCTTTCCCCAAACCTGAACCCCCTCCTTTTGTAAAATGATTCACTCGCTTTCTAATTCCCAGCCCAGCAGCAGCATACTCGCACTCTATTACCGCTAGGAGAGCTGCTCCTCCTCCTGGGTTGAAAGTCTGTTCTGCTCCGGTAGTCTCTGAGTGATGGTGTAGAAAGAAATTATTAACTATGCACGCTATTTGTTTTGCAAAGGTAATCAGTAAATCAGTGGTTTTAGCAATATGAATCAGTGAGCACTAGGAGTCGATGAGTTAGTGTGTACATATGGATTTCTGCACATGACTGACTTAGTGACTCAAATGACTAAAAAACCCGATTCTCTTTAAAAAGTAACCCATACAAACTCAAGTCAGTAAATAAAATTAAGTTTCCCATTCACAATATGCGTTTGTAAAAATGTAATTGAATATAAGCAAAGACTTGCTTTGAGATTTCTTTGTTGATTTTCATTAGACTGGAAGTATACAAGCCAACTGTAAAGGGGCTATGATACAACGGACTACGTTTCAATCCAATTTATTTGCTTCTTTTCAAGAGTAAACTGAACAGAGCAGTCCCATTATCACATCCAAAGCTGCATTTCCATTACAGTGTTTTCTCAAAAGCGATATTTCTAAAATTTTGACTTAGTACAACTGCGATTTTTAAGTATTTCCATTGGATTGTGTTTAGCCCATAAGCTGTAATTCTCGTAAGATTCCGTCCAATGAGACTCCACTTTGAGGAGGATAAAGATACAAAACATTTGTGCATTGTGGAGCAGCTATTTCGGTTCCCACTACTGCTGTTGCCACTACCGCTGTCCTCATCAGAAGACGAAAGTAACGGGTGATAGTTCAGAGGCAAAGTCTGTATGTATGGGAGAGGACATGAATAAGGGATTTCTGGGAGAGGATCATCACCGAGACATTTAATTCCTTGTAAAACTCTTCATTCTGCTGTTGTTTACTATCTGGCGGTTATATTTTTTTCTCTTTAATTATTTGTTAGAAGATTTCCGTCTCCTCCTCTGTCTATACATACCGTGCAATCTTTGCTTGAAATAAACTGGTCACATGACCCCTACATCACATCTGGTGAGGTGTAAATGCAAAATAAGTGTTTCCATTACACTTTTACGATATTCTTCAATAAACATGTTGACATCGACATAATTGAGAGTTTTTTTTTTTTTAATATACCAGTTACCAGTTTTTATTGCGATATTTCGATTTTGTGCAACTATAGGGGTAATGGAAATGTAGCTTGTGTTTTAAGAGCACAGCTGCAAGCAAAGTGTAAAGCCTCAATTAGCAAAGATTAGGAAAAAGAGAAAACAAGAAATATGGTTAGATTGCCTCTTTAAACATTTCAAACAAAAGTTCTCTAATATCATCAAAGAAAAATCTGTAAAGAACGAAGCAGCTGGGAGTTTATTTATATATTTTTTCCTTTTAATACAAGCACATACATGAGACCCAAATGATTTGTTTTCTGATCTTGGAAAAAAATCTAATCATTTTTCATCTGTCTAACTATGCTGTAGAAACCTACTCTTGCTATTTCACATTACATAATATTGGTGTTAAAGGCAGCTATTTGATATGCAAGTGAATGCGGGTTGACACATTCTTACTAATGCGAGTAACATATTTTCCTTGTTAACCTATAAATGTTTTTGTTTTGGTGTCATAATGCGAAAGTTAAGCTCTTCTGACTTCTGGCAGGACATGTATGAAGAAGTAACTGAGATTAGTGATCAGTTATAGTTTTATCTGAGCAAATACTGAAACAGCAGATCCCCGTGCAGATGGGTGATTTGAATGTATATCAAAGGAATAAAAAAAACCACTACTCTTCAATATGTTGAAATATGAAAAAGCACTGTTGATTGACATTTTATAGAGAAGTGAATAATCACAGAGTGTGTTTCTTTAAAGTTCTGGGCTGAGAACTTGAAATTGTATTTTGGTTTTTGCAAGTGTTGTTATAATTTATATCTACACACTGAAAAAAAAAACAGTAACATGGAAAATTACCTCTTCTGTAGTTGAACTCCTTTTTGTGATAGATTGAAACTGTATAGAACAGCAACAGAATACAATTCCTTTAAATAGTTTTAAGTGACATATATGTGAAAGCACTACATATTATTTTTCTAATAGAAATGTCAGCAAAAGACTGCGTATGGAAGACAGACTGGAAAGAGTTTAAAAAGAGTAATCCATGAACAGTTGATGGTTTTAATCTAAAATCTAACTTAAAGTATTAATGAGATTCAGAATTGGAACTAATAGTGTCTGTTCAGTTCTACAATTGATTTTTTTCTATTGTAGTTATAACACTAACAATAGTCATGCAGCTGAGTTGCAGCTTTTCTACCAGATCATTTCCCATTTTCCTTGATGGCTTAACAACACACTTAAAAGATATTACACTGATTGGATGTCAGTCTTGGACACATTCAACATATTTGACAGGCAAGCATCACATGAAGTGCTTCTGAAACCTCTGCATGTAATTTAAGCCACATGTACCACACAGTATGAAGAACTAAGTCCCTGTGGAGCTGGTGAGGTTTGTAGTTCTGCCAGCTTGTAGTAATGACTCACCCTGATTTGCTCCATCAGCTATAGAATCTAATAAGAATAATCCTTCCCTGAAGGAGCAGGTGTACATTAATCTCCCTCATGTTAAAGCCCTGCTATGTTTATCTTTTAATTAAAGCCTCATAGATAGTTCACATAGAAGAGTTAACATCCCTCAAACGGTACATGTACTTTAGTAAATGAACCTGTGTTTGTGTTTATCTGGGATAAGAGGTACCTCGTTATGGTACAATTCCTGTAAAGCACCTGCTTGACATGCTTGTTTGATTTGAGAGGTTCTGGGCCTTCATGAACATCATGATTCTGCATATGTTCAGTATTTTATCATAATATTTTTTTGTGCTGCAGATGTGAAACAAGGCTACATCTATAGGTTAGCTCATCCCATTTAGATGTAAAAAAAAAAAGCCAGTTTCATAACAATTAAGCTATATGATTTTAGGAGTGGGCTGCATGGTGGCATGGTGTTAAGTATTGTTACCTCACAGCAATAAGATTCCTGGTTCACCATGGGCTTTTCTGTGTAGAGTTTGGATGTTCTCCCTGTGCGTGTGTGGGTTCTCTCCGGGTACTACGGCTTCCTCCCACAGTCTAAAAACATGCTTGTTAGGTCAATTAGTGCCTCTAAATTCTACCTAGAAGTCAATATGAGTGCTTGTTTGTCTGTGTTGGCCCTGCAATGAGCTGGCGATCTGTCCAAGATATACCCTGCCTCTCGCCTGAAATCAACTGGGATAGGCTCCAGTGCCCCCTTCCCCTCACGACTTGGATGGATTTAAGAGGCTTCAATATGGATTAAATCCCCTGGCAATTTAAATCTTAATATTTTAGTACAAATATGACAGTGGACTTCTTTATTTGCTATGTGCATCGGGGTATTAGAGCATTCATTAACTACAGTATATTTCATTTAACTTATATAACTGTTCAAATATTGACTGAAAGCAATCTTTATTTACAATATTGACAGAAACAATTAACAAATACAGATATGCCGGGATAAATTATATTATGAAATCACTTGTGCTTGACAGTTTATATGGTTTATATGGTTTCATGCACACTTTTAACTTCCAAACCGAGTGCTGCTCAACTTCATTTTAAAGTGACAGAGAAAAGTGCTGGGTAATTTGCTCTTGTGGTAACATTCTCTTATTCTGCAGCTCGGACACTTACGGTGAAATTAAATCCTACATCAGACTCAATAAAAACTAAATCTACTTTACATATTTGGATTTAGCACTGCATCATACTGAAGCCAGCACTGCAGTGAAGCTTACTTTGTTTTATTGCAGCTATCTTCTGGATGCAGAAGTGGTTTCTGGTGGATGAGCTGTGACCTGTAACTTCCACTGTTGGATCATGAAATGAAAAGTCAAGCAGGAAGTTAAGGAGATAGGGAATGAGGGATTCAGCAGTTCTGAGCTGGATGAATGGTGATTGGTGGATGGATGACAACTGCCAGTAATGTTTGCATTTATTTTCCATTCTGAAATCATTCTGTTTTTTTCAATTTTACATGTCGGACAAAGACATAAAACCATTAGTCTAGATGAGACTCACTAGAAAATGTGGGGCCAGTGTGTTCGAGAGCCATGGATGTTTTATATCTACAGTACTTATGCAGGAAGAAAAAAATATATTGGATCACCGTAATTAAGAATCTTATAAAATACTTACAAAGCATGAAGTTTCAGAAATTGAACTTTAAAAAAGATATTGGTAACACCACTCTAGCTTTGTAAGACAGGGAATAGATAAATTGGACATGAAATTGTTCTGCAGTAAATTGGAAGAATTGCTTTCAACTTGGAAGAGAGCCTTGGAAGCTTTTTCTTCTCTTATTAATTTTTTTTTTTAAGAAACACTCCAAGATATAAAATAGGGGCATTTTTTCAACTTTTGCTGCCACAGAGAGGGTGCAAGGGGGGGGGGGATAAGAAATGATTAGAAAAAGGGGGAATCGTGAACTATGATGTGGAGGGAGCTCTTTAAAAATAAGAGGAAAAAAAGGATCAGATGTATGCATTGGGCAAGACAGCCTTTTGTGATTTGTAATTCGAATGTGTCTACAGCTCTCTGACTCTGATTAAAAACATTTAGCTGGGACTAGTTCTGGATGCTCATGTATGACACATTTTATTTACGAGTTCCTTAAGCCTCAAATATCTCAATTTAAAAAGATCTGTACTTTTAAATAAAAACAATTGAAATGCAGCAGAGAAGAGGTGGGTCTTTAATCTGGATATAAATAAACTGAGTGTTTCAGCTGATCTGAAGCTTTCCAAGAGTTCCAGATATGTGGAGCATGCAGCTTCTACATGTCTGGTTCTGACTCTGTAAAAACTGATAAAAGACTGGATTCAGATGACCTGAGGGGTCTGGTAGGTTCATGTTGGGTCAAGAGGTCACTGATGTATTTTTGTCCTAAACCATTCAGAGCTTTTATAGACCAGCAACAGAACTTAAAAGTCAATCCGCTGATGGACAGGCAGCCAGTGTAAAGACCTCAGAGCTGAACTGATGTGGTCTACGTTCTTGATGTTAGAGAGGAGTCAAGCAGCAGAGTTCTGAATAAGCTGCAGTTGTCTAATTGATTTTTTTGGTAGACCTGTAAAGACGATGTTACAATAATCAAGCTGACCAAAGATGAAAGCATGGACTAGTCTTTCCAGGTCCTGCTTTCCTCAGTTTTGTTTTTGTTAAACTGAAGGAAGTTTAGGAACATCCATCCAGCCTGTACTGGGCCTCGGTCTCCTGGTGGCATTGTAATATAAATCTACATGGCGTCTGCATAGCTATGGTAACTAATTTTGTTGTTCTTTATAACCTGTGCCAATGGGAGCATGTAGATGTTAACCAAAGAGGCCCCAGGATGGAACCTTGGGGAACACCACATGTAATTCTTGTCTGTTCAGATGTAAAGTTACCTAATGACAGTACTCCAATGCCATTGACAGCATTTAGGCTACATACTTTACATAGCTGCATAAAATTGAATTAAGAAACTAAGAAGAACTACAAACCAACACAGATACAGCAGTAAATGTCAGACTAACCTTTCACTAGTCCCGTGGAAGTCTTTATTCTCAAACTTCTTCGGAACCCAATTCTTGCTTGCAGTCTAATTCCGGTTGGCTTAGCAGTTTGTTTACAATCAGCTGGTTTACCATGGAAGCCTTAGCTGACAATCACCTCAGCTACAGCATGCAGGGTGGAGTGATGGGCGAAGGCAGCAGTTGCTCGGCTCCCTCAACAGCCCCGCCCATTCTGTCAAAGCTTGTCTCAGAAGAGTTCAGGAAAATAAGGGGTGACGGAGAAGCTGAAGCGCTCTAGTTAAGGCCTGATTTGTTCAAACCATGGCTCTAACATTTCATTGAGATTTCAAAGAATTGTCTCAGATTGGGAATAAAGTGCATAATATGTCACATTTAAAACTGGTTTTCAGTGGACGCAGTATATTTCCTGAACCTGCTGTTGATAAACCAACTGCTTGCCTGATGTTCTGAATTTTGTCTTGAAGAATTTGGAAAACTTATTGCTGGGCTTGGTTGAATAAAGTTTAGGTGCTTCTGACACAGGAGGGTTTGTTAGCCTGTCGATGGTAGTGAATAAGGCCCGAGCATAGTTTTTAGAAATAATGTCAGAGAAATAGTATTTCCTTGTATTCCTCAGTTGTAAATTATTAGAGTGAAGTTTCTCTTTATACATGTCATAATCGGGAGTCAAAGTAAGCTGGTACGGTCCGGTATTGCGTACCACTAAAAGATTCAGTAGCGGTACACGGGAAGATTGGAGAGTGGCTGCCTGCTATAAAGCCCTCATTCAGAACCAGTCTGGATCAGAAAATAGATCCGCTAGTAATATGCAATCTTGAAAATTACTCTGTCTGTTTAAAAATTCTTTTTAACTCATTCAGAATATTTCTGAACCGTCAGTGTTTTAGTCCATGCTGGATGGAGCCTTGGCCCAGCATCTCCCTCTCTTACCCTGCTTCTCTACCCCTCCCCTCGGAGAGCCCGGTGGTCTCCTCTGCACCTTCCAAACGTGTGCCGTACGTTTAATGTCTTTGCGTTTGTTGCAAAATGCCCCCATTAAAATCAGTAGGAGAAGCAGTTGTGTTTCCTGTTATTGTTTTCCATTTCAATGACAGAACTGCTCGGAAAAGAAACTGCTTATGAGCTAACTAAGACAGCTTTTTACCATCTCAGAAACATCAGCTGGAGCGATTCGCAGCCGAGTGTGAAGCGGTCGGGATGAGAATCAGCACCTCCAAATCCGAGACCTTGGTCCTCA
>JBBBVU010000004.1:16754575-16792344 GCA_037177055.1 Atherinosoma microstoma
GGGGGGTGCTGGAGTTCTGATGCACGCGGGGGAATCGGCGGAGGACGAAGAGATGGGATGTTGCGACACGGGGTCATTTTTGTAGCTTCTTTTATGAGTTCTTTCATCTGGGTGGTGAAGTCCAGGAGGGGTGGCGAGGAAGGGGAGATGGAAGGTGGTGAGAGGGGTGGTTTAGATGGAGTATGATGAGATGAAGGGAGGGGTGGTGGTGGGGAGTCCTTCTTGGCCGGAGGGGATTCAAGGTTTCTGCTGGGCTTATTATGTTTTGGTTTCTCTTGTCTGTTATCGCTGACTCTGGGAACAGCTAGTCTGTTCAGAAAGTAAAACAAGTTTGATGTAAACAATGTTGTCCCTCCTTTCTTTAGGGAAAATCCATCTGCCTTAAAATAGTGCCTTGCTGAGGAGAGGGAGCGGAGTTGATGCATTTTGCCTTGAAGGTAATGCAGGCCCCCGGTTTCGTCGCTTATCTCTGGCGACTGTTCTCTGGCTGTTAGTCGTCATCCCTTTTCCCAGTGAGAAGATTTACTCTTCGGCTCGGCACCGAGAGCGTTCCAGGGAGGACTATCAGTGGGAGCTTGTTGTTTCTTCCTAGTCATGTTTTTGCTAATTAGCTGCGTGTTAGCAAGATCATGACTGCTGTTTTTTGTCAGTGGCAAAGTTGTATCATATCCAGAAAATCCATTTACCTCCGCGTTCACCTCTAGCCGTTGAATCTTAGTTTCCAGCAGGGTGACTTTTTGTAGAAGTTTCTGATAGTCGTCTGTAGAGAGGGGGGGCATCTTGTAGCTGTTAGCTTTCGGTCCTTAGTAGCAGTAGATAAGGCTTCTGTTCTTTGTAGGCCACGCTGTCTTGAAACTGACAAGATTGTAAAACTCTTAAAAAATAGTAAAATTCAGCCGAATCTACCCCAAAAACAGTCCCCAGTGGTTAATAATTATCCAGGAGCTGCTGCTCATAAATCTCTTGAGGAGAAAAACAATAATATTGTAGAAGAATGCAAGCAGAGGGAAGAGCGAAGCAAGAAAGCGTCAGCAGGGGACAGAAGCAGGAGCCAAACTGGAGTCTGACTGCCGCAGGAGTATAACGAGAGTCAACATCGGAGCAGCTTTCCATAAATGGAGGGAGCTCCGATCTGCTCTGGGAATAAAACGGGACCCTCGGCTGGCTTTCTTCTTACTAAAAAGGTGAATGTGATATGTATGACGAAAATCAGGATACATAATATTGCAATGCTAAGTTTTTAGCATGTAACACTAACCTTACCGTTGGCTAACAAAGGCTTGTGGCTATGCTATACTTTATTTATTTATTTATTAGTGCAAGCTGTTGTACTCTTATATTGTAATGGCTGTGATTAGTTCGTAGGCACAAGGCCGTAGGCTGAGTAATGATTTCGGGCGATTGCTGATTCATCAGGCTATATTTACACATTTCTAGATGCGCCAACAATAAACTAATATTCTCAACACAAACCACTGTGTTGCCTTGGACGATGAGGACGTCGTCTTGACATTGAAAATATAATACAATTATCAGTGAAATAAACTTATCTAGCTAAACTGATTTTATAGTTTGTGCATCTAACTTCGGGCTTGGACTGAGTGCAGTGCAGGTAAACAAAGACCAACGCAGTCGAAGCGGCCCATTCGCATGCACAACATTGGAGTCACTTCCACTTGTCGCCAGAGGGGGAAGACTTCTGGAAAAAAGCTAGAGGTTGCGCTATGATCCTTTAATATGTAGCTATGCAGAAAAGATAGAATGACAACAGTTTTGGCCGATACCAATATCCAACATGAATACTTTTGCAATGGCCGATAACCGAGATTTACCAATATCGTTTAAAAAAAATGAAGATGATCAAATTCTGTAAAAAATTTAAGTTAACATTAGCAGTGTTAGCTTCCCACCAAAGTTTGTGAACCTCTGGTTGGTGGTTTTTCAGATGACATATCAAACTGATGGTGTTGAATGATTTGATGCGACATCCTCCTCATATTACTTTGACATTGCAAGTACTGCATACTGCTTTTCAAGTATTTTCTTTCGATACCATGAAAAACTACCACTGACATTGCTTCTGCGTTTCAGGTAAACACCCCAAAATGCTGCCTCACTATCACTGTCACATGTCCAAAACAATATGGCATGGCCACCCCACCCCTCCTCCCGACACACAAACGGCCGAAAATAAATATCTGTTGTTAATATCGGCCAAGTTTACTTATCGGACAGATACCGATATTTTAAAAAATGACCAATATCTGCCGATACCGATATGGAAGCCGATATATAGTGCATCCCTAGAATAGTTATTTGTTGTTTGTAATAACTCTGTGTTAACAAAGAAAGAAAACGGGCACTAAGAGCTCAGGGTTCAAACCAACAGGATTAAATGGCCTGGAGGTGTTTTCATGTCCACTGCTGTAATCTTAAAAGTTACAAAACTAAGACTAAAAAAAGAAACTTTCTCTTTTTTGGCACTTATTTTAATTACTGTGATACTTCAGCTTATTTTCTTTATAGATTCAAATTGTGTCCATACTTTCTTTATTTGATTTTGATAATTAATTTAATGCTTCCAAAGAGAAAGTTTAAAGTTCACTGCACAAATTAAAACTTAATGTTCATGTTCATATCTCACCATTTGATATTCTAAACTAAGATCATGGAACCAAATTGAACTAGTTCACATTCATTTTTCACTTTTTGGAGCTGAATTATCCTCTTTTTGAGGTAGACATTGTCACAGGTTCCTGAAACACCATGGCAATCCAAGTAGTTGTGTCCACAGTCTATATATTTATGTACTTTATTACTAAGATCAAGATACTTAAAACAAACTATGATTAAATAAATGTATATATACATTTATATAATCATTGTTATATATACTCCATACATATATACTTTTTGAAAATGTGCTTGTAGTGCATTGCCTATTTCTTTAAACAACTTTAACAGTGCATCTGAAACCCAAAAGTCATTATAGTGGTTTTTAATACAACTTTAGCCTCAGAAGTCATCTTTATTCCCACTATTTAAATTGCAGATATTCTGCTCCTTAATTGTTAAATAATAAACTGATGGCTTTAAATGACCATGACCTCAAAATTAGTGAACATTTCTCATATATAGATTAAAATCATATTCTTTAAAAACAATATTCTGGTACCAGTTGAACCACTGCAAGATGATTAAAACACAATAACAGCACATTAACAGCAAATTATCACAAAACTGCATCCAAACTTGACGAAGCTAAGACAAAATATTCAAACCACATTCTGAGACCATGAAGTGTTTTAACAATTGTAATTAATTAGAGCCAAAATACTCAGTAATGTGGAATCTTGAAAAAAGAAAGGAATAAAACAGAACAAAAAACCCAGAAGTATAATTTATTTGCAGTTCTTTATCTTTCACAGTCAGAATGCTACATCCTCTGATTTATCGCAGGCATCATGACTTTGTTACTTGGGGTCTGTGTTAAGTGGAGGGACACAGAGGCCGAAATTTCACCCCTTCACTCTGTCAAATTAGTGGCCTTTATTTCCTTCATATAATTTGTCACAGAAATCTTTAAAACAGGAGTGGAGAGTTTATGGAGTTACTTTTAATCAAAATTTCAGCAAATAAAAGCAACATCTCCATGGCTACAAAGGAAGTTGTGTTTTGTAATCTAAATGAGCTTACCCATTAAACTGTGTCTACAACTGTTTCCATAGCTTCTGCACACCACACAGTTACTATATTGTCTGGAGACTAAATCCTTTTTACAATCTGTGTCAGACAGCACAATTTCAGCTTTACGCAAGCACAAATAGACAAGGAATAACATGTGACAAAAGTCTGTAAGAATCAGGAGATCAGTGAGAAGGAAATATGCAGTTCATGGCAGTTGCCCTTAGACCTCTGGAAAACCCAACCCTGAGGAGATACATCAATATTGCTGTATGAGGCCTGTAGTCCTCTAGGTCAGTGGTTTTCAAACCTGGGGTAGGGACCCCCATGAGGGTTGCGAGATAATTTCAGGGGATCACCAGATAATTGTAAAAAGAATATATAATCTACATTCATCAAATACATTTGGGATTTGTATCAAAATGAAACCATTCATTCAGAGACAAATCTGTTAAATTAGCCCCTTAATTTTTGAACACATTAATGCATAAACAACAAAGGTAGCAAACACTAACAAATGTTATCTTGGGGGTCATGGCTCAAAAAGTTTGGGAACCCATGCTCTAAGTTACAGGACATATGACTGTCTGGGTATCATCAGTGTCCTGAGGTCAAATGGCAGTCATGCTTCTCAAGTGGGAGATTGATTCACTGATACACACCACCAGGATCTACAGCAGCAACATCAGAATGTCATTTGGACTGGAGAAATGCAGCCAAATGGTGACACAAAGAGGGAAGATTGTCCATTTCGAGGGTATTGCACTCTCAGAATGCAGAATAGCAGATGTTGAGGAGAGCGACAAGTACCTTGGATTATCCCACCCCACCAAATCCACCCCAAATCCAGTGTCCGGATGCTATACACTGAGCGCAAAGAAGGAGGCAGAGGACTAATGAGCACCAGATGGTAAATGGACTGTACTTGTATAGCACTTTTCTTATCACGTTGACCACTCAAGCCGCTTTAACACTACATATCACACTACATATTCACCTACACACAGCACTCACATTGGAACATACTAGTGCTTCTACACACATTCATACCCCAATAGGCACATTGATAGGCAACGTGGGGTTCAGCATCTTGCCCAAGGACACTTCGACATGTAGTCAAGGGAAGCAGGGAATCAAACTGCCGACTTTCTGGTTGGTGGACGACTTCTCTTCCTCCTAAGCTACAGCCACCCAGTCAGAGCCACTGACTAGATGAAACATCTAACCTCCACAAATACATCAGGAAGATGGCCCCAAGAGATGAAGCACTGAAGGTGTGCAAAGAGGCCATTGAAACAATCCAGCACTTAACAGCAGGGTGTCAGAGACTGAAAGGAAAAGAATACATGGAATGCCATAACCAAGTTGCCAAGTGGCAAATGAGAGAGCTATGATGGTGTGGGACTTCAAGATACAGGCCGAATAAACGTTGATAGCCAACCAACCAGACATTGCGATCATGGATAAGAAGCAGAGGAAAGCCGTTGTGGTGGATGTAGCCATCCTGAACAATGGCAATATCAGGAAAAAGGAACACGAGGAACTGGAGAAATGCCAAGGGCTTCAGGAAGAGCTGGAGAACGCCTGGAAGGTGAAGGCAACAGTAGTACCCGTGGTCATTAGAGCACCAGGGGCTGTGTCCCCTAAACTGTGGCTCCAACAGATACCTGGAGAAACATCAGACATCTCAGTCAAGAAGAACATAATTCTAGGAACAGTTAAGATACTGTGCATGACCCTCAAGCTCCCAGGCTACTGGTAGAGGAACCAATATGAACAACAGCCACCGACCCCACCCAGGACAGACAGAGGTGAGTTAAATAATAAAAAAGAAAATTGAATTGCCTTTAATAAAGTTCTCCCAAACAGTGAAGTTCTACCATATATTGTATATGCTGACTAAAATATCTATCCTCTAATTGAAATATTTGTTTGGCTGCATCATTAGTTCAAACAGACTTTTTAGAAGCTTTTTGTACTTTACATTTGTCTACAATTCACTCTGACAGGTTTGTAAATGATTGAGATGGAGATCTGGACTATAATTGGAAATATAAATGCACCGAGTCTTAGAAGACTGATGATGATATGAATGAATGACCCCTGCAGCTTTGCTTCTCGCTGTCAAGTTCTTGATAAAGAAGAAGTGGCAGTCGGGCATGAATGCCATCAGGACAGAGCTTCAGCTGATCTGATCTGCCTCATATTCATTCACCTGGGTGTTATTAACTGCTCCAGATTTATGAAGAGAAAAAGGAAAATGGATCTTTTCTGCCTTTGGTTCTTTCAAAGAAGATTTTGTACTCAAAAATGCCTCTGGCAGATCTCATTATGACACAAACTGTGATTTGGCGCACTGCTGAGCCATAATCAAACAGAAATTCATTCAAATAGCCAGTTTAGTAAATTAAGAGTCGAGCACTTCAGTTGTATTTTCAAGACCAGCAGCTCTATATTTTTGGCATGCCAAGTGTAAAGCAGGTAAAGGTCAGACTTGTCAAATTCACACACACACAGTTTGAGATCGAAGAGAGGGGTTACATAAACCCATTGACCTGTCAGTTTTAAATGTGTGTTTATCCACAGGGCAAGTGTCATGATTAATGACCAACATCAACATAAGCTCCCTAAAGGACAGAAAGGTGTTTCAGATTCAGATCAGTGATGCCCCAGTACTTTAACTCCATTCAGCATCATCTACCGACGGCTGGTTATGGCGATTTAGTGCGCCTTTAACAGTTCTTCTAATTCAACAAAAGTCTAAAACGGGATTAAGCAGAGATGTGGAACCTACAACTGCTAATGCTCTGGCCCTTTGAGGATATGCTGGCAATGAGAGGAGATGCATTGCTGCAGGGCAGGATTACTGAACAAAGAGATGGAAGGATATGGCATGAAGTGTAAGAGCGCCCCTCCGCCTCTTTTATCTTGACATCCAAACCTTTAAATGCTTCCCATTGCATCAAATTCATCACGGTTGGGAAGCATCCCTCACTTGTTTCCATCTCTCATGTCGGTGGCGTGTTGTTTGCGGCTGGATGAGTTAGTGCCGAGGGCTGCAGCAGATCTGCTACGTTTGAGCTGTGAGAGCAGAAAGAGGGGCTTCCATTCATCAACGGGGAGCGCAGTGCAGTTGAGGCAGTAAGGGTAAAGTAGATTAATGGCTAATATCCTCGAGGAATGAGATGATTCATCACTTCCTAATATTAAGTTCATTTAAGGACTGCCTCTGGGGATACATCAGTGTCTCCTATATGTCCAGATCATTCTGTTTGTTGTACTGTGGACTGTAAAATGTTTTCATGGGAAACTCATAGTGAAATAAACATCAACCAAAAAAAACAAAACAAAAAAAAAACCTTCCGTGAACTATCAGCCAGAAAAATTATGGTCATGAGCTCTAAGCTCCATTTTTCTTGCTCGATGCAATTTTGAAGAATTGTACTTATTTTCATTTACCAAACAGCTATAGTCTTGATTTAGTTTTCAGAAAAAGATTAAATGTAAAAGAAGAAAAACTTTAGTCTGCTTTTCATGGCATCACTCCTGGATTCCCTCACCTCTCTGGAAACTGCACAAATGACTATAACTCATAGTGAAAAATAAAAACTGAAGGCTATGAGAACATACAATAAATCCACTTAAGTGTAGAGTGCACAGTATGAACTTGTGATTTGTGATCTTTTTGGAGGAAATGTAAAACCATGCGTGATATTGGTTTGTTTTCATGTTTCTTTGCAGTTCCATCAAAGAAATATTACCATGTGTGTCCACATACATGCACACATCAACCACCGTGATAAGCAAAATTTGTTTGCCCCAATGATTCATATCATTTTTCAGACTTTGTGCAAACTTTTACAAAGTCTGATCTGTTTAGGTAACCGCTGGATGTGGCAGAGTGCAAAATAACCAGCTGATGACAGAAACACCTTTATGTATGAGGAGCTTCCTGTGTATCAGTACTGAATATACAGTATAAATGGTGTCCCCATCCCCAAGCTTCTTGATTCCAACCAACAATGATTAAAAGTGTTGGTTGAGAAGTGGAAAGGCTTAAGATTCACACAACTACTTGACTTACCTGTTTACTGTGGGCTGGTATGTTCAATATGCAGCTGTGCAATCCTTTCAGACCTGATTTCTCCTTTTCTTTTTAAGATCAAGACTATTTTGAAGACATGAACCAAAAACAGGCTCTGGTATGTTTCATGAGGCTCTGAAGAATAGATGGATCATGTTACATCAACCCTACAAGGGGTTCTAGATTTGGTGTGGGCTGAATTTGATTGTCAGATGCTACAGGAACCTGTTGTGTGTTGTGTGACACACAACTGAATCCAAGGAACAAACAGTTGCATAGTGTAACTGCCGCAATCACAGATTAAGCCCCCCACCACGCATCCATTCATGTGAGGACGTGTAGCCCTGACTGCTTCCACACAATGCTGTTTCTACTGCCAGTGGACACTGAGCTTTGAGGCTGGGCCAGAGACGAGCCATCGCTAGGCAACAGGCAGGAGGAATCTGCAGCACAGCGCAGACTCTGTTACCGCTGCTGCTCGAGCTGCGTGGCCTCATGACAGATAACGGTCTTGGGGAAAAAAAACAAACGGTCACATTCAGATTATTCCTCCGCCACCTTCATGGCACTTTAAACAAAGCAGAGAGAATGAATGCAGCATGTTTACAACAAACCATTCAATTCTCACAGGATGAAAGCAAGAATTAAATGAAAGCATTGGATGAAATTATCAGAGGTGTTACAACAGTTCTGGTAAAGTTCCACCAGGACTAAACTAATTCTTTGTGTGAAGTCTTCTCTGTGTTTTTTCTGGCTGTGTAAATGCAGTTTTTGAGCATCGCTTTGCTTTAAGGATATTATAATGTTCTCCATTTTATATTGTTGAATGAAAACATCCAGAACACGCATTGACAATGAATGGCTCTTTTAAATGTGACTTTTTAATGTTATAAATGCAACTTCAGATTTAGTCACAGGTTTAAGATTTTAAGACAGCTCCAAACTATCATCAATTTGTGATTTAACTTGGATGAATTACAGATTAATCTGGTTGGTGACACTGTCCTTCTGTCAAGTTCTCCCTTGGACAGTTTATTTTTTCATTAATTATTAGCCCTTTTTCTTTTATCTCATCTACTTTTATCCTTAAATAATTTATTTTCCCTCCATGTCGTGATTTTTACGTTTTAATACAACTCATTTTGCTTTTATACCGGATTAATTTCACGGAAGGTACTTCGTGTCATTGTCTTGCTTTAGCTTAGCTATATAAATAAAGGACATTTGACTCATGGATGGGGAAATGTTATCAAAGGACAACTGGTGTATTCTCTTGTCAAATTTCCTGACAAAATTCTGATCCTCCCACTGGTTGCAGTGTCCACATGTGCATCAGAGCGCTCCTTCACAGTCCAGCAACTATCAAGAACAAGAAAACAACAGGAAGTTTGTTCAGTTATACATGAACATGAGTGTTGTAGTTTTCTGTTGCCACTGACATTCAGTAAAGCTGAAATTAATTACCAACAAATGCACTATTTGCTTTTACTCCAGTACGGTTTCTCAGAGTGTTGAGAAAAAAATCCTTTAAGCCTTTTTAACATATGAACAAAATATCAAAGATGAACGTGGCCACCTGGTTTGTGGACTGCAGTATTGATGTCTTAATCTTGTTGCAATGTTTTTGAGTTTTTTTTAAAGCCAGAAATGACATGTTGGGGATGGATATGTGGAACGTGAGGACACTGCACAACGGTTTAGTGAGAACGCCTTACCACTTGGTTTGAGTTCACTGAATCATAACAGTGCCTGTCATGAGTTCTTACTTGATATTAATTAAATGAGGATTTCAGAGGACCAAATTATTTTGGAAGCCAGCATCAAGGTGGCCAATTCAAGGAATTGCAGTTTCTGGCACACACATATCTGGTTGGAAATATGAAAATGACATTTGGGAATATTTTATGCATTCATTCAAGAAAATTTACTCTTGATAATGGTCTGTCAAGATCTGATGGGATGTTCCATCTCGTGATGGAAAGGCTGTGTTCTAGCCATTACATTTTCAGTTTGTCCAATCTTGTACATTTAATATCACAAAAGTTTTTAACTGAGTTTGATTATAAGTGGACGGAGCAACTTCAATGTCACTCACTGGTTTATAAAATGTTTTAGATCCTTAAATGGTTTGAAGCGGTTTGTTATTTTAACAAAAGATGCTTAAGAGTCACTTTGCACTTTTAGATTATACTAATTTTAATATAGCCTGCGCTTTGGACTAGATTTGAGGTTAAATACCATGTAACCTCAAAAACATGCTGTAAGCATTATCTCCAGAATCTATAGCCCCTGACAGCATCTCAAAGAAGAGATGAAAAATATTAACAGATGACTTCACTGTGATGTCATAATGTTCAGAAAAACACTTCTGACCCCCTTTTAACACCTTAATTTGGGATCTGAAGGGTACAATGTGAAAACCACTGAGATATAGAATTAAATAATTTTGCAAACTGGGGTGACTATTCATTTTTTGATCTGCAGATTCTAAAATTAGACTTTTTCCCGCAGCATCCCGATTTGAACTACCGTCTTCTGTCATGACTTTGTGTTCATCCGCCTTAACTTTAAAGAGACACTACTTAACTTTTGCCATTTTATCAGTGATGCTCCCCCTATGGATGGCTAATTCGGCTAATGTTTAATATTTTTTGAAGAGCAATTTGTTTACAGAGACGTCATTGTCTATCATATTTGTTTTTTGTTGTTCGGTTTTCATTCATAAATGTAACTGGAGTCGCATCTATTGTTTTTGTTTAGTTATTCATAATTTCTTTTAGTTCTAGTGAAAATGTTTTTTATGAAAGTTTATTGAAAGGATCTACTTGAATCATTATGGCATTATTATATTAGTTGAAAATCGTCTCAAAATGACATCATCCCTTAGTGCAATATTATCATTTATCGCAATAATTCGAGACAATTGCAGAGCAAAATTTGTTGTCGTGACAGGCCTAGCTGCAACATCACGCATGCGTCCCTGATGAGAAAGTTGTATAACGTGGTTTCTCAGCCGCGGGACCCTGCTGGGCCGCAACGGCTCCAGAAATGCACATAATAGATGTCACTGAGCCATCAAACGAATCCGGAACGCAGAGTTTTAAGGTTGAAAAGTTAAGGAGCGTGTCTTTAAAAGTATACGTTTTGTTTAATTCATTCAAAGTTCTCAGTGGGATATGAATGAGTCTGAACAGGCATGGACATGAACAGCATCCTGACAGATTGGCAGAAGCTTGTTCTGTCTCTGTGACAGGTGTCAAGTCGTGGTTATGATGTCAGTCTTCCACCGCTTCAAAAACCACACTGCTGCAAAAGCAAACATACAATCTGTTGACTGGAGTGTGACAGCATGAGGGTCTGTTAAAGGTATCTGTGATAAATTTTGTGGATGAAACCTGCACCATGATTGATGCTAAAATTATTCCTCTGCGGATGTATTAAACCAAATACTTTGCTTTATTGAACATATAAGATGCCTTCACAGAGGTAACAAAAACAAACAACTGATATGCTTGAAATGAAAAAAGAAAAACCCACATTTTATTGCACTTAAGTTATAAGAAAATAAAATTCTAAGTGAATCAAACAAATACACAATCCCTTTCAGGTTTTTTTTTTTTTTGTCCGTTTTCTTTTTTTGCCAGGCAGTTTACATGAACTGAACAAAAGAAAACACCTGCAACAAATCTGATTTCTCAAACCAGATCATAAATTAAAACAGACGAAGAAAACAACAAGAGGAGATAGAGCAAGATTGTTTTCTTTTCTCTTTTTTTAATATACAGTGTTATACCACTTTCACAGTTCAGCTTGAGTTGTGACTCATGGAGATTGAGACGATTTTTGTTTGGCTACAATGTTTCTGTTCACGTTTGTTGCCTCTGTGTTAATATTTTTTCCCACTCACAGGGCTGCAGTCGCCCCCGGTGATTTTAACAGCAACATATGTAACACTAAGACTCTCTGCAGCTCGACCTGTCAGGTGATGATGGTCTCCTCTGTTGCTTTAGACATCTTTGAATGGAACAACAATCACACACAGAAACGGACAGTTCTTTCATTCACGTGTTAAAATTGATACATCTGCTAGTTTGATTTTTTTTCTTCTTTTCTTTGTTTTTGCCAGTCCACACAGCATTTGTACATTTCCCCAAAGAACAGGCTGAAAAAGCTTTGTCTCAAGGAATGTGTTTACAAGTTGCCCATCAACACGTTAACACAGTCATGCACTCACGCACGCACGCCAACAGTGTACATCCCCTTGTTTCCTCTCTGCAGACGATCCCATCAGTATCGGTCAGACATACTTTCGCCTCTCAGCCTCGTAGAGGCACGTTTGGCTCAAGTTTCAGTGGCAAAAAATAAACCAAAACAAATGAAAAAAAAAAGAAAAAGTTGGATATTATCTTTTCATGTTTTGTTACTTTAAGTCCAAACATAGACTTCAATTTGGAATTTCGTCTGGGACTAAAACGCCACAGCAAATATAAGTTCCATCTCTCTCTCTTTCTCTCTTTTTTCCCATTCATCTAGCAGCATGAATATGGTTTGGCCACTCAGGAAAAACAATGGAGTGGAAGGGGATGAGGGTATTAATCCACAGCACTTAGAGCAAGAACCTTCCTCTTATCACAGCACTGGTATTGAGGAAACCACCTGAGCCGGACAGCACTGATACTCCTGTGGAGACAGAGCTCCAAACCAAGGTATAGAAAATTGGAACGAGGAACTCATGTAAAAACAGCTAAATGAAACAAAAACAAAAACAAAAAAAAACCAACATTGTGACAAAGACAGCATACCTAAACAGGGTGGGTTTCTAATACTGGAAAAAGAGAAAAACAAAAAGAAAACCCCTTTCATATGATAAATCACAAAGGTATTGAAATTCACAGTTGCGTTTGTGTGCGATGCTGTGGAGAAATCAAACCGAGTGGAGGACAATAAGAACGGAAATGGAGTGAAAAGAAATGAGCCCGATTACAGGCTGAACCCTCCAAACACTTCCTTTCTCTCCTCTACATCAAGCAGCTCTTGGGGAGTAACTGTGTGTGAAAATTCACCTCTAACATCTCCTACCTTCCACAGTCTTTACCCACGGTCAATGTTTTTCCACTTTCGAGTCAACTGCTTCAGTACTTATGTGTGTGTGTTACTGTGGGTGCCCGTTGATGGGAGGGTGCGTGTGTGTGGTTGGAGGAGGGAGGTGGGGGAACTTTTAAAAAATAATATATCTCTGTACATCTCTTTATCTGTCAGGCTTGAGCGAAAACAAGTCTCAGTGCAAAGCTGACCCTGGACCAAAAAAGGTGGAGAGTCACTTCAGCAGAGTTCAGTCGTTCCAGTCTTTCTTCCTCTTCGTTCCCCCAACCAATCACGGGACAGACCGGTTGTGCCCCCACCCGGCCCTATTTACAGCCTAACCACCCATGGCTCCACCTGACTCAGGTGGGAAGGGGTGAAAAGCGGGGGCTGAACACATGAGGATCTGTGTCTTTGTCAGTAACATCTGCCCAAACAGGGGGACGTGGGTGATACTAGCAGAGGACAGCAAAGCCCACTGCTTGTTGTTGTGGCTGTTGTTTTAGCAAGTTTGGGTGAAGAGTTCTGGGTGTTGGCCTTCTGGCTTCCAGGCACCTCATCTCCCATTCCCTCTCTTTTCCTTCCTCTTGGCAGTTCGCTCAACTCATCCTTCCCAAGCGTGTCCATTTCTCACTTCATGTCCACGTCAAAGTCCAGCACCAGCAGCTTGGTTTCCTCAGTGCCGTTGCGGCTGCCTACTGCGCATACCAGTTTGGTGTTGGAGGCCCGGATGCGCCATACCACACCCCCACTGCCGCCACTCTCCAGAGTCACCAGGTTTCGAATGAACTCGCCAGTCTTCAGGTCCCACAATTTAACAGTGCCATCGTCTGAGCTGGTAATGACAAAGTTCTTGTTGAACTGGAGGCACGTCACGGCACTCTGGTGCTTGTGGGGACCTGAAACAAGAACGATCAGATGATTAGAGGGATGAGCATGAGGGAAAAATGGCAGTTCATAATCCTGTTTCTGACCTTTTTAGGTCAAGTAGTCCCGAGTAACACTGACTCACCAAATACAAGCATCAACGCTTGACAGTTTTGTGATAAAAGTTTAAGTTTCAATCACGGATGAAAAACTAAAAAAAAAGAAAAGTCAATGGAGAAGTAAACAGCAATGGGGGACATGAAGCTCTAAGTCCTTGCTTGGTTCTATAGCTGACATCATGAAACACAGTTTCATGAGATAAGGTCATAGTGCCTTTTTAGAATAAATGAATGCAGTCAGAGCAATTTGGTAAAAAAACAACCACATGTAATAGAGAGTATTGAAGTGGAACAAAGAGAATTTAGGAATTTGAAATGAAAGTAGTGGTGCCAGAAGAGACCAGATACTTCAGGCATGCTTTGGGACAAGCTTCATTTGTTTCTTGACTGTAAATAAGCTATTAATTGTGATTTCTGTAAAACTTAAATATATCACATCCAAATCAATTAGTCCTACACAAAACAGAAGAACAGAACCGAATTCTGGTAAGTGAGCTGCTTTTTAATTATTTAGGTGAAAAAAAACACAAAAAGAGACAATTAATGTCTTTTGGGTTTCACATCTTCAGAGAAAAATGTGTTCAAATCTAACTGTGAAGAAGATTTCACACTTTCATTTCTGTCTCAGGTTAGTTCAAAGGATGAGTTATTTACCCATGTATACAACAGTGATCTGCACCAACCCCCAACATGCCTGCCTCTCATCTCCCTCGGCTCTCTGTAACCACAACAAAGAAGCCTGCTCCATCATTACCTATACTCTCTTCAGATGACAGCGGTGGCCTTGTTGTTAGACCATTGTCTTATCAAAACACACTAATGAATGGAAGAAATGTCCGCTGACCTAATTATATGACCTACAAAGTTCCCCGACCCCCAGTCCTTTACTGCACAACTCTCTTGTCAACGAGACAGACGCTCGTCCTCCTCCCCCCATCATGGCCCTCCCTCTTTTCAGGCTCTCACTGGGGCATCCTTTTGTTCAGCTGCTGTGTGTTCCTATTTGAAGAACCAGCATGCAGGGATGTAGTTTGCTAATGAGCACATTTAGGGGTGGGGTACTGGTGGCTGCCTCTCCTATTCAGCAAAGGATTTCCAACTTCCTGTGAAACACTAAGTAGTGCTAATGGAGTTGGAGTTATTTAGACAAACACAAAGGGAGTGAGACTGTAATCAGGACCAGCGAGTTGGCAAAATACTATCTCCAAACAATCTCACACACAGACAGGTCATTTAGCATGGCTTTAGACCGGTCTGTCATTATCAAACTATGTGACATCTTCTGTGCTTAGCTGTTGGCATTTCACCACAAATTTATAGTTCAATATTCATGCATCTGCAGCACAATTCAGTCCACGTCCAAGTAAGTCTGCAGCCTGGGGGGAAAAATCCACACACAACTTTTTTATACAACTCCACCTCTCTACTATTACTACTATTATTATTATTAGGCCCGAGCACCAAAGGCGGTGCAAAGGCCTATTGAAATGCAAGTGTTTATTCTTCTTTTGTTTCTCCCAAATGAATTGCATTTTTGGGGGCCTGAACATGCCCAAAAACTCTCCAAAGTTGGCGTACCTCCCTAAGGCAATGCAAAAAATTGTGTATTTTGGGGTTATCAAGCATGTTTAGGCAACTTGACAGTGTCACCTGTTGCGGTAGCCCCATGACTGCACATGAAATGTTGCTGCTTGCATAATTATCGAGACTTATCTGCAGCTATCTGAATGGACTTGTCAGCTGATCTCTGAATCATCTGTTTGCTTTACAGCAGATGCTATTTGAGATGCTACATTTAGTGACAGTAAATAAAATACCTCAGTCTTGTCCAGAGGAGCATCTTGCAGAGTTTAAAGCTAAACTGTCCGTGTAAAAGATCCAATTTGTGTCCGTTTCTGCTTCAAAAACCACAACCTGATCTCTGCATCACTTCCTGAAACTACGCCAAAAGTTTTTTTAAAAACTGCGCAATTAAAAGGAAGGTACGTTAACTTTGACAGCCCAAATGGAAACAATAACATTGCCATGCTGCCAAACTACAGAGTCTTTTTTTCAGGACCTGCTGCTGTCCTTGCAGCCTCTTTTGCAATAGATGTGAAGTAACGACTGTAGTACTAAGCTATATAAAGTAAGGGAAACTGTGTTTTTCTATCGAACTTATCAACCTTTTTATTTCCTATTGCGCCACATGTCTATCGAGAAGTGAGATTGGATGGGTGAAACCAGATGACACTGATGGTGCAAGTCTGAGGAAACCAATAAGAATCCATCAACCAGTTCAACAATATGAACCTTATAGAAAAAGTCGATTTTGCGAACTAGCTGATTTTATTTAGCTTTTCTGTTTTTTATCAACCATGAATAATTCAGACTTCATCTGTCAATTTCTTGCTCTATTTCCCATAACGACGATGCATATATAGCCATATATAATAAAAACACCTCAAGAAAACTTCAAGATTCTCTTTAAGCTACTAAACTACTGTTTCCATCACAAGTGAATGTAACGCAGGATCATACCTTCTATGATATTCCAACTTCAGTCAAATAATGCTCCTGGTGCAAATGCCAAATAAGGTTTTTCTCTGAGTTAATTTGTTGGACCTACCTAACATTGAGATATAATGCTATTATCACAACATTCAAACCAATGTCCTCACCTTGCAGTGTTTGCAGGCACTGGCCCGTCTTGATGTCCCAGATCTTGACAGTGGAGTCTGCGTTGCCTGAGACCAGAATGTTGTCTTTGAGCTCCATGCCGCTGGTGAGGGACTGATGCCCTGTTAGTGTATGGATGCAGTTGCCTGTCTCCACATCCCACACCCTTATTGATGTGTCCAACGAGCCGCTCACCACATGGATCCCATCAAACTACAGACAGAAAATATCAGCTTTAACAGGCTGATATTCAAGTTGTCACTTCAAGATAACGGCAGCCTTCACCCAAACTTGCAGTTGATGGCAAAAAGATCTTACTGACGCAGCATTTCCACTAACAAACTAAAGATTAAACTCGGGGAAATTGATTAATTTTATCGATCTGTGAAAGCTCATCTTTTAGTCCCAACGTCCAGTAAGAGAACACCAAAGCCTTAAAATCTAACACAGAAGGGTTGTACAAAAAAAAAGATCTATCAGTGTAGTAAACAGACCCCTCGTCAGCTGAAGTGCTCCTTCATCAAAACTTGTGGAGGGAGGACATTTCAGAGGACACACACAAATTATGATCTTTTTAGGAATGAATAACAATTAAATACACAATTGGAACAAGTCAAAACATAATCTGCAACTAAGAATGAGCAAGAACAGCATAATTATGCAAGCACAATCTCACTGAGTGAACCTGTTAATACTGTTTTGGATGTGTGCCACATTAGCAAACCAACTGCATGAGCACAGGGATATATTTTGCATTATGCATATCAGTTAAGCTCAGTCTCCCACAGTTTAGGACATAAAAATATTGGGCTCAGGCCGGCTCACCAGCTGTTCCACAGTTAAAGCTTAAAGTATTTCATATAATGTATGAAGTAACATGCGGCATGCAGCATGTTACTGCTCACCTGTAAGGAGTACACTCTGTTGGTGTGACCCTGCAGCGTGTGGAGGCAGGTCTCCGTTTCCGGGTCCCACACTTTGACCATGAAGTCATAGGCACCGCTGACCACCCGTCGCCCATCGTACTGGACGCAGCGCACCGCCGCCACATGGCCCATGAGGACATGTAAACACTGACCTGTCTCAATGTCCCAAACACGAAGTGTAGCATCACGAGAGCCACTGACCACCCTGAGAGCAAACACAAAGAGGAGTCAGACATTTGTTGTAGAAATGACAGTCGGGATGGGGGCAAGTTGGTCCAGGACAAACAGTTCTGCGCAGGTAAAATATTTCAAAGTAGTCATTCCGCAAGATTAAACTCAAAAGTCTAAACATGTCTGCAATCATACTGTGGCAGCTTCACTGACAGAATAATGAGGCTGTTATGAACAGTTCTTTCTTCTATAGCACTACGTTTATGTTCCTACATGAATGTACAGAAAATCCTATTTAAGTCAAACAGCTGCCTCGACACGAGTCTTTATACAAGATTGAAAGATATATCATAGGTAGTAACAAGAAAAGGAAATTCCATTTAAGAATCACTGGTACTCAGGTGGTACAACATCTTACAACATTTATTTAAATTATTATGGTTAGAGGACAAATTGTACTGAATGTGGTAACTGACTAAGACAGCTTTCTTTAGTTTCAATGGATTATAGAGACTTTGTAAAAAAAATGAAAACAATCTTCCATTGTTTAAAAAAAAATAAAAAAATGCTGTAACTACATGTAGCTCACACTCTTTGTTTAGTAAATGCCTTGCAGCACTACATGGATGGAAATCACCAACATGTTATTCACTGTCTGAAGCTCACAGCCTTTCTGCTGAGTGAGTAATCAAATGCTACACAAAAACCTTGGTGGCCCCTAAGGCGAGAAGAGCACTTTCAATCTCCAGTGTGTGATATCAAGTGAATGAGTGAGCAGTAGTTCACTTAAGACGGTTCACAGGGTCTACTTAATCACCATGAAATCACATGCTCACTTTCAAAGATACATCTTACAGTCCTGCAGCTGCTCTTTTTGCCTGATTAAGTCATATGTGATCAATCAATCATGAGGAATACTAAGGGAACACTTCACTTTTTCCCCCTTCTTTTCTGATGGTTTTTTTTGTGCCAGGGGGATGGGGGGTAAAATCAACCTGTTTGTTTGCAAACGTCTACAAGTATAAACTTTACTTAAATCCTTCCTGATTGTTTTTACCTACTCTAGCTGTAGCTTTATGTTCAGGAACAGTATTTAGAATAATATGCAATTTAAAAGACAGAGGCTTTTTTTTCTCCATTCAATAAATCTACATAATTATAATTTTTGACGTATTTGTCTGACAATTGTTTTCATTATTTGTTTGGTTTATAAGAAATAAGTCTTTCAGTTTAATTTTTTTCTAGTGTTTGGACATTAAAAAAAAAACAAAAAAAACAACATTTAACTATTACTGAAATAGTTGTCTACTTTCATCTCTGGGGTTGTCAGAAACATTCTCTTTTAATAAACAGTCATACCAAAAGCTGCTACAAAAGTGTTCATTGTAAAGTTGCACAAGGGCTTCAGATAGCTCAGTCATTACATTGCACTGTACCTTTTCTCGTGTAGGTGCATGCAGCGCACTGTTGAGGTATGCCCATAGAGGGTGTGGATACATTCTCCCGTCTCTGCGTTCCAGACCTTGAGTGTGCGATCAGTGGAGCCACTGATGATAATGTTGTCCCGCATCTGGGATGACCATACACCCCCTGTGTGGCCCACCAACGTCCGCAGACACTGTAAGAGCAAAGAACAAGAAGAGAGTAAGAGGAATGACTACTGTGTTTGTCTCTGCTACTTTAAACAATGAAAGTTGGTTTCAAAGACATTTGGGGTGATTACATTCATACATATCAAACTTCAAATTAAGAACAGAATCTCATTTGGGACTTTATTCCAGTTTGACCTTGTGTAGCCTTCAGGCAGGAAAAAGTTATATTAAATTTATTCAACCTTTTATTGGAAGACAAAGCTCATGCTGTTGTTCCAGGGCAAAATATCTCTCGGAGCCCTCCACAAGCTTTTGTAATTACTTTTACTTATCTTATGGAAAAGCAGCCTATTCATTCTTGTTGCAGAAAGGGTTGACAACCATCCTCAATAAAATGCATCCATTCATCCTCATTAGGGATGGTTGATTAGCCATTGATTGCAGCAGTTAAGGAAATCTTTCTGATCGATTGAATTTGCATCCCTACAGATTGTCCCACTTGTGGCCTGATTTAATTATCTCAAAAACATTAAATTGAAATTCTTTGGGGAGAGGAGCAAACGGTGGTAGTGGCTCTGATTTTGTGAGGTTCAGAATGAAGCGTGTCTCTGAAATGTACAACATGTGACTAGGCCTGTCGCAATAAGTCAATCAACAAGGTAAGAAAAAATAAGCGCAATAAGTCTGCTGGCCGCAATAACTTTTTTGCTCTCTCTCCTTGAAAAGAGGTGAAGAGATCTCTCATGTCATACATGATAGCCCCATGGTCTCGTATGATACCACAGAGTGTAGCATGGTATATTTTTGTTGCCGCTTTTTTTGTTTACAGAGGTACTAACTGGCAGTTATGCTGGTTTTCCCTGTCTGAGCACCATGTTTGATATTTTTTTAAAAGGCAATTTTGTTTACAAAGACGTTTTTGGTTTTCATTGATTATAAATGCGACTTAAAGTCGCTTCTATTTATTGTTTTTGTGTTAGTTATTTAAAATTTCTTCCAGTTCCAGTGAAAATGTTTTTTACAAATGAAAGTTTATTGATCTTTGAAAGGGTGTACCGCATTATTACGGAATTATCATTATATTAGTTGAAAATGGTCTCAAAATGACGACATTATCTCTTAGCGCAATATTATCGTTTATTGCAACAATTTCTGAGAATTAATCGCACAACAAAATTTGTTATTATGACAGGCCTACATGTGGCCCCTAACAGCAGTTGATAAGCTGACTGAGCAGGAGGAAAGGTTAATTTCCGACAGTAACAAAGGAAGATGATTGTGCAGACTTCTTCTATCCTGTGATGAACCGAATCATTTCACAGTGGTCCTAAGTTTCAAGACCTTACAATCAACCTCGCTTTGGTGCTAAAACGGTTATTTTAATGACTTGCTCTTTGCGTAACAAAACAAGTTGCATCAGTGAAGGGCAAAATACTTCAAAGTAAACTGTAACTGCAATAAGAAAACAAAAATACAAAAGTTTTCACTTGAATCCAAGACTTAGAAAAGAGCTCCAGGAACAAGAATAAGTGTGATTAGAGCCTACTCAAACACTGCGTGGGAAGAGACAATATCTGAAAGGAAGGGCTTAAGCATCTTTATCTGTCAGCTCAAGAAACATAGAATAAGCTTGTCCCTGAGAATGAAGGAAGATTAGCAGTCCTTTACTCAACCTGTGAAAGCCATTTCTGAACACACGAGGCTTTTCACATAATGCTTTACATTTATAACTAAATCCTCTCTTTGTTTCAGCAAAAATATGTGGAAGTGACGGTTTAGCACCCAGAGAGATGGACATTGTATGCAGCAGATTTCCCTTTGTGTCAAAGAAATGCATCTGTTGACATTAATGGGAAATATCTGAAAATAAGGATTAAGGGGGCTAAATGTGCACCAAGCTCATGTTTAGCAAAGGTTAAATTAAACAACCTCAGGTAAAGCTATCAGATCATTTTAGACTAACACCACATAATTAAAAGATTAATGCGGCTGCAATACCACATAAAAAAGAAATACAGGAATAAGAGGTTAAAAATGTCATATGTTATTCTATGAAAAATATCCTCTGCTTAAATCACAGAGTCTAATGAAAGAAGTTTCAGTAAGTAGTGACATGTTTATGTCTTCTTATTTATATATATATATATATATATATATTCTTTAACTCCTTGTACCAAGAGGCTGATATGTATGTGCCACATAAATATGGGTGATCACTCTATACTTTTCTCTACATACAAAGGTACGATCACAGGAATGAGTCAGAGAGCAGCAGGAAAACAAGATTCTTGATATCAGGGCGTTTTCATGAACCCAAGTAGAATGGCGGCAGACCACAGGTCTGCCATCTTAAATCTATATGACAGCTGAGGCTGCCGCTGACAGGCACCGCCAAGGACACGCGCTGCTCTGTTAAACACCCGACAGCCACCTTTGAAGCAGTGAGATTTGTGTTGCTGTTGGTGTGCCTGGATGGGAAATTGACAACTCTGGCTGAGGCAAGAGACATGTAAAGACAAAAAGGTCCATTTAATAAAGACAAAGCCTTCACACATTGTCTGAACCAACAGCTTCTTTAGGAGGAAAACAAACTTTAGAAAATCCGCCACAACATAAATCTTAACTACGTATGCAAGATTAACCTTAGACTCAGTTGCACACATGCAATGTTCATTTCAAACTCTGGCGTTGCTCATTGCATTATGTTAACCACAAACAAACCTTTGCCTTACCTCAATAATTAAGAAAGTGGCCTAGTTTTTACAGAGGTGTGATGCATTTACATAAACGTGCTCATTTAATAATTCCCTGATTGCCTCACAGCATGGGCCCAATTCACTGTGTTTTATATAACAAGCTGAAACAAGGACAGGACAAAAGTAGCTGCATAGATGAAACATAAAAAAGATTCGGCTGCCCTGACGAAGATTTGCTGAAACACTTAAAAATTTAGGCCAAGCTCGTGCAAATAAACATGTTAATACGATGCAACACATTTAAAAATGTCCAGGAAGTTTGAAAAATAAATTCATATTTGAGGGTAAAATACTGAAAATATTCATAAAACAATTGATAGAAACATCTGCTATGAGCCTGTCTGCATTATATCCGATACAATATTTACAGTTGGGTTGGGGACACTGTGTGCTCAGAGTAACATGAAAACACTCTGAATCATGTAACAGCATTTGATTCACTCCATCACAGGGGAATCTCTCTGCTCTAAAATTGTTCAACAAGGTGCCTGATGAAAAGAAGACGAGCAGAAGCGTTCACACAGCTCTACCTCTGGCAAAATTTGTCTATGATGTAACCAATTTCTTTTTCCATTTTAGCCATTTAGAATCCTCAACCTACAGTGCAAGCTACTGGAGCTGAATTTTAAAGGAAAGGGAGACGCACTTACAGTCTAATGGACTTAGACTTCAAAAGGAGAGAGAATGGAGTAAAAGAATCTTCATCCTTGATGATCATCATGCTGCCATCTCTTCTTTTATTGATTCACTTCTAGGAAGGACCTAAGCTCCAGCATAAAATGCACAGCTAAGGAGGGAGACTACAGCTTTTGTTGAAGTTTAAGGGTTTGTCGGAGAGGTAAAAGGTACAATAAAGTTAATCCTGGCAACTTTCAGTACTGAGAAGAAGAGGAAAAAGGTGGACATGTGCACAAGAAGCAATCAGAAGCATCCCAAACTATGGTTTTAACAGTCTGTATCTCATAAGAACTAAGAAACAGAGCAAAAAACAGCAATTGAGTCCTAAAGTAATCTGCAAAAACTCAGAAGAATGTTGACAATAGAGAGGAAATATAAATGCAAGGGCTGATAATCTCATTGTGATTTGCTTTAGTTTTACTGGCATCGACTGACATTTCACCAAAATGGTTGACTTGGTTTAATTGCCTGTTCCTCTCCAGTGAGGATTTCTCTTTGGTGTTGAGAGCTAAGGTAGCAAAGAGATGAAATGTAAAGAGGAGATGTGTGCTCAGAATCCAGCATCTAGATAAAAGGATTCAAGCTCATCACTTCCTCACAACTAATGTAAACAAACTATTCCCCGGCAGATAAGCATCGTAGAAGGCACACGCGGTACACGGTGTGTCTGTGATGTCATTCTGATGCAGGTAGTTTCAGGCAAAAGCAGCAGAGCCTGCTGGTGATGTGACTCACCGCAGACGTCTGCCACCAATATGGAGCCTCTGAGGCTGTAACTCACCAACCTGTCAACAAGATATTAGTCTTTGCGTGAAGGAGAGCCAAACTGAGCTCTCTGCTTATTGGATGACCTTGGTGAAATCTGTTCAGTTCAGCAAATGCTGTGAGTGATATGCGTGTAATCACAGCTTGGTTGAGAGCCAACTTAACTTTGTGTTTAAGGCAGAGTCTTTGCCTGGTTTGAAAGAAAAAATTCTGGTCTATTATGTCCACCAGAAAAAAGAAACCTCCTGCAGAGTTGATGCAGAATATGAATTTCTTTAAGGGCTTTTCCTTGAATATTTCTATTCAGTAAAAATCAAATAGCAAGTTCAAACTCAACCTCTAATTTAGTAATAATGAAAAAGAGTAATATGTGATATAGATATACTGAGAATTTGTAGTAAAGCGCTACTCTGAAAACACTGAGGCAGGAAAGTGCTGAGATATACAACGCACAATGAACCTCTCTCCAACCCCACAGTACTACCACTGCCTTTATTTCTAATATACTGCACAAAGCTATAGAACAAGGCCTGTGTGACTGCATCGGCTTCAGCTATGAATACTAACACTGTGTGTGGACATGTGCAGTGTAACAACTCTGCAAAATGGATAAATGCAAGAGGATAGGACAGACTGAGAATGTTGATGGAGAAATGTTTCTTATTACTAACAAATGCAAACAGTAGGGTGTTAAAGGCAGTGTGTGTTTATGCTTTATTCAAACCTATCAAGACAGGAAGTTTTCATAGATTTTGAAAATGATTGAACATTGACAAAATTTCATTAATGTCCCACTATGTATGAGTGCAGAGGAAATTAAAACCACCGAGGCACAAGGATAATTAAGTAAATAGAAAATTAGTTAACCCCTTACCTTTCCTGTGATAGCTGACCAGACTTTCAGCGTGTTGTCATCAGAGCCACTGACTATGCGGTTGCCACAGAACTGGAGACAGGTGATCACATGGTCATCATGTCCTTTCAGCACCTAGAGATGGGACAGATGAGGCAAGATGCAACGAGAGGGACATGAAGATGGGTGGGTGCGCGATGACAAAGCAAATAACAAGAACTGATACCGACAGTGGCATTCTACATCAACGTGAAAATGAAATAAGAGGAAAATGTCAGAAAGTGTTCCAGGTATACAAAGCTTTTTCAGAAGTGCTATATGCTTCTGTGTTTATGTGCAGTCTATGCTACTGGGTCAGAGGACTGCCAGCTCAGCAAAAGACAAAACTCACAGCATATGCAGAGTAGTACAAAGAGCACAGGACTTTTAATTTATGCCAGTAGTGGCCCAAAATGACCTATGGCTGTTTTAAAAACTCACAAATCCTTCATGGACCATTAGGGATTTGCTTTAGCATGCAGGTCATGGTTTATGTGAAACTTCTAACAGGGAAAAAACACAAATAGAGACTGAAGGAGATGATCCTGTGCCCTACCACATGAATGTTGCAAACCTGACACATCACTATCTCTCCATCAACTTTACATTTCAGACCGTTATTAAACCATATTTTTGTGATTCACAGCCATTTGATATCAGATCTTTAGCATCAGCTAACCAGTGGGGAATTTAAATTGGAAGAAAAAGCTACCTTGGGTGATTTGAGATCCCCTCTCCTCCAGTTAGTGTCTATTCTGTGCTGCCTGATGTAGGCACTCTTCCAGGGGCTGTGAGTGAAACCAGGCTTGACAATTTTCCTTTTCTTCAAGAGTAGAGGCTCATCAATACCTGTTAGGAAAGAGAAAGTAGCTGATTGGACCAACAAGCTTCTGGCTTTCCAACAAAAGTTTTTTTTTCTTCTTTTCTAAAACAACAGGTGTAATTTTAAGCTCAGCTCAGACAGCAGTAGCGACAGACTGGTCCCACAGGGCGAAAGCATGGTGTCGCTCAGCCTGAATCTGCTGCAAAGACTTAAGTTCACCTTCTTCTCTGCATTTCTCCCTCCACAGCAGGTTGTCTTCTGCTAGGATGCGCCAGTAGCGACACGTCTGTGCCGCTTGGAGGAGGTCCTTCGGTTCCAGGAATGACAGCACATACAAAGCCAGCTGTTGACAGACAAGAAATATGCAGGTGGTGTAAATACAAATGATGAAGAGGATATAAAACATTTCATTCTGGATCTGATGCATTTAACAACAAAAAAAAACACCTGACAGAAAAAGACTATAAGTTAATCAAATAACAGTAGAAAAAAACAAAGATACTTTCACCTAAAAAAAATATATGCCCAATATTAACAGCATCTAACAAAGCCGAGTGCAGATAACAGAACTGTTATCGCCCAGTTCAATCACTGGTTCTGTTTGACCTACAGACAACATACTCTTCTACAAGCAGGTAACAATCTCAGGATTAGTTTGTTAATGTAAATCTAATGAACAAACACATAAAAACTCCTGGTAAAAAGCATTACTCTATTTTATCTTTTTCCCATCACTAATAAAATCAAATGTATTTGTTCAATCCTTGGTAGATCCAATGTCTGCCTTGGCTAGAAATGTGGAGGATCCACCGTTTAATCAAGTGACTGCTCTGCATCATGAAGTGTAAGCCGCTTTGTAAATATTGTTCTTTAATTAATCTAGAGTAATCTGAGGGGTTATTCACATACGCTTTCAGGTTGGTGCTTGTGTGTGTTACAGGGGTGGAACAGTAGCAGGTTAATGAGACTGCTTTTTCGTTTTTGACTATATGAGGCACAACAGGTTGCTATGTGAAAGGCTATTGAAGACACGTACACACACCAAACAACAACTGCATTTCAGGTATGACTATCAAACATCATCCATTTTAGAAAAAACTACCCTGAGTCTTAAAATCACTACACCTTCAAATAAAAATAAAATCCTCTCCTATTATTTAGTAGTCTTTATATGACAGCTAAAACTTTTTAAATGAATATTTTAGACTTCGTAAGCTGTTTTGTACACTTTTGAACCTGCATACTTGTTGTAGTCTTCAAGTGACACACAAGAAAAATGCCATCAAAACTCCTTAGAAGGCATAAATCAATCACCTAAAAAGCCTGTCTGATCCAGCAATTCATTCCCTGCTTGAAGATTTTTATTTTATTTTATAGTGATTGCTTTTAAAATTGAGAAGAAAACTGTTCGCAGGTCCAGTTTTAACGCTCCCTTTATTGTGACTACAGGGACTGTCCTCCTAAAATGACCCAGAATGAGCCCATAGATTTCCAGCAAGGGAAAGACGAAAACCAAAATCAAGGGGGGAGGACATCATGGTGTCAACAAACCTAAGGTTGTTTGTATATTTAATTGTGGATTAAGTGGTTCTGACACCTTGAAATCTTGCATCCTATTGCCTCATTCTCTATGCCACCACAGCCCCCACCCCACCACCTGCCAGTAACAGTGATATGAACTTGATCTGCAACACAACATACAGCTGATAAAAGCTGTTTTACAAGAATCTCTTATGCAATCTAAATCACATAAGAGATTCGGTGTGGCATGTCAAACCATTTGTATTTGTTAATTATGACAAAGGAAACACAGGACCTCTACTGTAGATGCCTTAAAAATGATGTTGGAGGTAGACTGGAACAGGAGAAAGGTTGAGGCGGGTGCTTTGTTTCTGTCAGGTATGTTCACTCTAGAACAAGCTCAATGGATTCCTATGGGAGTTCGAGTCAGGAGAAAGAGGGAACGTCCAGGGAGAGATGATAAGGGCTACAGAGGAACTCACCTCTTTGGGCAGCAGGGAGATGAAGTCTCGCTGAAACTGCGGCTCAATCACCTGCATCATATGCTTGACTTGTGTGGGCTCACAGCTGTCAATCAACTCATCCAGCGCCAGCAGCTTCTCTGGGCCACTCCAGCTCTACAATGCACACACCACAGAAAAATGGGTTTAAAATTATTCATAAGCTTCTGTTTGATCCTAGTACTGTAAATTATCACAGCACAAAACATGCTCTAAAGCTGGAGATGATTTAATGGAAAATGCAGAACTATTGGTTGTCAGTCATGTACAACTACATATGCAATCTTGTATCACTACAGCATTATACTGGTGAAACATGTGAAGGCTTCGTGCTCAATTACAGGTCTTGTGTAATATTACAATAAAGATTTTAAAGTATCAAAAGTAGGATTAAATGTCGCAGAAACATTAAAAAGGTGATTTGTCTTGCAACACACACAAGTTATATTGTGCACTATTGTATTAAAAGTTCAATTCATGAGGTGAATGCCCTTGGTTTCTTATGAAACAGGTGAAAGTTATTATTTTAGACATAGAAATGTGTATAAAGTGTGCTCATAAAGACCAGTGACCCAATTCTAAAAACACTGCTTTACAGCAGTACTAGCAGATAAAACTATTAGTCCAGTTTGAGATAAGCCAAAGGAACTGAACTATTATCTTACAATAGTTTCTATGAGGCTTAGTATTGTATTAAAGGAAATGGCTTAATCCAATTTTCAGAATAAAAAATTAACTATGCAACAAAAACTTCACAACTGTAGTGACTTAAAATGCATAAAAAAAATTTTCCACTAGTGTAACACTGCCATCAGAATATCTGCTGCATCTGTAAGCCTGCACTGATGCACACAACATAATTTTAAATATGTAAAAGTGAACCGATAACAGCGCTGGGGTGTTATAGGATGATTGTTCCACTTCACTGCCATCTTTGACTGGAGCACCTTGGAAACCTCCTGTCTTGTGCGGTGTGACTAACATACTAATGTTCCCTGTGTGGCTTCCACAGTAGCAGAGATGCTTGAGGCATCTGAACATTAAACAAACACATCAGTGGGAAAGTTGAACATCAAGAGTCAGCCTCCATCAGTACCATCAGAAAACCTCTGTGGGCTTATTTCTTCAGCTTCAACATTTAGCTGGATAATACTCTAACTGCATGTTTATTCTAACAGCTGTGAAGTGCTGAACTCTAGCAGTGATTACAGGCTACAACACAGGGTGGAAAAATCTGGCGTATGCACAGCACCTGTATTTTGGCAGCTAAAATATTTTGACACTAGTGTTGGTTGTGAAGGTAACCAGGAGAATGAGTCCTTCACCCTAACAGAGGGCCACACAGTAGTTACTTATGTGTTACATCAGTGTCCTGGCATTGATTATTTGTACTTTTGTTCAAACAGAATCCCCAACACCTCAGGTTCACAGCACCCAATCTAAGCTGAGAATTTGTAGTCGTGTAAACCATTTAGCCTTTAATTAGTTACGCAGTGCCTGAACCTGGGAAATTCCAACTTGCTGTGTGTACACATTTCTGGATGTACCTGTTGTATTTATTCATCTTAACATTTTTCTCCATTGTGGCACAACTTTCAACAGTTATGACACTTTTCTGAAGAAAGAGTACTTTTTTTAAAAGTTCTAACTCTTCTTACTGATTCCTATATGGATGTAATCATTGCAGACTATTGCATAAGTTCTCTTTGTATCCAAGGAGGTTTCATTAGGAAAGCTTTCACCTCGAACACAACTGAGCAGTTGAATACAGAGGAATACAGGTTATTGTGGACAATGAAAATCTTGTACAAGTTCATTCCTTATGACTGTCTATCAGTCATTCCCTGAGCTTTTCTACTGTGAGTCTTTTTTCTTTTTCAACATCCAAATGACCAATTAGCAACATATACATTCATCAATAATGGACTGTGCACGCTCAACGATTGAACAGGAGTCCATGTCATTTGGTTTGGCAATGGTTCAATCGATTAATCCTCCACTTTGTGTAAATGAGAACTATGTTGACATAGAAATGTAAAACCATAAACCAGCCATACTTGTTTGATGAACCAATCATATGACAGACTGCTGACAAAACAAACATAAGACATTATGAAAGCTACATATTCACTATAAAGAGTTATTTTATCTTATACAGAAGTCATATGTTGTTAAATTAAGTGGGAAATGCTTTATTTGAATGTATTTGACAAATTCATGTAATTAAGGCAAAAAGATTTTTCATAAACTTTTGTCCAAATGAAATGATACTGAGTCATTAGTGAGCTTTACATAGATTTTGCAAGAGTAGTAAGAAAGATTTCTTTACAGTTGATTAACCTTTGATAACACGCTTCAACACTGAGCTATAATGACTGGCAGCTGGCTTTACTGATATTTAATCTAAAGAAATCTAGAGGGGCATGAATTTTCTTATTCAATCCTCAGCAAAAAAGAAAATGTACTAAATTGTCAAACTAATCTTTTAATGCAACATAACATTTAAATTGTTATGCATGTCCTTGTTTTGATCCCAAAGCACAAAACCCCAAAAATATATTCTGTGGAGGTACAGTATGTCGTTTTGTAGTTTCGTTGCAGAAGCTGCATACAGGCTGGGACTGGACTGGGGAATGTACAGAATGTAGGCTTGCGGTTTAGCTGCCTGTAGCCTGTGCTTTAAGATTAAACACTGAGGCAGGTCAGGCCTGAGGACTATTATACGTAGAATAAACACTGAGGTGTCACAAGTTCACCCAGGCATTCAAAGATAATAAGTTTAAACTCTTAGGTAAAGAAATCCATGGCAACTCATTACATGGAAATCAGGGGGACCATCATGGCTAATATGCTTAAATCGCATCTTATTTCCGTAAGGTCTGAAGTCATTAGTGTTCAAGACTAACAAGACAGAAATTTCTACTACGTGACATTAGCAGAGATAACAATACTACAGAAAATATTGACGCATTATTCTTGCATAATTTTAAATCTTTATAAGTCAATGGTCTGTACTGCTACTAATAGAAATCAGCTTTATATTAGCTCAATAGAAGAAGGAAGAAACTACATTTAAATCATCTTTGCTGATCACTGAGATTTAACACAGCAGTAACTAGTCAATATTTATTGGATCACAGAAGACAACCATCAACACAAAACACGACTCCACATCAGACCTGTGTGATCTTTTTTTTGTCTCAACAGGTACAGCTAATCCCAATTCCATGCTACAGTGCTTGTGGTAATATGCTGGGCCACAACATGAAGGCAGCAATTATCACTGAGACCAAGTGAACAGTGATTGGACACAACATCTGCTTTTTGATGAGCTTGTACTCATGAGGTTTTGAACCACCCAGAAACAGATTAAACCTCTCATGTGCTCACCTGAAATGTTCGGAGCCATTCTTGGAGACCCGTGGGTGGCTGGATTGAGGTGATTCGTCGTCGCTGTTGCCCCTGACTATTGGCTGTTCTAATGTGGCCAAATGTGGTGGGTGTAGCTGGACATGGAACAATTCCTGTTGGGCTGCAGTTTACAGGGGAAAAAACAAAGCACCTTAAAAGAAAAAAAATCTACATTGATATCAACCTTTAGAAATGAAGAACCCACTAGTTAGCTTTATGATGACTTTTGCAAACATTAAAACAAAAATGTTGACAGACATATCACAAAAGGTTGTAGCAAGATGGATATTTAAAGATGTACTTGATAAACCAAGTGCACATATTTGCAACTGATGTAACTTCAAATCAAAACCAAGCTTCTGTTTTACTGAAATAAACTTATTAAATAGCAAATTAACTTTTTCATTATATAGCACTCTCCAGATTGATCTATATTCAGTCAAAATTTTTATAATGAAGGGGTAAAATATCATGCATTTACAATACTAAGAAGTAATGCATGTAACATGTCCGGTAACTAAGACTGAAAGTTAAATACGCCACAAAAAAGGTCTAAATTTAAAGCCTCCAAAATTGTCACTACATCAAGTGAACATCCCTGCAAGGCATGAAAACATTTATGAAGATAAGATTTATAGCAGAGCTGCAAGCATTTAGCTAGGTATACCTAATAAGATCAGCAAGTCATGGTATACGTCTTTATCAAAGGCTTCTAAATCTGCAAAGTTGCACAGATTTCTGTTCAGGCCTTCACACTTTCCTTGTGTCTGGATGAAAAAGGGGGGGAAAAAAAGTACTGCGGGACTGTTAAAAAAAAAAAAAAAGGGCCTTTATACCTTTGTAATATTAGGGCAGCAGTAGAAATCATCCAGTGAGTGCACACGATGCTTTGGATTTTGCTTGCTGACAGCAGAATGGGAAGCTGGGGGTCGATTTCATTATTGATTTATTTTTAATGGGAGAGGAAGCTGAGAAGGAGCCAGTTACATAGCAACATTTACAGTTAAGTGGCCATGTTCAGTTTGAATTTCAATGTAGCTACATGTGAACATACACATTAAATATTCAACGCAAGTGAAACATCTGGGACTGCTGGCTGGATGCTGCAGATACAAAGACACATGAAGCATCCTTCTGTTTGAGGACGTATTCAGCATCTTTATTTATATCATTTGACATATTTTATTTATCATCACAACGGGCTCGATTAGTGTATGTGTGCCAGATGGGAACAAAGGCAAGACAATGCAGCAAAACAAGTGAAAAGTAGGATACTTTACTGTACCTCGGATACTCTGGACCTTTGCAGGGCTTTTTTCCTGAAGGGAAAGATCGGACCTCGGGACCATGGTCCAACTTCCTCTTCATCTGAGTAAAGAAAAAGAAAAAAAAAAGGACAACATTAGAAACACACACCAGCATAACATTGGAGGACAAAAAAAGAAACCCCTTTTTCTTAAAAATTATTTTAACAATCTTCTTTTGATAACTATCTTTTGGATCTAAAAGCCAAGTCTGATCCCTGTTAAAAAGCCAGTCTTTAAAAAGAAAACGTAATAAGGACACAGCTCATGGAGGTTTTTAAAGTCAGTGACAGAGGCTAAAAATTGCTTTTGAAAGTGACAACCCAGTAAAGCAACTAATGTATGCAAATAAGAAATTAAACTTCAATGCATTGGTCAGAACAAATTTATAAATACATTCCATAACAAAACATGAAGATATGACCCCTCTGTAGATGAAGCAGCTCAACATTATGAAATAGTAGCATACAAAGAAGGTGGCTGTTAGACATTGTTGTCTTTAACTTTGTGCTCCATCTTGAACGTGATAATAACCATACAAAAAAACCAACCAACCAAAAAAAAAAAACGACCGTGATCCCTGGGCAACCAAACATACAATAATATCCAGAGGCAAACAAACCCATTCACATCCAGACTTTGAAGGTACAGCATGTTCATGCACACACAATAACCACAATATGAAGACTCTTTGAGGGAAGGTACATTTTTTTGACAGTGTGACTCATGCAAAAAGAAGCAAGTCAGTTCTTTGTTATTCTCCATCACCTGTGTGTGCGCACCACCCAGTCCCTGTTACCACCTACCCTACTGTGCAAACAAAGGAGCCTGTGTAAAGGCCCGGGCAAGCCAATTTTCTTCATCCCATGCCTGCCACTCTCTCTGGCAGGACTTCTCACCAATCTCCTAGCCAGGCTGTGATGAATAAAGTACCTGAATATGTGAACACTGATTTTTAGTGTGTATCCAAAAGCAGATAGTCTGGCCTTGCCGCTTTATTCATTAATTATGGTCATTAAAATGTGTTTAAAGTAAAAAGCCCTGCAGAATCTCTGGCTTTTCTTCCAAATCTAGCAGAGATGAGACTTGGAGGAACACTTGAACAGTGCTTTGGGTTCCAAAATAACAAGGTAAAGCCAGCCATATTTTTTTGACCAACAGACCAAGACATAAAACTAATTTATTTACCACTCAAGACAAAGATGAGCAATAAATAAGTCAAATCTAACAAATATGTGGCATTTATACATCAGTTAATTACCATAAAAACAAAAGCATCTTTACAGTTCAAATATGATTTATTCTCTCATTATGTCTCATGACATTTTTTCCACACCATCACAGCACTCGTGGCAAAGACATTTAGTGACTTTACTGTTCCAGTCCAGCCTCAGTGCTGCCAGACACAACCTGTGCTAGAAAATTATGTCCTCCTACCAGTTTGTAGTATAATTAGATGATTGTTTATAGAAGCCGAAAACCAGATTTAAATTAGACTTACTTCCCCCTTTGAGACAAACAATGCTCTTTTGATTCAGGTTTGTTATTGTAGTATTGTGTGCTGCACAGAGAAAAAAAAACTAAAACCACTGGACATTCGACTCCATACTGTCTGGCTCTACAGTGGCATGATTACATGTCTACCTCAAGATGTGTACTTTTTTGTTGTTTATCACAGTAATTGAGTGAAAGCGCGTGTGTAAGTGTTTGGTCCTCTGTGGTTTCAGCTTTATAGGCTAATGTCAATGTTGAGAACAGCTACTCATATGAGAATAAAAAAATCTTAACCTCAGAAATGCTGAAAAATGGCAGGATATCAGCAAAGGCATTTGTGAGCTAGTAATCATTACTTGATCCCTACCTCAATATTTCATTAAGATTATAGATTCAGGACACCATACCAAGTGACAGACAGAAGACTCTGCTTCTACAGGTATGTACACATGATTACCACACAGACATGTCCTGCAGATGAAGTGCTCCCTGGCTAATAGAGACCATCATCTGATCAATGTTTTGTGATCATTTCCTCACATCTCGGTTCATCTGTGAAGCTGCTGAATGCTCCGAGGGAAGTCATTAAAACTATACTAATTTATGAAGGAACTGTGTAGAAAAGGCTCCAGGAAATTAGTCAAAAACCATTTAAACAATTCAAATGTTTCAAAAGCTTGTTATGTAGATTATGATGGATTAGCCCAGATTTGAAGATTTGCTTGATTGGGGGAAGTTAAGTGATAGTCACGGTTGCTAAGATTTGGCTCCTAAACCAAACTGCCTTGTTCTTAAGTTGGTGATCTCACTACATTGGCAGTTGAGTAGCCAAGGAGAACCTGGATGTGTGTGTGTGCATGCAGTGGGTGTGTGCATATGTTTTGTGTGTGTGTTTCTGAGTGAGAGAAGAAAAAAAAAGGGGGAGTACTGGCTTGCTTTATGCTTTTAAGTGTGTGTTTGTGTGTATCTGTGTGTGCATATGTAGGAAAATCTCAAATTAAAACATGGGCATGGGGAAGGAGAGGGAAAAGGAGGAAAAAAAACAGCATGTTACCAGCTTCTTCTTGTGTTTCAGCCTGGGAAAAAAGGTAACCAGAGAACACAGTGTTTGTAAATCACTACCAATGAATTGTCTCTCCTCCCCCCTCGGCTTCCCCTTCCCTATCTGGCCAAAAGCACGACAGATGGAGACGAAGAGGGTGAATGATATTTTAAAGCTTGCAATCATTCTCACATAATGCGTCGATTCAGTTCAACTGAGATGGCGCCTTGGAGCATCAGCCACTTGAAAAACCTCATTTTTCAAACTGTTTCAAATAGTGTCTACAGTATCTTCTAATGATGTACACAAACACTTGCAACCTCTAACTGGTCCTTTTTAGAAAGAACCAGCAAGTTTCAGGATTTCTAAGAACTAAAATTGCAATTAAACCTAAAAAAAATGGGTTAGATTTCACCCTCGAAATAACAGCCCTGTTCAGCTACTGGCAATGGATGCAAATAAAGGCACTAAAATATTAAAGCTCTGCCAGACAACTTCAAATCCTTATATCTTAGTTATTAGATGCACAAAATGAATTTAAATCTACAACCCATCGACTGAGAATGGCATTTTATGTTGGTTGAGTAAAGTCCCCAATCACAAGTAATCAGATTTTGAAAAAAAACCCAAACATGATTAACCGTTTTGCTTAAATTACGCCATATAAATGTTGGCTTCTCAAACATATTCTGTTTGCACCCTGCATTTCCATGTAAAGGGGCATCACTGCATGGGTGCCACCCAGCATAATACACCAAACATCCTTGAAGAGAATCTACCTCACACTGTCTGACACAGTGACCCATTATCTTTGGTTGGAGCCTGAGGCGAGTGCATAATGTCAGGGAATGGGCTACTCCAACAGGCAGAGGCAGACTGATCACATGCGCACATCTGAGGCAGTCACTTCGGGCAGTTCAAGATAACCAGTGCTGCATAACGTAGAATTATAATAAGCCTGCAAACCGGACAGGACTGCAGAGCTGTTCAACCTGGCTGTTTATGAGCTGGTATTTCCAACAGTTAGAGTCTATTATGCAAAGAATGGAGGTGCATGCAGGTAATGCTCATGTATATGTAGAATGTATGTTATGGAAAAAGCCTTCACATGGTAATGTTAAAGGGAGGACCGCTGCGGACACAGGTGCAGAGCGCAGTGCATTGATGTGGTTAAAAAAGAGAGAGGTTTTCTCCCTTCCACAAACAGCAAATTCAATACATATGAACATTCATGCATATATAGTATAGGAGAACGACAAGAACCAAACTACAAAGCCATAAACAGATAAAATGCAAATAGGTGAAATGCGGCGGGGGCGCTTTACACAGATGAAGTTACTATTAAGGAAATGATGCCCAGTCACACCGTTGTATCACAAAATTTAACGGTGTGCTAAGATAACATTAAGGCCCAGGCAATTAAAGAGGCGTCTCTGAGGGTCTGCTACACCGCTGCTCATCCTCCGCAGTGGCGGCACAATCTGCCGCGAGAGGCGCGTCAAAGATAATGTGGGCGACAGAGCGAGTCAAACATTCAATAATAAGAGATGGGGGTGTGTTGGAGGTGACTCGGTGGTTTGTGCAAGCAGAAACCCTACTCACTTTGTAGAAAATCATCTTTAAAGTGCCGTAGAACCCCATCCTTGTAATCCGGTGTTTTCCTTTTTCGTCCTCAGTGACAATCGGTGAAGTCCAAATATGCGCGTGCGGTGGGGAGATCGCTCCGACGGTGCGAGGGCAGTGTACTCTCAGGTAAATCCGATGCCGTCTCTGATGTGAACATGCTCGGGCACGTCACCGGACTGGCGTGCGTGCAGTAGATTCCCACGGTAAAGGCATTAGTAAATGGGTGGAAAAAAGAGCTCCGCTGTTTCACTTCGACTTGACAGGGGATAGGGGCTCGGTCGACGGGTGAACAATGCGATGCGACGATCCCGGAGGTTTGTGCGCCGCCGACCAGCCTCGCCGTGCAAAGGGAGTGATCAGATGAGAGAGGGAGAGGGTGAAACTCGGCAGAAAGGGGAGGAGTGGACGGGGAGAGCGTCAGAGCGCAGAGCAGTGCCCTCTTCCTCTTCACAGGCTGCACGACGGCTCCTCCAAACAGGATCGGATTACAGTCTCCCCGGTGGAGACGGCAGAAATGGTGCAGTCTTACATTCAGCACTGTGTGCAGCGCATCCTCTGAGATCAGGGAACTGGAGGACACACATGCGTGGCAGCGGACGAGGTAGCACGCAGAGACTGGGTGGGTTACGCACCTGTGGTGTCTTCCGCATCAACGGTGGACCCCACTTGTTGCAAACACATCACGCACGGACTAGAACGCCCTTCTTTTCATTCAAGAAAGGATCACTTTATTATACATAAGGGTTGCAACTACTGCACAGCATCACTCAATCTATTGCTGTGTGAATGAATGCGAAAAAATGGTGGGATATAGCTTTAATTTGTCACTGATGGCTTGTTTAGAGAATAAATTGTTTGGCAAGCCCATTTTACTATCACAAGAGAATAAAGAAAAACAAATCCTCAGATTTGCTCAATTTAGCAGCTTCTGCTTAAGAGACCAGTTAGTTATTTCCAAGTAAAAGTTGTTTAAGAGCAGCACAAGCTTTTCCAACAAATATTCAAGTGTCACTAATAATGATGCAGTGATGCAAAACCTTTAATTTAATAGTAAGAAATACATTTTGCTGCAAACAATTTCTCTTTGATTTAACTTTAGGACTATTACAGAGTATTTTGTACTGTATTCTTGCAAATTTTACTAACAGCATGCAAGTTTTTGAATATTTTTCCAGCACTCACATCTATCCATATAAATCATATGCTGCATGAAAGACCGTCAACATCCAAGAAAACAGATCATATGGGCGAAAAGACGTGAATCGATCCATATCTACTGCACCTGCTTTTTTGCAGGCCAATATTTGCATTTCCATGGCTGACTGCACCTGCCCTCTCAAGAAAACTATGCAGCGCTGATGGTTTCACACAGCTTAATACAGTTAGTAAAATTCACAGCCTCAAGATGGCAGCTTTAGTTTAAAGAGAAATTAATACTCTGCAGGTGAATGTAAACTGTCACAACCCTTAAATGTCTGTTCAAAGGGAACCGTCAAGTAAATCCCCAGTGATTGTGTTGCTTTATCTTCAGCTTGGCCATACAAGATTAAAACACCAAAAGCCACTTGCTTGATCAATTTGGAGAAATGGAGAACAAACTGAAACACGTTTTCTCAATTAGAGAACCCGAGCTGCTTTTTATATATTTTTTATATCTTCTATAAGTCTGTTGTGGAAAGTGCAATCAGCTTTGCAGTCATCTGCTGGGGCAGCAGCATTAGAACCAGAGACTGCAAGAGACTCAGCAAACTGATGAAGAAGGCTGGTTCTGTCC
>JBBBVU010000004.1:16822590-16834432 GCA_037177055.1 Atherinosoma microstoma
GCAAAAATGCAACGGGTCCACCAGACCCATGAACACTGGCTGAGTAACAAAAAAATGAACACCACACAAGGGTTAAAATAGACAGTAGCAGACTAAGAAAAAAATATATATTAAAAAATACAGCCTTCACATCTGTTGTAAGTCCTCTGCTAACATAGATATGGTGATCCCTTCAAAACAGCTGAGTCCATATTTCCTGTTGGATTACTTTGTAATGTGAGTGTTAATGCTATTGTTTACCTCAGGAACCCTGTGACCTACGATCAAATGATTGCCGCCATCATAGCACCAGGTTGTAGAACCGGTCCTCCACAGTCGCGTTTTGGGATGTGATAAGCCACCAAACTCATTGATGTACATTGATCCTGAAACTAAACCCCATAGATCATATTCCGTTTCATCGCTGGTACCTGTAGCGACGTGGCCCCTCAGGGTTTTTAACAGATTGCTATTTTTGGTTTGAACACAGCCCTCTTCATCAGACCTGGAGGTACAATATACCACAGCAAAGGTCATTTATAATCTGAGCAAATTATAAACATGGACGTCAGGGCCTATACTTGGCAGCCACCCCATCATTTTTCACACTTTATATACTGCTAATCAATTTCAGATGATGAATTAGGTCACATGGAGTAAATCTGGTTTATTTTCCATCGACAGTTGCAAAAGGAGCTACTGTTTACTTTCTGTTTTCCTGCTAGAACCAGAGGATTTGGGCACACCCCCCCAAATTTTTTTTCAAGTTCCATTTTCAACTTGTATCCTTAGTCCTTTCCTTTAGAAAAAGCTGGCTGTCCATCTGACTCTGTGAGAGGCCTTGAATTCTTCACAGGGTATAATCCTCTTGATGAACAAGTATTCAAATTTCTTCTCAGCCTGTGTGCAACAGATCTGACGCAGCTGCTTTAGTTTGCACATGCATTTGCTCACTGACAAAACCCTGCAGTTTTTTTTGGTGTTGAACTAAAAAAGAAGCACTTTATGCTGCAACGACTGCAGCACATTAGACGTGCACATAAAGAAGGGAAGGACCACACACTGACTCAGACTAGAGGGTTCATACACAGATTAGACAAACTATGCAGACAGTCGCATCAGTTACAGACGGCCGAATATCCATTCACACGTGGTCTGTGCTGACGGTCAGATTATAACAAGCAGGGCAATGTGAAAGGCAAAGTTCTGGCATAGGGAAGGTCTGCAATGAAAAAAAAAGCTGTCACTCAGATGAGAAAAAGCAAAGGACGGTTTACATTTCTAGAGGCAATAGCAGAACTGACTCAGGAGGAAGAGCAATCTTTATCGTCAGTGTTAACACAGACTATGCTAAGACTAAGACTCTTTGTCTTCTCAAGTCACCAAATAAATGTAAAGAAACCATGAGTCATGTGGTTGTTAGGATGTGACATTTCAATGGCATATCTGTGCACACATCACTGAATATAATTAATAACTTAAATGAACCTGCCAGATCCTTGTGTCTTTTTCTTTCTCCATCAATGAGCATGCAATAATGTGTGCAGACATCTTTAATGTGCTATAACTGTAAACTAATGCTAAAAAGGCAATATCAGCATCCAATCTAAGTTGTTTATTCTTTGAATTGCCCCATGGGGAGAAATAAAGTCGTTTGAATTTAACTGTATTGTATAAGCACTCTCAAATGTAGTAAACTCAGGTCAACATCCAGTGATGAGGAGGTAACTGGGTCTTCAGCTCAACAATAACCTTCACTGGAAAGAAAAAGACCTAACAGATAATAGTGTGTGATCACAGTTTGCAGCTTAGACTATCAAAAGCAAAAATATTCAAAATATCTCTAAAATATCTTCAATAATTTCCCTCAAAACAATAATTTCCCTCAAAAGGGATAAATAAAGTATTTTTCATTTCATTTCATTTCAAACGGCTTGAAGTTTGCTCAATGACACAGGTGGACTACTCTTAAGAACGGAAAAGCTTTTAGAATAAACGCCTGCGACCTGCTGTAGGAGATTAATACAAAAACTCTAATTATGACTGTAAAACCAGGTGGTTTATTTATATTCAATCTATTATGCATTGAATAGTGCTTAATCATGAATGAATGTCTTTTCAGACATGTCAATTGGGTATAGTTGTAATGTTAGATTTAATTGTAATATTTAAATGTATTTTGGTATGTTGTGTGCAATGACTTTGGCCTGTCTGAAATGAATCAATAAAAAAAAAAAAATTTATAATAATAATGTTTTCCTCTGCAAAACCAAGATGAATTACTCCACTGGAGAAAAAAAACATGTAGACGCGTTTTTCAAGGTTTTATTTTGCCTCGAGTATTTGGTTGAGAAAATAATGTTGAAGAGCTGTAACACTTATTTAAGGAAAGATTTAATCTTTTCTCGACTCTTTTCTGACACCGTGGGAACTATAAGAACCTTCAGGCAACCCTGTGGCAGGTGGGAGCACATTGCCCTCAAGTATGTGCTGTATGTAAAGCACCACAACACTATTACCCTATACTGTGCACCACCAGCTTGAACTCAAAGAGGTATTTAGATCAGGCTTAAGTTCACTGATCAAGTGTCTGCTCCATCACTACTGACAGTTTCACACTCGTGATCACTGACAACAGAAAATCTGTATGAGCAGCACAAAATATGTAAAATAAACACATGCAGATAGTTATTATGACGATCATTATGCTGCTTCTTTATATTCTAGTTTATTCCCTTTTCACAAAACATAGGCTACAGTGGATGTGGTCTACACAGCAGAGTATCTTTACCATGGAAACTACAGAGGTTGTTTATCTGCAATATTTGTGTGTCCATGGATAAATCGGGGGTAAACAGGAGGGTTTGGCTGATCTGGGTGCTGGGTAGCTGGCTGACTGGATCTGTATGCTCCCTGGAATGGGACTGCTTCTCAGAATAGCCAATGGCAGATGCCTTCCCTGTGTTATTTGCAGCCCAAGGGCAATGGAATCCACCCTCCTGCAGTGAACTGTGGTGTGGTCCTTACTTCACAACAGACAGGGGTTTAAGTTGAGAGGACAAAAATTAGGTGACTTTGAGAAACAAACTAGTGTGAGGAGGCTGTTGCATAATGAGATTATATAGATCAAAGTAACATAAAACAAGGAAAAATATTTCTAACTTAAAATATGAAGACACGGCAGGATGTTTACTCAATCATGTGCAGTATGCTAGTTTATATCCAGCATCCTTTATCATTTTATGAGAAACTATTTTCTTCATTATTTATTAAACCAACAAAATATCAACAAACTCTTTATTTTAAAAAAAAAGACCAAAGTCCAGTTTCTATTTTCCCCCAGGTACAGTGTTGTGAGATGCAAATAAAAAACTAAGATTCCTAACAAACCATACCGGTCAAAACTCTGTGCCTGCTTATATTAAGTACTTCAACAGCATTGTGCCAACCTCCCTCTGGTGTGTTTCAATGCATTGCATCAGTAATTGAGGAATGAAAAAAGAACTTTGAAAGATTAATTAGAAAAAAAAACTTTTGTATATCTGCCGACATGGAAAATAATAGTTGACCTGGATACATTTATGGAACTGCATGATGCCGACATGGACATTTTTGTGTCTTTATAATGCTTGTCTATAGAGATCAACAATAGTGACGGCAGCTGCTCCTCCGGGGCAGCCAGTTCATCTAACATGACTTCAGCAGAACAACGAAGAAGTCTGAGACAAAGCAGATATAGAAGTTAAAAATAAAATTATGCACCTACAATGGAAACTTAGTTTGACCTGAGATATATAAATTAGCAGTGTGTCCTATGTAGGAGATAGAAATCTGCATTGATGACAGTATTTTATCAGGGTTTTATTGATGAGGAGAATTTCAGTTTTCATGTATTACTGCTGTGCCATCTTTTTTTCTTTCTTTTTTTCTTTTAAGATTTCAAATCCCTGAGGAAATCTTTGGCAGGACTTATCTTATAAAATTTTGGGTTTTTTTTGGAAAATTGTTTCTCCAGCTTATTAACACCCAGTTTATTGATTATGTTATGCCCAGCTAGAACAATTTTTACAATTTAATTTCACAACCAGCTAAAAGAGACAATGTATATTGAATACAGGTAAAAATCGTAATAAAATAAGGACCAATGAACCATGTTATCTCTGGGAGACAAAAAAACTGGATGCAGGAAAATTCAGAAAGAACAGGTAATGAACATTACAGCTCAGCCTTAAGTTTACTGGAAGAAAGAATATTAAACAGTGCAAAAACAAACTTATAGTAGTTGCATGCCTCCAATGAATGTGTCTGTTGACAGCAAAAAGGAAACTAAGAGGCTGCAAGGAAGTTGCTAAAGAAAGTTGCAACACACCCACAGCACCTGCTCAAACAGCAAATGCATCTTGCTGATAGCTGTTGATGCAGACATAGCTACTAAGGGCAAGTCCAGATTGCCTTACTCAACAGACCAGCAGTGCAGGGTGTGGTGGGTGAGAAAGTGGAAGCGCAGCTAAAATGTCCTGCTGTTAATGTTCTGTATCATGATTGCGATCTCCGGCAGCAGCTGGGCACCCATTCTGGCTACCGGAAATAAAGTATGGATTTCTTAAGTCACTTTTTAATAGGAAAATGTATCCCAGGTCTACTTCAAATCACTTCTCAATGACGGGTTTTAAGGTCAATGTTGTTCCCACCAAATTTCTCAGAAAACATAAAAAGATACAAGAAAGAGCATTTAGAAAATAATGAATGACCACTTGATTATTTGGAAATTACAGGGGGAAAAAAACACAAGTCCAATGAAATGGATCATAAATCCTCTTTCAGTGTCGATAAAGTTTTTTCAGTATCAAGGCAGAGAGAAGAAGCATATAATTAGATTTTTGTATAATTAGTTTTTCGGATATAAGTTCAAATTAAATTGCATTATACAACAGAGACCGTGAAAAATTTCCAGCTATGCCTTTCATTGACAGCTGCCACATGCGCCCACGAGGCTTTCACTCTTCATGGACCAACCAGAGCAAGAACTCCTCGAACTAGCCTTGTGGGACCTTGTGCTAAGTTCACTCAGGAACACAGACCTTGTAAATAAAATTATTATTGCCATCATTTCATTAAAATTGCAAATAATAAGAGGACAAGAGATGTTCTCTAGAGCAGACAAAGAGATGCTTAGCTTGATATTGAAATAAATTTAGAGGTTGTGAGCCGAGCAATGAACCAGCATCCAAATATACAAAAATATTCAGATAAATACAGACAGCTTAAGTAAAAGTGTAACTGCTAAATGGGTTAAGGAGCAAAGTTTTCACTCATTGCTGTAACACAAGGCTGCACAGATTAAAAACAAGGTGGTCAACAAATATTTAGACATTTTAACATGAAAGCTGTGGGAGACCAAAAGAATGCACACAGGAAAAATCTCAAGATAGAAAGATTGAACAAGTCCTCTAACACTGAGTAAACAAACTGGTATCTTAAAATGGAAACAGCAGTACAGGTGTAATGTTGCATCTCTTAAGGTCCCGAGAGTTGCCCAGGACTGAAGACTGTTAAGTGTCCGATATGCATTTTAATGTCAGATGGAAAAGGAAAACAACACACATATTTACATACAGGTTAGTTTTTTGTTTTTTTTTAAAGTTATTTCCTGTTAACTTAAGTTAAATTCAGCCATTCAGTAAAGTATTTAACATTTTAACATTCAAATATATATTCCTACTTTATAATTGCTTTAAAATACAATAATAAAACAAATGAAAACTGGTTGTTAGATGTGCAGATGCTTTAGTGTATGTAAGCATATTAACTTTTTAAGTTTAGCTTTGGGAGATATTAATGTGAAATAAATATTTTCATCAATAAAAAAAGAGGCCCAGTTAACATCTTCATGTCTCGGCATGTAGTCGGTGATTTTAATTTAAATATATTTACCCATCGATGATATGAATCTGCCAAGTAAATACTAAAACAGACAATTAGTTCCAGCAGCTATTCTAGCCATGTACTGTCAAAGCTTGAGTAATAACAAATACATTTAACTCTGTATATTTAATTAGATTTTTTATCCCAGGTGGACAATCATCTAAAAAAAAATTGCCCTAAAAATAGGTTCATTGGTTACAACCTTTTTAAGGTTATATCTAAGCATCTGTCACCTGTCATGGGCGGAGCCATGGAATGCAAAGCCTGTTAAGCGAATGGTGATGCCCGACTACAGGACAAATCCACCTTCTTCCAAATAACTTCTTTTATTCTCGTCCACTCACATTCACACAATAATAAATGAAAACTAAAAAATGTATCATCATTTTATTATTCCTAACATGCTCGCTGGGGATAATAATTCCAATGAGCAATAAAAGAACGTGTGGGGTTGTAACTAATTTAAAGAAATGTTGAATTTATCATAAAATCATTTAGACTTAACGTGAAAAAGTAAATGTTTAAGCGTGGGAAGGAAAAAAAAGAAAAAAAATGAAAACTAAGCAACCATCTTTGACTTTTTTTTTTTATTTTTTAAATGTACTGTTTTTAGAAAAACAGATTTTATGCAAAGAAATGACCTCTGGCGTGCATTAGAATAAACGTGTACTCTGACCTTTGACATTTTAGGACCAACGATTAAACTGAAACCAAACTGCGTGACTGGCTACTGATGTGCAATACTCACCCGTTTGCGACAGAAAGGTAAACCTTGAGCTATGATGTTGATGCTAAATATCTTGAGCACTTTATGAGGGGGTAACGATTCGGTGGCGATGTCCTTGGGGTCTGCCAGGTTGAGCGCCTGGCTCTCCATTGGGACATGCAAGGCCTTCTCTTTCCCACTGGCAACATTTGGCATCTTTCTCTGAGGAGTTGACGACGAGAAGCGGGGAATAGGGCAATGCCGCAGCATTGCAAGACAAGCTGTCTAATGGATCATGTCTCAGAAAGAGTTCTGAAAGTTGACCAACTACACTTGGAAGTAGACGACTTTTCTTAAATGACTGCAGAACCTTCCCTGGACCTCCAAACCATAGTGCAGAAGTATTAAAACTGCACTTACTGAGCTCCGACCTTCTCAGAGCTCATCCCCCACTGACTGGCACCCTTTAAAGTATCTCTAGGCTGTGAGGTCACTGTTGCGCTCAAGCCAGGCGGAGCAGCTGATGTCAGGGCCTGAAAAGAGGATGGACCAGCTCAGCCTCTCCCCCCTCAGACAGGCACTGCGGAATCTGCTGTCATGACCCCTCCGTGGTGGAATGTTCAACAGGACTCATCCAACACAGCACACATGTGCCCAGGGGGCTTCCTCATTGTGGTCTTTCTTTGACCCCTGCCCCCCTCCTTTCCTCCCAACTTGGTGACATGCATCACTGGGTTCAGTTAAGTTTAACCCCATGAAAACTGACATCATACGACGAAACAACTGTCCTACATCCTCATCTGAATGCTGCTGGTCAACTGAAGCGTTTAAGTAAGGATTTGTAATATGCCAACTTCCTGTGACTCTTCAGTGAATCAAGGTGTTAAGGAATGTCAGTGACTGTTTATGTCAGCAAAGAGGCCTAGGATATTTCAGGAGAAGATCACAGTTGTCCAAGGTTAGTATGTGTGACATGTATACTAAAACGAGGATTCGCTTGACAAGAGTCAAGAGGGATGGACTTTTAATTCTACTGAAGTGTTTCACATTAAGCTACAGACAGTAAAAACAGTAGGATGTCTTTCCTGTTGAATTAAATCTTGCTTCACAAGACATTATTGGCAGAGATGTAAATGTATGAAGGTGCTTAGTGGCAACAAGTCGTGTAAAAGCAGGGAGTCACACTTACGCCGTTTATGCCTCCCCAACACCCAATAAAGGGGTGGTGGTTGTGGTGGTATGTATGAACCTGCAGACTGAATAAGAGGCTAAAAACAGCTTTCTGCGTGCATATTTAAATGCTCAAGCACAAAAAAACTTAAAGGATTTAATGTCTATTCTATTCTCGCATCCCCCATTGTTTGACAATTACGGCACCCAAACATCAGGGAACACTACAGGGCACTAACCCATCAGTCCAGCCAGTCAGCTGTTAGACGCCACTGAGTGTCAGACCAACACCCAGTCGTATGAGCACAGTGAGAGAAAGTTAGTATGTTATCAACAGCTGTTCAGTCAGTTGAACATGTTGGACTGATACCGGAGTCCGCAAGAGTGAAAGAGCTGTCTTATCAAACACTTTGCAAAGTAAAACTGAAAAAAAATTTAACCATATTTTAGTTTTCTTCTTTTACACAAGCAAAGTATAATCAAAGAAGGAATCGCTTTTGCCAACCAAGGTCAAATTTTATCTTTAAACTCTTAGCTGTCTTGGGCTGCTTCAAAACTATTCATTTCCTTTTCTGAATGCCAATTTTATATCGAAGAAAATAAAAACAGGCAAACCATAATACAATGTGTAATAACCAATGAGGCAGCACTGAGCGCCTGCTTGTTTTTGACATGTTCCAGACCTTGTAGAGGTTATTTGAGCTTTCAGACTAATCTTAGGCCATCGAGCCATGTGAAAGACAAACTATTCCAGTCCGCTACATCATGATCGCCCCAATGTAACTTGTTAAATCGAAAGCTATTAAAGTGTATGCCACATTCTGCAAAGCCCATCTCCAGTCTTGATATTGCACTTTCCTTAAGATTTATGCTATTTTCTATCAAATAATCTTAGAAATTCAAAAGTTAGTTTTTCCCGTTGTCTGTTTGTTTTTTCCCATGACCAATAAGTCAAAACCAAACCCAGAATCCTCTGATGACCGATGGGAAAGTTTTTGAGTTCCCACAGTGTTTTCAACTTTGTGCTCTGGAAAGGGAAATCAGATCATGTCCTTTCATGACAAAAGGAAAAATACAATTTCTCATTTACAAACAGGCAAAAACCCACATGCTTGTTTAGCTTCACATAATATAAACAATTACTCTAAGATGGAGGGCAAATTACAGGATTTATTTTCTTACAAACCATCACTGAATTAGCATAAAGTGTTTCAGCTCTCAAAGTTACTCAAAGTACCTGCAGCCCTAATTACCACTAAAATATAACAAGACTGAATTTAAATCATATTCATCACAAGCCAATTATTTTACTGATCTAATACTCACTACTTGATTTAGTAATCACTACTTGGTAAGTCACTTGGCAAACACACTAAGACATATCATTAGTGCTGGAGGCAATATGTCAAGAATGCTTGGCTTCTAGAAAGACAGTACACTATACATTTACTCCCTGTAAATGTATAGTGTACTCCCACTCTGAAATAAATGGTATAATTTCAGATGCAGAGGAAGAAAGTGGATCATCTTTCATGTTTGATAATGTATAATTACAGTATTCACCTAGAATGTTTTTAGATCTCATATGTGTTCATATTCCACCATGATAGCTGTAAAGAATATGAATATATTAATAAGTTTTAAATAAACTTTTTATATAGTTTATCAACTTAAATACTAAATTTGATTCATGGGATTACATAAAAGGTGTTTTCTGTACAACTGTAATACATAATGCAAAGAAAATGCTGCATCTTGCCAGCAATAGTTTTTACTTATAGTTTATAATCTCCATGGTAAATATGATAATTCAGTGTTCAGTGCCACACAGGAGAAGCTTGAAAACACAAAGACGACCAAGCTCGATTTTTACCCATGACGACAGTGAAAGAGTCTTCAATAAAACCTATGACGCAGTCTGGGCTGAGTTGCAAAAATCAACCAAAAACAGTTAGCCATGCATGTTCATAATTTTTCAGACTACTGTCTCCCTCTGGTGTCAGAGACTAGAACAACCATGCTGCAAAGCAGACTAATCATTTCAAATGTCTAATGTGGTCCCCCAACACATTACAAGAATTTTCTCAAGTGACATAAAAAAAATTTTAAAACAAACCTATGCAGCATTTCCTTATTATCATTAAAGCCAATTATTAGGTCGTGAAGCAATAAATGTGATGAGGGTTTTAAAAAGCAAAAAGCTCTAGAAAAAAAGGGGGAAAAGAATCATTTTAGCCTATTCATTATTGTGCTTATTCTCCTCATGAAAAAATGCAATACAGTGCTCTTTTAACCATATTTGCAATTATGTGCCAATTTGGAGAAGTGGTTGTTTTAAGAAAAGTCTACCCAAGTCCAAAAGAATGCATTTAATTCCTAACAAGCAAGGATTTTGATATTTTAAAATTTCCTTCGGGATCAATAAAGTATCTATCTATATAATGTGGCGAATAGGAGGCATTTTGCCTTTAGGTTGATGGGGCGCTTTAAGTAGGAGGGTAGTGGGTAGGATTATGAATGCAGGTATACATGCTAAAACAAGCCAGTGAAATCTTTCCCAGCGCCATGCAAGCAAGTTTATCTGTCAGGTTAACTACAGGCTTTTTCACAATGTGGGAGTGATGCACCTTCATCAAAATAGGAGGTGAAAGATACATCTTTTTGATTTTTGTTTTATTTCATTTCTTTCACAAACGAGCAAATAACTATGTTGTTATGATCAGTAAATGTCTATTAAAAAAAAGAAAAAAAAGTAGGCTGCAACCACAGCATCGTCACACAAAGTTAGCATGATCCCATCGATATTCTGCTGAGCTGCAGCTAGCTTATACCGGCAACTCCTACAGAACCATCTATCACAAGACTAAATAGCGATTAAACACTTAACCATTGCGCTCTTTCACTGATTTTAAAACTTGATACATTAGCGCTTCTAGGTTTTCCTCCACTAAATAAACCATGTTAGTCTGTTAAAAAGGCTTTCCACAAAGAAGAAATAAGTCCAGAGTCCCTGTTGATAAAGTCTTTCTGAGTCAGTGAGCTCTACAAGCTACTTGAGGGGTTAATATAAGCATCTACAAAATCATCCTTGGAATTTCAATGGGGTAACTTTACAGACAAACTTTGTTAATCTAGGAAGATTGAAACATTGCGACAAAATCATCATCAATTGAAGAACAACATAGAAAATATAAGTACTAGTTGGACAGTTATAAGACAAAAAACACAAGCAATGAGACACTAAGGAATAAATAATGACTCAAACAAAATAAATAATCATGTAATCCATCTTGGTAGTGTGACTACCATGTTTGAGATCCTTTGTGTTTCGTCTCTGCCTGGGTGACAAGGCCAGCGTGTGGAAGAAGTCACCTAAAATAAAAGCCCACTTTTCTTTGGAAATGTATTTAACTGATGCCAATGAACACAGTGTGCCTCACACATAACTTTACTCAAAGATGCCAATGTCTATTTATTCATTACTAATCTTGCCCAACTTTCTAACCACACAGCTGAACTGATGTGCTGTACAGGTAGAGTTTTCACTGTGCTTCACTCCTCCGTGTTTATGTGCATTCTGACCTCATCCTTCATCATACCCCCACCCACTTTGCCTTATAGCTCTGCAGATCCATTTGTTTTCAAAGGTCTCTGGTGAGTCATATTGAGCCATCTAATCAGGTAAGATCACATAATGCCTCTCTTATTAGTTATGATATATTAAAATTAACTCCAAAGTGGACAGGCAGAGTTGTACCAAAGGGAGCCCAAAATGGGCATATCTAGTTTAGTGTAGTGTCATCACATCAAGAAATTATTACCACAATTATTATTTTGTTACATCTTAAACAGACTGTAAAACTGTAGATTTGACTAAGATTTGGAGGCAAATATTGTAAACGTGCAAAATTGTAACATTTAGTCAGTTCCTGGATTATAAATGTTTTACAAAAGAACTGCAAAGTCAATTTGCCTTCCACGCTTGATATTTAAAACCTTAGATATAGAACATCTATATTGTAAATTATAGCACCACCGTGCTGTATTTACTGCACTTTTGTT
>JBBBVU010000004.1:16834529-16857102 GCA_037177055.1 Atherinosoma microstoma
ACTTCTGGTTGGATGCTAACTGCATTTCATTGTCTCTGTACTTGTACTCTGCTCAATGACAATAAAGTTGAATCTAAATCTAAAATCTAATCTAAAATATAGCAATTTTCACCGAAAATGGAAGGAACGTCTGCCATGTTTTTTGTTAATGCCAGGGAAAAACTCTGCAGTTACATGACCTAAAGTATGCCCATAGAAATGACTGGGGAAAATTAAACGTAGCAATGCTAAAATTTCAGAGGCCTTACAGTATTGTGAAATAGCTAAGTTTTGCCCTGGGACCAACGTTGGTATTATTCGACAGCTGAAAATGTATACACTCAAAAAAGCCAGCCGTTTCCCCACAGTAACTAAGACCTTCACAAACATATTATACAGCTGTGTTGGATTGTTTGAGGCATATCAGAGCCAACTGTAACTTCCTCCCATATTAAGAACAATGTAAACAAGGGCAAAATGTGCCCCAGCAACTAACATCACACTACACTCACAGGAAAGACATAATACATAAAAATAAGTGTGACAGTTACAGAGGAACATGCCCTTCAACAGCCACAACAAAGCCTCTTTACAGAGAAGGTTTTCAGTGTAAGAAGAGAGCTGGAGAGATCCACCAGTAATAATGAGAGGTTTAGGGCAACGTAGTCTGTTGAAATGTGAAGATTGACCTTAATGTTCTCAAAAGTGTATCAAAGAAAGAATCCAATATGATACAAAAGCAGGAAATGTTGTTCACAGGAGCATTGTTGAAATATAATTTTGTAAAAGAAACCTATAGATCAAAACTGAAACCAAATTACTTTTGGTTTAAGAATGCCGATTAAGCTTAGTGAGTTAAATTCATATACACAATATAAATATTCCAATTTAAAATAGGTTTGGTCATATTATGGGGGTAATTGAGTCATTGCAAAACCTCAGACTGTCAAAAACAATGGATGTTGTGAAGTGTGGATACACACTTTAAAAAAAAAAAAAAATCCAAATATGAGCTTTAAATTGATCATTTTATCTTGCTTATAGAAAAACTATAGTGTCATGAAAGCTACTTGGGAATTAACAGACACATCAGCTTTACAGTATATGACAAAAGACACTAATATTAACCTGGAAACACTGATGATGTGGTACATAGCTTCTTTTTGAATGTTTTTCATCAAGTGCCTTGTTTACAGCTACAGTCATTATTTATCTCGAGGGGGTATAACGATTAATGGATAATGGCTGCGACTGGATTTTATTGTCAAATATATAAGTAAACCAGTACATGGACTCTTGGATCGAATAAAGCGCATTATGAACCAGTCAATGGACCAATTCTTCCGTTTAAAATCTACTGTCTGGGGTTTAGCTGATCCAGAGTCAATGTAATGTTTAAACAAATGCCATGACCTGGTCCACACCATTACCACACAGCACTGTGGCAAAGAGGCATCTAAAACTTTTGAAACCTAGTGGTGACCTATATATGGTGATATGTTGTGGTGGATTTTTTGTTGTCTTTTTTTTTTTTATATCTTTGCCTCCAAACAGTTACATCCTCCACGCATTGCCTGTCAGCTTAGGACATTTTTTTATTTTATTTCTGTGAAAAACAGGCATTTGCTATCCTCCTGAATATGCTAAGTTGAGGAAACTGTGTGATGGTAACCACAATCTGGGAAAAAAAATGCTGTGCAAACACATGAGTTTTTAGCCAGTTCTGTTTCCTAATATACATTTTGTGGAAGTGTACCCTGGATCTTCCTTTTTCCTTTACCATTTAACCTGCCTGCAATTACAGCATCTTAGGTGTATGTTTTAGTGGCCTTTATAACACTAATTCAACTATAGCATTTTAATCCCACCTGGTCTTAAAATGCTGTTTTAAATTCAGTAAACCTTCCACACTGTATGGTGTTCTGTAGACAAACATTTTGGCCACAAGGTGGTGCTATTGTCACAAGTAAAGACCATGCATAGCCTGTGTAACATACAGTGGAGTATTAAATTGTGATCTATGTGCAGCCTTAATACTGGCTTTTAGTTACTTTTTTCCAACTTTAACGCAACCCTTTATGGTCAGTTCACCTTAATTACAAATGAAGTCTATTCAAGCTCAGTGGGCAAAACAACCCTGACATATTTTAAATTCTTGCAGAAATCATCTCCAGGACAGTTCACACAGGGACAACTTGACTACAGAGTAACCCCAATGGAAACTGTCCAGCTAATGTGGTTGTGCTTACCTTCTTGTTGGAAGAGCTTTGGTGTGTACATCCCGAGTCCTGATTATTATTGGGGGCAGACACATTGTTCCTGAGAGAGGGAGAGTGGGATCCTTCCTCCCCTTCTCCCTCTTCCTCTTCCTCATCCCTCCCACTCTCTCCTGAATGTTCTTCATCACTCTCTTGGTCCATCTCCTCCTCCTCATCCTCCCCCTCGTCTTCCTCCTCACCCTCTTCCCTCTCCTCTTCTTCCCTTCCTTGCTCCTCCCCTCCCTCTGTCCTTTCCTCTGTCTCTTCCTCCTCTTGGTGGCTGCTGCTGTTGTTGTTCTCCTCTTCTTCCTCCTCCTCCTCCTCCTCCTCCTCTCCTAGCGGTGGCTGGCCTCTCAGCTGTCTCTGATCTGCCTCCCACATCCATCGGGCTCCTTTCTCTTCCCCGTTCACTTCATTTTGTGGAGCTCCCTCGTCTTCCTCCCCCTCTTCTTCTCCCTGAGGGCCGTTGCTGGCTCCTGACTCGCTGGGTGCCCATGGCTGCTCCCCATCCACCTGTGATGCCTCCGGCTGTAAAAAGTCAACAAAACATGTCTGTGAGGGGGGTGGGTCAACACATTTTACTTTTACTTAAAACTTTTCTGCTGAAACTGAGAAAAACTTTACTAGAGCTAAACCTAGCTTAGATATTAGCTCCGGTCATTCACTGTAAAATCTCCAGCATGGTTTCATAGACACCTCCCACCTATTTTCTGCTTCAAGTACTTTCACATCCTAATCATTTGTTACCCTCTGCTGCAGCTGCTCGTCATCCTCGACTACCCGGTTAATGTGTTCATCCTCATCGCCCTCCTCTGCCGCCTGCGGGGTTGCCCGGGCCGTAGAGGAGGCGTTACCTCGCACCACCGGACCACCAGGCCCCCGACTCCGCCTGCTGCTGCTGCCCCCCGACAGCAGATCCTGGTTCATTTCCAAAAGCCAGCTTGCTACCTCCTGGACCTTCGCTAGGCTGTCTGAAGAAGAGAAGGGCTTGACATTCTGTAAAAAAAATACACAGAGAGAAGTGCACTTAACACAGACGATCAACTCTCAATGATCGTTTTCACCCACCCTCTCTTAAACTCTGTTTTAAAGAAATAACTGTTCATGAGGAAGACTTTCGGACGTTATTCCTTATTCTTGCCACATGTTTTATTTCAAGTAAATACTACCGACAAGGAAAATCTGCTCTTGAATACACATTTGTGCTGCTCAGCAGCAGACACGGAAAAAAGTGTGGGAGGATTTGGCTTCAGATCATAGCACTGGATGCTCTGCCTGAAATGTGGATGAATGAGCAGAACAGTCTTGAGAGCTGCTCAAATTCCTGCAAAGCCAATAAACAAAGTCCAGTCTGTCAAATACAAAAGAGAAATATTGCTTAAATGTACCAGAAGCTTATAAACTGTACATTTACCAGTTCTACTGACGAGCATATTGAGCAGCCACACAGGTGAAATCATTTCAGATATAACAAAAGGTATATGGGGAATTTAAAAAGGGCAGACACCAAAACTTATCTCCGATCAGGCAGCTTCTCCTTGAGTGAAAGACGCAGCGCATCAAACAGGAATGCTACTCCAAACTGTGCTAATCTGCCACCATCAAAACCCAAAGTTTTTTCAATAAATTGTCACATTTACAAGAGTGAGACTCAACATAAAAGGCTGAAAGGTACTAAGGCCAAATACTTCAACAAAAGCAAGCACACCCCTTCTGCAATTTCATCAGAATGTTAAATGATTCAAAATGGTAAAAAAAAATGAAATTTTTCAGGTTTAAGTTTAGGGTATCTATTATGTGTAATCAAAATTAAACAAGTTATTATACATGAACTCAAAAATAGCTGTAATCCAGCTAAACTGAGCATATTCTGATTTAGGATAATATTCATGTAGGATGAAGCTGAACATAACATTTTCTTAGTTTTGGTCATATTTTGATTATGCCTGAAGCAGCATGGCTCCACGGGTTAAGGAATTTTCTTATAAGGTCATGCCAATGCCTATTGTTTGTTTTTACACCTGTACTTGGACCTGATAGTTGTTAATCAGATCACCCAAGACATTACAACCAGGTGGAGGCAGGGCCTGAGAGAAAGATATGCAGGCACAAATCTAACATTGAACATCAAAGGACAAAATCCTGTGTCTAAACTTGAACTCATGATTTATGTCAGAGTATATTTTCTGTTATACAGGTCGTAGAAATGAGCTATTATAAAAATTGGTCTTTTTTTATTGTTGGGGATGTTTCACCTTCAAGTTTTGAAAAACTTAGGATTTTCTTTAAAATAAAAAACACACAATCTAACAAACATAGCAAAACATTCTTATTTAAAGGACAAACACAGGCTGAGCAATGTTGTAGATTTACTCCAGTACAGTGGGGATTTAATAGACCTAAACATAGAGGCGACCATTGAACCATTTCACAAGGTTCAACATAGAAGAAGCAGCTCCTTGGGTCAGGACTCAGTAGTTAACTTGCATCTATCTAAAAGGATAAAATACACACTTTTTAAAGACAGTAATGTACACATGCTGGATGATGGCCTGCAGCACATTTTGCAGCCACACATACACTGCTGGCTTCTGAACATCCCTTCCCAGACCATTTCCTTACAATTCAAACATACATTAATGTGATCCTGTCAGACTGTATTGCATTTAAGTAACCCAAGCCATTTTCATATTTGAATACCAGAGATTTTTGTCAAGAATCAGATCCAGACTTTTTTCCACAGATGTTACCTACATGCCAACTTCACATCAGAAAATCATCCAGAGGAGATGCACTTTGATAATGGAGGATACTGCGGATTGGTGCCTGGGCAAAGCACACCGGATACCATGCAGTGTGTTGTGGAAATCTGAATTTTGTGAACAGCACATCAATTATGGAGAATGAGGTTCCCATCTTACAAGCTACGATAAATGTCTTTGTGTTGATATCAGCACTATACAAATTTGTACTCATCTTCATTATAGCAGAGGAAGTGGAAAGCAACATATTAGCCAGCATGCAAGTAAGAAGATTCACATTCTCCAGACAACTGTCAGCTATATTCACAAATAGGTTAACTTGTTGCCATCTCCATTCTTGTATGCAACCCCTACAGTACATGTTTAGAAAATGTCCAGACTGCACTGCATGTGTGAAAACTACAATAGAAATCAGAACAGCAACTGAAAAACAAACTGCAACCATAAAACTATACAAACCAGCTTGACATGCAATTTTTATTCTGACTTAACGTTTCTTTCTTAGGGAGGGATTGTGCAAACAAAAGTAAGTGCAATGCATCTTGTGGATTTGTTGTATCCAAGCAGAAGTGAGCAGAGTAGATAGTAGCTCTATTATTTAGGGTTTCTGGCATTACTGACCACTAAATTATGTTCAGCTGTAAAAGAAAAAAAACACCTTAGGGCAACAGCTGTCCTCTCAACAGGTGTGGCAGGGAAGTTTGTAGGAATAAACAGAAAACTGCTAGTTGGCAACAGATCTTTATGGAGGATAACAATTTAGCAGGCAAAAAGGAACTTATTTATAAGAAAGTGTAACAGTAGTATTATACCTGAGCATACACCTCCTTTAACACAGCTCTGGACATTGAATTAAATCTATACAACTGGTTTCCTGATAAACAAATCCACTGTAAATAACTTCCACTGAAGTTCTAAATAAAGATCAATGGGTTCCCTCCAAACAGTCATTTTATATGTTCAGTGACAGACAGGGAACATTGGCACATACTTTTCAGCTTAACTCTTCACTGATAAATATTCCTTTCAGGTTTGCAGCTTTGTTTATCAGTCATGTGTTGGCTGGCTAATGGACAAACAAGGTCAATGGTTCCATACTGGTTACTCTGTCTGAAAAGACAACTTTTGTCTATTAGACTGTACATGATCTTTGTTACTGTAGCTTTACGGGTGCTAATGGATATTTTAAATGCCAATAAGAGGTCTCTATCTAATCTTTACTGTGACAAATTAAGATTCAACTATGCAGACTGCAGTTCACAATCTCCAAAACCACTACACAGATAACATTTTGAGGAGTAGCACATACATTATTTACTTAACTTCATACCAAGTTCCTTGACCTTGAAGAAAAAGTCATGGGGCCCTTTGTAAGGCTTCTGTTCCTCTTTGGTGTATAGTCCTGGTGCTGTGGTGGGAAGCATTAGACCTATCTCAGATTGCACAGCCTTCCCTCCAGGGACTACAAGTCCATTGCTGTGAGCCTAGAAAAGGAAAGCTATGAATAGCTAAATTTTCCCAGCCTTTTACTGGAACAACCAGGATTTTGTAATTAGTGTCCTCAACACATCTCGAGACGTGCTTGTTAATACTGCTCAGACATTTGTGAGGTGCTCAAACAGACCGAGACAGATGGAATAAAACTTTGGCACTAATGAAACTGTTAATGCATTTCGGGACTAATATTTTTTTTTTCAAACCAGCAATTTAATGGTTGGTTAAATGACAGGATTTTTAAGAAAATCAAAGCTTACAAAGTGACTATAATGATGTTGATGCAGCCCGCACGATTAAATTCAAGCTACAAATGGTCCTTGTCATGCATACACAAGTTTCATTCATCAGTCTCTATTCTTAGTCCAGGATGAACAGTGAAGTGGGCAAAAATAGCTTTGGGAAACTGGGGAGGGCAGGTGTGAATTTGTGTCTACTTACAGAAAGCTTCTGAGAGCAAACATCCATACACACCCAAGTCAATATCAGAGATGTTATGAAATCAGGAACACAAGAACACATGCTTGTTTAGAGCCATGTTAATCATTTGGAGGAGAAAAAAAAAAGTTGTGACTGTATTTGAACAAGTTGGAGAGAACCATTTAGCTACAAGTGGAACACTACATTAACAGTTGACAAAAGTAGTCGTCTTACTTTTAGATAATACAATTATTCCTTTTTTCTCATTCCATAAGTAGGAAATACATCAGTTTTACAATTAATAGTAACGCATAACATATAATATTTTGAATATCAGGCATTATAATAACTGTAACAGAATTGCATATTACTAAATACTTGCAGTTTGTTTACAAGCAAAAAGAAAGAGAAGCAACTCCTGACTGTATTTAGCCACATTACCAACCAGTATTTGGAATGTTAAGTAAAAGTGTCTCCTGAACTGTGCCCTAAAGCATACTACGTTCAAAGGGGCTTACTGAGGAAATGATTTTTTTTCATCTTTAGAGTGCCTTGCCAAGTTAGCACTTCACAGATAAAGCCACAGCTGTGACACACACAGACTACTTGAGCCTTGTGCACAGGGGCACTTTAGTAAGTATAAGTAGACTTCTCTCAGATGGATTTGGACAGCGATCTATACTATCTGTGGTGTTAGTTAAAAAAGGTATGCAAGATAACTTTTTCCTATGAACAGCATGACTGTCCCTGCTCAATCTCACAGCTTCCATGAAACCTTTTTCCTTTTACTGTTGAGGTAAACTTAAATACAAATTAGCAAAGTTTGGTTTATGAGCTACATTTCAACAGTGGAGTGTTTTGTGTTAAAGCAGCGATAGCATGGACCCACTATTGACTATTTTTGTACCGCAAGACAGCAATTTCACATCGGCTGTGAATATTTTTTTTCTCAGGGCATCCTAAGTCAATGGAAAGAATCGGGACGAGAAAGATATTATAACTGTATAATATCAATCAGTTGTTCTGGATATATTAATGCTTTGAGCGGCATCAGCCTCAAGAACCCTTCTAAACTACTTACAAAAAAGAGCTGTATATTTTCTAACTGTGAAGTGTCCATAATAACTACCAAAAAATAGCCAGCAAATAAAACCTTCATTTTAACTCGTTCAAGATCTGAAATCATTTTAAACACCAATAGATCAAATCTGATCACAGGAGGGTTATGCTCTCAAAACTACTCAATATTTCAAGAACACTACCTTGTTGAGAATAAGCAAAAGTAAATAAATTAAAAAACTAAAATAAACAACCCCAAATGGCAATGATAAATCACATCAATACAACCTTAATTGCACAGCTGGAGAAAGTGGAGAAAATATTAGATGTTTTCAAAGTACACAGCAGATAGGAAAATATCAAGCATCTACTGTGTAGAGAGGCTTCGGCTTCGCTTAAATTCCACAGTAGTAACAGTGGGAGGCTAGTTAAGATTGAATAAAACACTACCGCTAGGAAAAGTTTAATGACACAAACTAAGTCTTTAGTGTTTGCAACATGCGTCACAAAAAAGTAGAGAGCTTTTAATGCTGTTACTTCTGCAGTTATTCTTTGAGCAAAAAAGGACATACTACCGATGAGTGTCTATGTATCATTTTAAAATGTAGTAAGCCTATAAATACACAGCGTTGAAGAAACACTGTGCTTTTAGTTCTATGTTGAAGCTATTAATCGATGGTTCTATTTTGAGCTGGTGCCCTGTGATGTCTCAAAGGGAGAAAGTGAAACTTAAATCCTTGAACAGCTTGGGGGGGGGGCTCAATTGAGGAAAACTCAATAAATTATTTCTATGCAACATAAAAGTGACTTGAAGGTTTTGTGTATAAGCAATACACATTCTCTTAAACTGTCACTTATCTCTTTTCCTTTTGAGTTGTTGCCATGCAACAGCTCAATAATACCACAACATTTTCCTTTGTGAATTTCTATCATTACTCGGGAGAGAAGAAAATCTTCTTGGAAACCAAGAGAATCAATCTGCTCTGCTGTGAGAATGGCCAGCTGCCAGGATGAGTCTGGAAGAGACCAAAAGCCCCTTTAAATGCTAATTTACTGCTAAAACAGTCACGTGTACAATAAGCAATAAAGCAGAGGCAACTCTAGAAACTACAGCCATGATACAGAAGCCTGTGGTAGAGCTAAGTCGCACTCATGCATTTCATCCACACTAATACCCATACACACACACAATCTTGTTTGGCCTCTATTTGCTCCATTAGAAAAAGCTTTTTCTTCAATTGAGGTGGAGCAGCAATGACTGTAAACCACAGGCAGACTGATGGTATCCATTTAAATGACTGCAAACTGAAAGCAAGTTCCTGTTGTCAAGGCAGCAAAACTGCCATAAGGTCCACTCGTTCCATTAAAAGATCAATTACTGCATTTCTCTTCTTGGCGCACTGTTCTTGTATCTGACAAATCATTTCAGGCAAACAAGAACTCTAAACTTTACAAACAGTGCATTGTGGAACATGCCGTCAGGCCACATACAAGTCTTGCATTGCACCCTATTAGCATTTCTGCTCAAGAAGCACAACACTGATGTAGCCACGTTATTGGGATTTTCACAGTGTTACCTTTGGTCGAGGGGGGCAGCCGGTGGCCAGGCGCTGCAGCTGTTCTGAAGTATGGCTGCAGGAGAGGAGATCTGAGCAGCAAGCTGTGCGGCCCAGTCTCTTCATCAGGGATGAGATGATGCTGCAGCCACAGCCACACATCGACTTGCTCATTAGTAGCCTAGCTGCTCTGAGGTTGTAAGACGTCGGAGAAAAAGAGACTCACTGCAAGCCGAAGCCACTTCCTGGTTCTTACAGAGTACCCTCACTTGTCCTTAAAGCTGATACCTTTATGGTATTGTATTCCACATGGAGCTGATCCTCAGGTATTTCATCTGAGATCAGGATGGTTTTATCTAGAGTGAGCATAATACAGATGCCGATGCTCACCTTAATCCATAGACAAGGTATTTGAGAAGAGCAGTTTGTCAGTCCATTTCCCTTGTGATTGCTTCCCACTTACTCCACTCCGTCTGCTATACTTCTGTCTCTGAATGTCATACGCCTCCTGCTGAAGCACCCCTTCTTTTGCCAAATTCACTTCCATCCATAAAACACCTTTCTACTGTACTCAGAATACACAGAATGGCAGTGTCTGCAACTACTCTCTTCCGTCTCTCACTATTTCTATCCGTTTCTTTCTTTTCCCTCCACTCCCTCCGGCTGCTGTGCAATAAGGATGCTATCCCTGAGAGTGCTGCTGCCACCAGCAGCAGCTGCAATGGTAAACCACTCAGACTGACTTGCTGATAAAAGTGCTTTTCCTATATGAAATTTGATCTCCTAGTTGCTCCATTAATTGAGGAAGCAGTGGGTACGATATTATAGGAAATCCTAACCTCTCTGCATGCATCAGAGGGACTGATAAGGACAGTGGGGAAACAGTGGGGGAGGGGTACCAATCATTATTTAGATGACAGTAACAGAGTAGAGAGATTATTATGGTAATAATCCATCCCCTGTGGTCAAAACATTGCTGTTGATCACAATAATATTTTCTTAAATAAATGAGTGTTTTAAAAGTTGAAAATCCTAAAAGGATAACAGTTTATCTGAGAACTTACCACAGAAATTCTATCAGTTAGTTTTCTTGACTAGCTTTTAATAAAGCATATATCTAGCTCAAGAAATGATATGGCACACATGCCCTGCATATCCTTTGTAATTTCCTCATGTGTCAACAACATCAGTACCCAAATCAGTGATACTACACATTCCTTTCTCATTTCATCAAAGATGTTTTCTAAATTTTTTCTAATAGTTTCATGAGCTGATGAGACCTGGTAGCCTTGGGAATGACAGAAAACATGTGGGAGAGGCAGTTATTAGAAAGAGAAGGATAGGTTGACAAACAAAGAATGGCCTGTCCGTTTAAGGAACAGCAGCGGTTTGCCAATTATGACACAGACATAATGTTAAATGACTATTTATTTTTAAAAAAAGAAAAAACACACAATCAGTCAACACAGCAAGATACAAGCACCAAAGTATACTGATGAATGAATTGTAAGTAGGAAGTTAAAGTATTTCATCAGAGAATTATGGGAGTTGCTTTCCGCCAGATATTAGCCACTGATCCAACTTGCCAATGAGTTACTGTCTTCATCTTAAATATATTGATTATGTGAAGATGAAAGATTTTAGTTCTAATCCATCAAAATACAAAGACTGCAACAGATGGAAAATAACTGCAATAATCAGAAAAAAAAATATTTCCATGTGTTTAAATTATTTAGACACACCAGTTTAAATTAAAGCAAAGCCAACAAGTGTTCCTTTTAAAAATGATGTAGGTTCACAATCAGTCCTTATTTGTATTTTTATGTGGTGACAGCTTAACTGTGTCTCTTAATGATTTTGACTGTGTTTACATATACAATGACTCTCTAATTCAGTTTGTGTGTGCAGTCACAGCCACAATTATGCAGCAGCTACACTACAGAGGAGGAGGAAATACATCTTATCTGCTTCTACATTAACTGGAAAACAAAACTTGTCCACCTCATCTCCTCTCACCTACATCCAAAAAAACCCACAACCGAGCTATAACTCAAAGCCAGCAATTACCAGCCTTGTATGCTCTCTGAAACAGAGAGAAAATAAAACGTATCTTTGTTGTAAGGCTGCAGCTCCAAATGCTCAGGCTTAAAAATATCTTCAAGCAATTTAACGTAAATGAGAGCTGCTGCAGGAGGAAGCCTTGTACAGAGGGGAGCATCAAGCATGCTCTCTAGGGTAAAACTTGCATCTATCTTGCCACATCTGTGAATTCTTCCTGCATTCTGCACCTCTGCTTGTGATAATGGAACATTATTAAATAATATCCCTGCAAATATGTTCAGGAATTTCCTGCATTATAAGTAGGAAATGTGCAATGTTCAGTGAAATTATGCACAATACATACAATCCTACTCTGAATTGCAGTTGTTGATTTGTGGATAAATATAGTGAAAAATCATAATTTACATAAACAGCCCAATTAGTTTGTTATAACGTTTAAAAATGTATAAATCTCAACATTTTCAAGTTAGAAACCAGAACATTGTCAGATAAAGCAATCAATTCTCTTCTCTCATCATTTATACCTAAATATTAGGGATGTGAATCTTATAACAACTCACGATTCAATCCGATTTCAATTCTTGGGGTGACTATTCAATTCTGTATCAATTCTCAGTTCAAACCGATATCAATTCAAAATCAATCCCCTTTTAGTAAAAAAGTGTGCCAATTAACTACATTCCTCTATAAGCCAGAAAGAGCTCTGAGGAATTGTTTTATCAGTTGCAAGAAAACCATGTTTATGACAAAAAGGTTTATTATTGCTAACCTTGCCAACTTTAACTTGTCTTTGTCATTTACCAGTAGCTTTGAAAGTATACTTTGTAAGTCTTGTAAAATATAGATTCTTGGAAAACCCTATTCAGAATCTTGATAAACAAGAATCTCGATTCTGGTGTGAATCGATTTTTTTGGGCACCCCTACTAAATATTGTAGACAGAAAATGCTGCAGACTTTGCCATGACAATGTATTACTCCTCCAGTTTCTTGGTGTGTTTTAAGCGTTCTGCTTTCTCTCAGGTAACTCAAGTTTTGAATGAAATGCACTCATATTTGACTTTAAATGTAATCAATTCTACAACTTGCTTTGTGTTTCACTTCTGCCAACTGAAAGTAAAATATTCTCTGAACATGGACTGACCAACCTATGAGGTTCACCAGACTGGCTTGGAATAAATGTAGCAAAGCCTCTACAGTGATCTGCCATTACTCTCCTTGTAGACCAACACTGCAAAAGTGACAAACCTTTCTTCCTCCATCTAATCGTGTTTGTTGTGAAGTTGTGACCAACTGACGTGTTGTGATCGATATAAAAAGTGGTGGAAAGAATGATGAAGCACTTAAACCCGTTCTCCATGTTCACTGGCACATCTTTGTGTTGTTGATGGGAAATATACTAGAGGCAGCTCACTGTGATTCAGTGTCACAGACATTTCCTGAAACACCAGGAGTTCCATCTCGACAGAACAAACACTATATCAGGGGAGAAATGAAACAATATAAAATAGACTACCATCAATGATCTTCAGAAATAAAAAGAAAATATGCTATACTAGAGCAGACAAGAACAGGGAGGCAGGATGGCATTTCAAAAGTCATTCTCTTGCCTTGTGTGTGTGTGTGTGAGTGTGTGATATTTACACTCCAGCAGCAAGTGACTGCATGTTTTCTGTCAAATCAGAATGCATCATAGGCAAAGGTAGGCATGTTCACAGTTTTGCTCTTTTCTAGCCCAGGACTGAAAAACAGAACAGGGTGAAAGGGTGCCCCATTCATTATTGATGAATATTGCTTTTCACTGTGTCAGCTTACTGCTTCACTATTGATCCATAAAGCAGGGACTCACTGCACTATGGCTCAGAGCCTCACAGGAAGACATAATACAAATCTAACATGCTGCAGCTACAGGGAGCAAAAAATTCCAACTTCAATGGGGCAAATATCTTAATATATGGCATAGCACGGATTCCTTTACTTATCTTGCAAAAAAATAGCTTTCTCTGCAAAAGTCCAACACTCTACAGCGTATGAACTCATTAATACTGTTCTCCATTACAGTTTGTGTAATCTGTTCTCATAGAATAACATATTGAATCATACTGCTGTTTAAAGCCAATTCACAGTTACAAACTGGGCTACATATGTATTAAGTCATCATTACCAGTTTATAAAGACCCACTGAGTCCGTCTACAGCCCAAATAACAATGTAGACTTGAGTGTGGCTATGCATCAGCCTGAAACAATAAACAGTCAGGGTTAAAAAAAAAACAGAACAAAAAAGATGAGGATCGATCACAACAATATTGGCAGTTATTTTGAGGAAAGATCTTGCAGAAGATCAAACATTTCCACATTATCTAAACATCATACAATATCCTGTACACCAACGACATGCCAGTGTCAAACTGGGTTCACTTGCTATACCTGACCAATAGTCCAAAATGGGGAGGGGGGGCATGCATGTCTAGTAAATATACCATTATCAACTTCGACACAGGTGCTGGTATTTTAACATTGGCATCTCTGAACTTCAATAATTCAAACAATACTACTGCAACACTATCACATGTATGTATCATTCTTTTAATGCAAACTTCATCCTTTCAGTCAGTTGAGCCTTGTACAAAAACATGGCTGAAAACCCATGAAAGATGACACCTGGGCCACTCTCAAGACTGTGTGGGATGCATTAAGTGATTTTCTCTCTTCTTGTATTGATTCTAACACAGATACCAAATGCTAATCTGACATTGTGACTCAACTCCATTAATTTGATGGAAAAGAAGAATACAGACAAAGGAAAAAAAGTGGAAATTTGGTCAAAATTGCATTGTATACCATTATGTTCATGTTGGGTCTTTAAAAGCCCACTTCCGTCTGTACCCTTGATTTAATATTATTAAATTAGCAATTTTTGTATAGCCACTTCAGTGAGAAAGCATACACCTATCACTAACCAATATGTTTTATTTTCTCTAAAGACACTCATACATTAAACTTAATTTAAAGCTAACACCATTGATCTCCTAAAAAAAAATTACTAAGTGGTTGGAACATTTAAGAGGGTTTTCATTTATATCCTTAATTATTTTATTCAAATGTTATAAGATTAGTAATACTGAAACCAAACTCTTAAGAGAACATTCCCTTGAAGTTTATGCTGAATTTAATCTTGTTTATCTTTTTTCTGGGTATAACAAAGAACTTTCATAGTTATTTAAATGCTCAACATGAGCAAATGTGACTGGGTTGAACAAGATATTTCTCTCTGATTAGGCTGCACTCTAGTGGGCAAAAGCTGGAAACACCAGCATAAAAGCAAACATCAGCCACTGAACAGGAGGTTAACGTGAGATTCATCTCAGTATTTTTTGCTATGAAAAGCATCTTTGTGAACTATTAGTGTGAAGCCACTCCAACTTCACTAGGTTAATCTGGAATTCTCAAAAAGTATAAAGATACATAGATGAGGTCAAATATATACTTAAAAAACAAAAGAAAGAAAAAGAAAATTAAGAAAATTGTCCATTAACAGATGTCCTTGACTGGTAAAACCTACATGACCAGTTGGGTTGCAGTTTCCTGTCTTCCCCAACATTGGGGCAGGGCCATCTAATTTAATACACAAGTCCCTGTTCTACCAAGTAAATCGGTATGTAACAAGCCAGCTATCTGTTACTTCTTAGGTCTTTCTTTCTAAATCATAATGTAAAGTTTACACCCTTAAAAGAAATTATTCAAAACTACCAAAGAGTTCCAAGGATGAAAGACGAGGCACTTTCTTTATAATATTTTACATATGAATGCATCTGCAATTTTGCAAGAGTGGGAAGCACAAACAAAAAAATAAATTAAAGAGTAAGTGAAAGGAGAACTTATATTTGCTAACTAAAAATACTCTGACCTAATTCAGAGTCATAGTCCAGACTTTATACAAGGGAGAGGGCAGTTTCACTTCTACACAAATGTGTATAATCATATGCAGATCCTCCAGAAAATGTCTACATACTGCTTACATGGAAATGGATTTATAGTAACCATTTCTCTTTAGTGTGAGTTGTTGGACGATGTGCTGAAAGACAATACATGCAGCACCTAATTCACTGTCTTTAATATCTGCTACAGTTCCAAAGGTGTTTTGGGACCTTCACCAATGTCCAGAAATACAATAAACATGACATTAAATGTATCCAGTAAAACTTGCTATTAAAGCTGTTTGAACTCTTAACGTCCAATAAGATACATGTGCATTAGCTGTGTATGCTCTTCTCTGAAGCAGAAAAAATTATTTTCTAAATTAAAAACAACAGGTAAGAGGTACTTGACTGATTAGGAGGCAATTCAGAATCACTAAATCTCAGTCATTTTCAACACAAAGTTGTTTTCCATTTAAACCTATATTGCATTTTTAGAAAATTAAAGCCATGTACTTCTTTTTCTCAAGAAATTTCTTTTATTAATTTTTCTATACCGCTTAGTCCAATTCAGGGTCACGGGGAAGCTGGAGCCTATCCCAGCAATTAGCAGGCGAGGGGCAGGGTACATCCTAGACAGGTCGCCACTCTATCGAAGGTCCAACACAGAGAGACAAACAACCATTCACGCACACACTCACTTTAGAGTGACCAATTAACCTAACATGCATGTTTTGTCCTGTGGGAGGAAGCTGGAGTACCCGGTGAGAACCCATCCATACACGGGGAGAAAATGCAAACTCCGCACAGAGAGGCCACTATTCAACCCCTCCCCAGCCGAGGCTCGTGAGGCTGCGGTGCTAACCACCACGTCACCATGCGGCCCACTGCATTTCTTTTATCCAACCTAAAAAGAAGTCTGACTTCCTTAGAAGTAAACTGGAAAGAATACACAACTTATCACCAAAGTAAATATGAAAATCTGTCGGCTTTAGTATTAAACTAATCAAATTAATAAAGCATTTCTCCTTTTGAAGTGTTATATTTGATAGAGTATTTTATCTGTTTTTGTTTGTTTGTTTTAAAGGCCATGTATAGCCAGATTAGAGCAGGTACACACAGATAATTGCACAAAAAAAAAGACCGATAATCATCAACCCATTTCATGTCTTTCGCTGCCTTGTGTCCTCTAAAAAACACAGAGGAAAATGGTGAATGAGATACAAAAAACACACATTATCAACTTCTTTGAGAGGTCATCACATCAGACACCAATGTCTGGACAAAAGGAGAAAAAAAATTCAAGTTGCACTTTAAGGAAAATTAAATCCAAACCATCATCCTAAATTATTGAAACTATATATCAAATGTCCCCGTTCCAGTCCCTGGGACCAGAGTGACAGTTTTCGAGAGAAGACAATGTTTACATTTTGACATCCGAGTGCTAGGCCACACTTAAAAAATGCAGCAGCGAGCCAACTAAGACAATGATGTGTGCTATCACATTACATTTAATTCACCCGCGCGTGCCTAGAATGAATTATTCAGGACTTATACCACACACTTGGCTTTAAGGAATAGTCTTCCTTATAGCCCTGAACACTGAGTATACAGAAAACACAGAGTGCATTCAATCTGCTGAAGTCATTTTTGACAACCAGACAGGTATCAATATTTACAATTCAAATGTTATTTTGCCATTAATAAGGTGCACATAATAGTTATCTAAAAAGTTAATTCATAGAATTCATATTGGCATTCATAGAAGATTTCTAATCAATTTTCCAACCTTGACATGTCCTTCTACAAATTACTGTGATATAACTAGGATGCCAACTACCACTTTGACTCGTGCGCAAGTGTGAAAGGTCTGTATCCTGCCTGAGATGTTGGCAATAAAACACAGGGTGCGGCTTTCCGGACAGCAAACAAAACAATCATTTTTCTTGTTTCTCTTGATGTTTAACTTATTTACCTCCATTCAATTAAATGGCATATTGTTTTCGCAGAAGTCCATCTAATTTATAGATGTCATACAATTACAACTTTTGCTGCAATCTAATTTGTACCGTTTGCTTTTCTCGATTTGAACCAGTTGCTCAAAAAATAAATCAATTCCTTTTCTCTCACACACTTCTGAGAACTGAATGTAAACAGGTGAAAGGAAAAGCAAGCATAATGTGCCTGAAGTGCAAACACTTGCTCTCAGAACAGCTCCAGTACATCTTAGTGTTTATTATACAAGTGGACTCAAACCAGCAAAATGACCCCACAGAATAAGAGCCACTACATCCCCTCAATGAAGTGGTCAAAAGATAAACTGTGACACATCATTCACAAGGCTTCAGATCAGACAACATATACAATTTGAAGATGATACCTGAGGTTTTTTTCCTGATCATATAAACATGATCAGTTGCAAAAATAATGGACACTTTGATCTTGAAAATAGAAAATGAATATGTATGTAAGGGACCAAAGACCTTCAAAAATTCCATACAAATAAAGTCTATAAAGTTTCTGTGAATCAGTGGCCAGAAGACAAAATTTTGGTAAAGTCAGCCATCACATGGACATGCTCAAACTAGATGCCCCTAAAGACTTTTGGAATTTTTACCTTTACAGTAAATGCATTGACGTTGTATTATTGTTCTCCGTGAGGAGTCCATTTTCCTCAGAAAGTAGCTAAAAGTTAGTTCAGAAGGTTCCTAGATTGTTTTGAAAGGTGCTTCCTTTAAAAAAGTGGTGAATGTCTTGCTTGGTAATCAGAGGCTTCAATACTATATTCTCTCAGTTGTTAACAATAAAACAAACACTGACGTGTCATAAACATCTACTTTAAAGCATTTGTAAATGTGTAAAAGTGCAAAATAGTCAATACATGGAGCAAAAGGACACTTCTTGGAAATATTATTGTATCTTTTCCAATAACAGTCGATAGACTGCAGTTCACTTGAAAGAAAACTAATATACAAGGGGCAGGTGTCAAAAAGAATCTCAACTGCTCAAATTAAATTAACATTCAATGTTAGGATGCCTTCTTAATTTGTTAAACATGTCATTCAAACAAATGTTCTGACATATTCAGAAATATTCTTTCGCAGCACCAACACGAACAAAGTAGAAGTTTGTGCATTAATTCTCTGTTTACAGCACCCTCATCTGATGTAGATCATCTTTACAGCACAAGTAATCTACCTGATGAATTAAGCGGTAAACCAATAGCTGGTTTGTCAAACAAACAAACAATAAATACACTATTATTTTGGCCATTTAAAACAACCACAAATCTCACTTGACTTGTATATAAATCTGAGCCGTAAGCACTTCACTTAAGCTATAACTTCCTGATCCCTCAGAAGTTTGTGCAGCTGTGATGTTTACTTACAGTTCTCTTTTTCTGTCTATGTTCAGACCACAAATAGTCTTCTCCGTGCCAGGTCTTACTCCAAAGCTTGATTCTTTCTGTGGACAAAAACAGAAAAAAAAAACTGTCAGTGTAACAATCTCAGGGCTCATCAATGAGTTAACAAGCCACAGGGCTGTCTGGAACATGAGGAGAAAGCAAGAGGGTCAGAGCAGTGAGATAAGGCTGATGGGATTTCAAAGTTTATCCTTCTGACCACTGACAGAACAGATCAAATTTTTTTCTTATATTAAAATATAAACAGAATGATTGAACAACCTGGCACACCATACCACACCTGCAACAGCATGTAGTAGTGAGTCACATTCACAGATTATTCAGTTCTTCCTCTGCGTCATCTAATGGGAAGTGACCAAAGGACAACTGATGGCAAATAAAAACATGGTGTTATACCCCCTTATGTTTCAAGTTAAACTTCTAATTTTTCTAAATTAAGCAGATAAAAACATTTTCTTTGGGGATATTTGATAGAGACTGGTTTGAGGTTTACCTTGACCAACATGTGATAACCCAGCGATAGTAATGCAAGTTCTGCACACAGTCAGAGAAACTCTTAAGAAAAAACAAATGAAACACATCCTGTGAATACAAGCTTTAAAGTTATTGTAAACTTATGTGGTGTACTTTTTCCTTCTTTTTATTTTTTTTTAACTGAACAACCCCATGTAGTTCAAGTATATATCACCAGTCCCAGCTATTCTCTTTTTACAACAATTTTCAAACTATGGGCGAAACTGTGGTCTATGTAAATTATTCTGGTTGATAGGAAGCTGTGTGAATGTCACATCAGACTCCAAGGCATTTGTTTTGTGGTACAGACACGTTCGGGAAGGGATTCATCCATCACTATAAAGTATGTTTATGTCTGTTCCATGCTGTTCTTGCAAACTACGCTTGTCAATACTATACATAAGTGCAAGGAAAAGCAATAGTAGTACTCTGTTGTGCACAAACACTGGACTAATCATTCATTATCAAAATAATCAGGGTTGCCAAAAAGTCACAACATGGAGGACATGAATGCCACCATCACCATCAGTGCAAAAGAAGGCAATAAACTTAGTGCAGCTTTCCATTTAAATTTGTTTAGGCAAACCACATTTACCACCTCCATAAAATTAAGTTTTTATAAAAAATAAATCTATTCAAGCAAAGATGCTAGCACCCCAGAGTCAAGAGCCCCTATGGTCCTTCTAATCCACTGCACATGCTCTACTGTTGAACTTCTCAACCTTATGTCAACATTACACTAATCATCCAGTTATGATTAGTTTTCTTCTAGCCCGATGGTATAATCATTAAATAAAACACTTCAGTGCTAGAAATGTAGCTGTTGGTTTTAAGAAGCCCCCCAAAAAACATAATTAGGCCCACAAGACTCTCCAGCAGCACAAAGGAGATGTGTAGAAAGACAGGGAGAGCTGGAGTAAACAAAAGTGAGTATATCGACACAGAGTTGTGGGAAATGAACAGATGTCCAGACAGGCTTCCAGCTGTTAAACATTTGATAACTGTGAGAAAGATAGCAGACAGACAAGCTTCAAATTTCAGAATCTTATGGGCTTCATTTCTGATTAAGTACAGCACTGGGGTTGCAAGGAAGAAATTATTTGTGTAAGTGTTGCATAAAGCAGCTGCTGGATGTTTCCAGATGTAGTGAAAGGTTGAAAACTGCAAGGGTGAACATCATTTTTGGCAAAATTTCGATATCCAGTGCAAACCGTCAGTCAAAAGTCAATAGCGTAAATATTCAGTAATTTTAGGAAACATAAAAAAAAGGATTTTTCCTGAAAAAGATTAATTGCATGAAAAACATTGCTACATGGGGAGAATAATTGTTTCTTTTTTTTCCTCTGGCCCATTTTTTGTTTCTGTTTGTAACACAGTATAGTATAAATAAAGCATAATATCATTGAAGGCTGTAATGATGCGAGAGAGAAGCATGGCCCCACCGATCAGTATAATCACTGATGATTTTAAGTCCAAAACCTGAATGGTCATTTATAGTTTGTGATACAACAAATTAACATATATTACCCTCTGTATTTGGCCCCAGCATTTTTCACAAGCAAAATAACTGATAAAAAAAAAAAAAAATCAAATTCCCAGATCTGCATGGAAAAATGTTAAACATCTCAGACAGTAGTCGCTTAAACATGTTTAAGGACTTGTTGCTCTGAATTGTGGATTGGACCATTAAAACTGGATTTCCATGCTCAGGATTTTTAGACTGTGTCTAAAATCTCAAACCCATGTCACCTGGTGACTATGCATACAAGGAGAGGAAAAGTCAACTACTCCTCCTTAAAATAAGCCCACTGTGACGCACTAGTCTTGGACTAACTTGCAAACTTTTTCCCCCATCATCATGGAGATGTGTCTTCCCTGGATGCCTGAATTAGCTAAACTTTGGGTTCCGTCTACTTGAGCTGTAAAGGAGCAATGACAAGGAAAACTGAATTGATTTTGTGATACGTGAAGCTTAACTGTGCAATGACTATTTCTATGCAGCAATTTCAATTCTACACTCTTCTGCTACTTATGAATATCCATACACTGTACATATTTATATAAGTGTATTTAACTTCCCCATTGTCTATTTTAGCTTATTTAGCTTAACTTGTATTCATTGTTTAGTTAAAACCATCCTCGTTAAGAAAAATGTGGCTTCGTGATATCAATAATGAAAGTAACTAAGTAAATTTTACTCAAGTAAAAGTAAAGTACTTAATTTAAAATGTGATTTAAGTAGATTTTCAGATTGGTACTTTTACTTCTACTTGAGTAGAATTTAAGCAAAGTTAGGGCTGGACGATATGGCCAAAACTTATATCACGATATATTTCTTAATTTCGGTCGATACGATATAAATCCGATATCGATATAAACAATATAAAAGCCTCAGAAAAGCTGCCAAGAATTCACAACAGATGCCTGTAAAACTTTAATTTATTTTTATTTTATTTAGTAAGGCTAAATTAGCCTTCAAACAAAGAAATATTAAATCACCGTCAAAGGTCAAATAAAACTTTCACCTCTTCACAACTTTTCTCAATATCAATAGCTTTAACTTTAAACAACAACATAAGCTTATAATGTTATTTATATAGATTTAAACAAAGGCGCTCAACTAGGCTAAAAAATAACAAGTGTTCTTTTTATTGCTACAATAAACAGAAATAAAAAAAGTAAACAACAACAAACACAAATGTTGCTGGGACAGGAACATTGTTAAGCAAGACCCCATGACAGGCTCTAGAGGTTTCTGGCAAGAAATACAAGCTGGTCTACATTATCTGGCTTCAAAGATGCTCTTTTACACGTGACAATGTTTCCACCTGTACTGAAAACCCTCTCAGATGGGGAACTTGTGGCCTGAATGCACAAGTAATGTTTTGCCAGTTGGCTTACTCTGGGGAAGTTCTTCTGATAGACCTTCCACCAGTCCAGAGGATTTGAGTCATTGTCAGCACCTGGAGACAAAAGGTAGTTGCTGAGCTCCCTCTCAACTGCCTGCTGTGCATTCAAACCTTCTGTGTGCGCAGTGGTGGGCCTGTTTGAAAAAAAGCTGGCCAGAGACCTCTTTGTTTTCTTGGCTGGAGGCCCTGCTGCAGAAGCATCTCCAATGGCTTCTTCTCTGG
>JBBBVU010000004.1:16857906-16868796 GCA_037177055.1 Atherinosoma microstoma
TGTATGTGTGTGTGTGTATGTGTGCACATGTAAATGTGTATATGTGTATCATGTGCATGTGAAGTTTAATTGTGGAATTCATCATAGATAGTTAAATGTGTGTAAAAAAAGACTATTCAGAGCATATGAACTTGATAAATGACAGCTATTATGCAAACTATAAATGAGTATTTTCGTTAAGTGTTAAGTAATTGACAGACCATTTATTGGTGTGTTATGTTTTAAAAAAGGTGCAAGTATTAGAAGTTTTTCTTCATCCTGCTCATTTTCAAGCATGGTGGTGTATTAAAATGTGCTTCCGATTTGTTTTGTCCAGTTTCAAGTTGCTTTTGCTTAGCTATGTGAGAAATAAACTGTCAAAGGTTTAAAGGTTAAAGGTTAAAAAGGTAAAAAAAGGGCCTCCACTGTGTTTGTCCCATGTGTTTCATTTAAGCTGATCTACAGTCTGTCAATCAGGGTGTTGCTCTCAGCAACTCAAAGCAAAGAACACTGCTTAATTTCTTATGATCTGAGGCCTCACTTAAGTTACGTGATTTAATCATTCATTGTTTTGATGGATGGTTAGCATCACTATTGACTGTGTTGTGACAAATTCAGATATTAGATTTATTTCTTCTTTACTAAGAATTTAAGTTAATAAACCAATAAATGCAATATACAATAAATGTAATAAAACAGGACACAGACAACTGTTCTCTGTTGTCTCATCAAAAGGGGGAAGAAAAACATCAATAAAAATATTGTGGTGCTTCCAGAGCCCTTGTGGTTGGGATGTTCACCATGTGACAGCTCTGTGCACTTTAGAGCAGCAATTTTTCATGTTTCCATACTTCTGTGTATCTACTCTGTCCCTATCTGAATAAAGCAAAATCCCAAAACCAGCATGATAAAAGAAGATAAATTACTCAGCCAAACTCACATACTTACTGAGGATATACAGGGTTGGGGTGGTTTGCTTTCCAATTCCTAATTTGGACACAAAGGTTGTCCACATCAGTCCTGCCCTCGCTTGCCTTAAAGAAACAAAATTAATTGCCTCTTAACTCCTATACCAGTGGAGTAATACAGAGTTTTCAAAGAAAGGAAATCATAGTGTTTAACTGAGCACAGAGGTTGTGACTGCAGTCTCTGTTAGCAGTGCATGGATGTGCCAAAAAAACTAGTCCAATTTGAGGAATGCAAGTGCCGTGTTCCAAGGCCCTGGTGTTGGGTGAGCTTATTCGTGTCTATGTTTTAATGTTTAGGGGACGTGCTGTAATGAAATAAATAAAACATACTGCGTGATGAAAAATACTTTGATTGGCAGTCGCCACTTTGTTACGCTCAGACAGCGTCTGTGCATACATCCCACTTCCAACGAGATCCCGCACTTATCAGTGTTTGGAGGAGATAGAAGTTTTTTCTACAACACTGCACACACCTTCCACTTTGAAGTGCGGCTGTACCACCAACTGAGCCAGGGGCAGTGACGGTGAAAGGATGGAGGCTAGAGAAAATGCAGACAAAACAGCATAAGTGAGAAAAAAACTGAAGTAAAGAATGCAGAAAAGTGGGATGTTAAAAACATTTTTTTTTAAAAGCAAAGCACCTCAAAAGACAGGCTACTTGTTTTGAATAGAGCTCATATGTTGAAGTGACACAACACATAATTTTTTTGTCTTGCTTTTCAAATTTTGTGTTCAGTGCAGCCATCTTTCTGCATATGGTAGCCAAGTGTCTTTGGGAATGAAAAGCCGCAAGGTTTGAGAAAGGAGGGAGACATGGGACATTGGATGGCAAGGAAAGTGAAACACTGTTTTACCTGCTCCCTCTGTTCACTGAAATTCTCCCTAAAGGATTATCCTCTCTAATAGACTTAAAGGCACTTTAACTGAGCTGCCAGCTGCCTGCATCCCCCGGCGGAAAGCCACCCAGGTCAAGTCTGAGGGAGGATATCCTACCGTGACAAACCAACACATTCCTATAGTGCCTCTAAACCACAATGAAATTCCCAATTTTACCCTCTCCTTTCCCCTGCTTGGGTTTAAATATATTCCCAGTGTTGTGCTTTATTTCAATAAAAGAGCACAAGATAAGTAATTTAAGTCCATCCAGTTAATTGAATAGGAAAGAGGAATTCATCAAATTAGTTTAAGATGGATAAATATAAGAGCATTTACTATTTAGATCTTTTTTTTGTTTTTGGCATTTTAAAATATATTTTGCTTGTTATGACCAGTTGTTGAAAGAAAACATGAATCTTGGAGATGAAACTGTAATGTGTTTGGGTTTTATTTTCCTTCTCCTGTATTTGGAATACATTTTCTAAACTGTATGACGTGAAAATAGATGGTAAAAAATGCAAGATGCAAGATGCAAAAAACTGATTAAATTTGTGGATGCGAGGAAAGCAGAAAAAAAGTCAGAACATAAATCAAAGCAGAAATTGCAATTTCCCTATGGGATTAATAAGGTATTTTTCATTCATTTTCATTTGATTCATTTCTAATGTATTTCACAGCATTAAACACAAAGTGTGACTCTAGCAGTGCAGAGATGAACTCCACACCTACTTTAATTTTGATAAACAGTAAATAATTTATTCATTAGGAAGAGAAAGTGGGCCAGAGAACTAATCTGCATAACTTTGAATTGTGCAGTTTTAAACTGGTTTCTGTGTCAAGCAGTACCATGTGGAAAAAACATTTTCACTGAAGTGTACTGGGTCCAACAAAACCGTTTGTTTTCAAGACTTCTGTAGTAAATATTTCTGCAGATGAAAAACTGTACATATATACCCTTTTTTTTTTTTTTTTTTTGAAAGGAAAACATCTACTATAAAGTACGCATTTATAAGCAAAGCTAATTATTGGACACTATGTCAAGAACAGCTGATATGAAAAGACAAGCACAGGAAGTGGCCTTGCCTTCTTTTAATGAATAAACTCAATTTGAAAATGAATAATTAGGTCAACTTTTCTCAATCTTGTTCCTTTATTGTTGCCTTATTCCTTTTCACCTTCAATGATTAATCTATTTTAATCTAGATATTGTCAACATTTTTTCTTCGCCAAGGGAAGTCTAACAAACTGTGTGACAGTCCACCCACAACACTAACCACTTCAACAAACTAATAGTTGTGAAAAGTGCAACTACTGGTTTTCACTTAGCTGATGAACCACATACTGGTCACCTAAGGAGCCATGGCAACACAGCATTCAAAATGATCAGCTCCACAGTAACTGTGCTAAAACAGGAATAACTTATTCCATTGGGAGAGGCCTCCATTTGAACCATTTTGGAGCCACACCTCAATGGCATGCTCACAGACGGACTGATAAAAATTTAAGGTGAATGAGTTATGGAGAGTTGAGGAGATGAAACTGTGTGAAGGCAAGAAAGAAAATAGCCCCTAACCCTAAATGTAAACTGTAAAAGGAAAGCGCAGGGAGGCTGCGTGGTTGTGTGTGATGGGAACTCAAACACATCCCTTGCAATCAAACATTGCCATTTTAAATCTTATAAGGTTCAGAAAGTATATGAGTTAATGGAAACATGTCTACCTAAGACATAGCAACAATAATGACAAACGTCACTTAAAACGTCAATAAAAATTGGCAGGTTTTCTGAATACAGACAGGCAAATATTCAGAAGATACACTTGCCTCCAAATTCAACATTACTGTTAATGAATATTAATGATTCATAGCAAATTTTGGTTTACTTAACGACATACCTGGTAGAAAACATTGAATCATCCACATATTGAAATGAAATTAAACATGCAGCACAAGCTATCACATGTTTCACGACTGTTCCTGTCATACTTACTCATCCCACAGTTGTCAGTTATCAGTAACACTTCAGCTCCAAATGTCTGACAATAGGATAAGGAATTTCAGGCTGCAGAGGCAACTTCCAAGTCTGTGGAGTGCAACTAACTTTTTCCCCACTGTCATGCATACATTATAATTTCCCCTTCAGAGAATGAGATGTTATTTTTCATTCATTCATTAAGGGTGGATTCACACCAGCCCCTTTGATTCGAATCCTAGTTTGTTTGCTCAGAAAGTCCACCTCATTTGGGGAAATGTGAATGCGCGAAGCAACTGTGAATCGGACCAAATAAACTCAAATGTGGGTCTCGGTCCGCTTCAAGTGGACCAAATACAGAAGAAGAACTACAGAGAAAAGCGGCTCTGGCCGGGAGAAATGGCTCAGCATCAGACGCAATAAAAATTCTGATAGAAATATGGTCAGCCCAAGACCTCTAGGATCCGATGAAGCTCCATGTTTTGTTGTTATGTGGCAGAAACAGAAGTTGTCCTGCATTAACCAATAGATGAGAGTTTTTCTTTGTTGTGTATCTTGTCTTCTCTTTCAGTAATTAGCACAGTCTCTGGCGAGGAGCAGAGTACATCATTTAAAAAGTCTGATTTGTTTAAGTAGTGAAGCATGAACGCAAATCTGGTCCAGAAGAATGAGGCATCCCCCAACTGAACAGAGTCCCCAATAATGCCGAATCCAGCCGGCTATTCTGGTGTGAATGCTTCCTGAGTGTGCCTTTATTCAACTAATGCATAACAACTGATGAGTTTTCATGCGTTTGTTTAAAGGTGAAGTAATTTAGGAGAATACTTGTGGACAACAACTAAACAGCTAATCCCCGCTGTAGTTAAAGTAAGAAACTTTTTTCCACATTGCCTCCCAAGGTCAGGCTTGACTCCTGTAGCTAGCGTGTTAAGATGTAGCAGCTGCTCCAATGTCTCATCTGCTGCTGGCGTGACTTTAGGTTAGGTTGTTATCCACTTCATCTAGCCCCACCTGCCCCTTGTTGCTTTCTTATCCACAACACAGATAACCTACCACTTGATGGAAACTATGATTAGCCCGGTGTGCCTAATACGCATTGTACAGTTAAAACTCTAGAATACATACACTCTGCTACTGTAAGTCAGGTAAACCCTCAGTGTAATTCTAGAGTGTATATATTTATTCATAACAAAATCATATCAAGAGGGCATAAGAGGAAAATACTATGAAATGATTAATGAACTCAATATAGAAAACATGAAGCAATGAATAGAACATAATAATTTTCATTTAAAACAACAGTTTCGTTATCGTTTTGTTTCTGTTGTCTCGGAAAGTGACATAAAATCATTTAAGTATCACAGGAAGAAGACTCAATTTCACTTTGCTGTAAAACATGAAAAAATCCTGTTATATGTTTTTTCTTTAGCTCCAAAGACAGTGCACCTTGGAAAATGTGCCAACCATTTATTTGGAAATTATCACATAATATCAACTGAAACAGCATAACAGAACAAGTCAAGGTGTGTGTCATGGGTGAGTGACAGAGAATGCAGAGCGAACACGTGGCTTTCATCTTAGCCACAACACAAGGGTGGGAACCACACAGCACAAGCTGTCACCTGTCTCACTAGTGTTCCTGTCACATTCACACATCACACAGCTACCTTTTTTCTTTTTTGCACAGATCAGTGACACTGCAGCTCCAAATTCCTGATAAGAATATAACTAATTTCATGTTGACATGAAATATTCAGTTAATACATTTTTTTTTCTCTTTTTTTTTTCTCTCTTCTGTTTTCTGCAATGTAAAGCACCTTGAATTGTTCTGTATATGAAATGTACTCTATAAATAAAATTTGCCTTGCCTAATAAGAAAAGCATACTGAAAAGAAAGTTCTATCTTGTATTTCAAGTCCTCTGTGTGGCTCAAAATTAACAAGCAAAACGATTCTGCTGATTCAACCATGAACTTTAAACATAAAAACACAAATCAATGTACTAATCGTGGTCTGCACAAGACACTGAAATGACTGTATGAATCCTACTTCAATGCAAATGCAAAGGTACATCTTACTGTATATAGAGCTCCGGGCGTCATGTTACTCTCTTGGCAGAAAAATCTGCTTCAACTTGAGCGGCGTCGGCTGTATATCTATGCCGATGGAGTTTGTCTCATTTTAAATCAGAAGACACTTTTTGATCTACAAGGAAACTAGATCAGATTAAATATCCCTGACCCATATCATGTCTTTTTAAAACTTTTGAGGTGATCGAAGCTGACTTTTTAATGGACCTGCGGATACCCGACATATACAACTATCTAATAGCCTAAATTTTGCCTCATCCTACTCTGGATAATCCCTAAAAGCCTGGAAGGATATAAATGGACACAATCTGGTTTTGTCAAGGGGTTTCAGATCTGGAGTCTTCCAGTGAAGGATTGTGATGTTGTCACTTTGCATGGCGTTTGCCTGTTGCTGTGTGATCAACGGAAAGCCCTGCAAAATCCACACCATAATACCTTGGTCTAACGTGTTTAATTAAAGTAGGTTATCCGTTAGGAATCGTAATAAAACCATGTAAAATAAATAAGATATAAAGTTAAGGAAATGCTGGATTCTACCTAGCCCAGCAAGCGTAGACGGTTAAAAAAAAAAAAAAGGAAAGGAAAAAAATAAGCCGGTGGAAGACAACCAAACTCTCCGCTGAGGTCTCTGAGCAATCTGTGTGCTCACTGATTGCAAACAGAAAACACAGTTTAATAATCATTCAAATCATGCAAACAATTATCCACCGGCTTTTTTTTTTTATCAATTAACCTCTGTCACTTGCTGGGCTCTGTGGCATTATGTACCTGATATAAAGTAGTCGTTACATAAGCGGCATTTGTTGCCAACGGGGTCCCACCGCTCCGTTTTCTTCTTATTGCTGGTGCATCTGAAGGCAGTTATCCATCGCTCTCTACGTTCTGGATCTTAGGGAAATCTGTGAAATGCTCTTCCTTTTGCTTGTCCTCGGCTATTCTGGCATCCTGGGGCACAACAATCATCTACCATATTTACCGTTTATTTGATCTGATAAGCTGCTAACAGTAGTTTTAACCATTTTGGCCTTCCTGACAAAATGGTTTTGTTTTGGTTTGAATGTTGCATGCCGGAATTGTGTGACATCAACTCCCAAAGCTCTATTATACTACTTGCAACATTCATGTGTCACATTTAAGTCTAGATGCAATGTACACAACTGACAGTACTTTAGAGAAAAATAAGTTCACACAATTTCCCACTTCAAATTTTCATTGCTTAAAATTGGCAACTGTGAAACAAAGAGATGATGCTATTGAATGTGAAAGTTCAGATTAGTATGCCTGACATTCATGTCTCAATGTGGTTCAGAGCAGATAACTCAGAGACCCAGGCATGACACTAGTAAAAGACCAGGGGGGATTTGAAAGCCAAAAAACAGCATGATAGGGGAAAACGTGTAACATGTTCAGGTTGCTTAGAAGCTGGCTGAGTCAAATAGCCAAATGGAGATATAAAGCTATAATACGGGTTGGGATATCAAAGTGTGTTAACTAATCATACCCCAACCCTTATTTCAGTTAAACCCTGTTTGTGCTTCCACAAAGTCCAGCTTGACAACTCTTGAGTTACACTCAATAAGAGAGTTGCTTTAGATGGGAGACCCCTGTTGGGCCTCCCTACAGAAGAGACCTTTGATTTCCTTGATCTCATTTTCTCTCTAGTGTTGCTGCCCACACACAAGTGGCAAGTGAGTTCTCTTCCCCACCCAGTTTCTAGCCATCATGCTTATAACCGTTTCATTTTCATCTTTACTTGCACCTCTAAATACAGCTTTATTGAAAATTCAGCCGTATTCATTACTAATGCCTCAAATGTTTTTACAAAAAGATACAAAATGCCACATAATATAGAATTTTGGGCATGAGCAAACCATTTAAGCCTATTTTAGTTTAGCTCAGCATTTACAAGCAGGAACGATTCGATCACCAACAGCACTATCTGGGCGTGTTGATCCATGATTCTTTGTGGCAAGTGCGGTCTATGTAGTTTAGTATGTTTTGCTCGATCAGACTGAAAACTAGGGCTGGACGATATGGCCTCAAATCTACATTGTGGTATCATTTTAAAGCAGGTGCGGTAACAATATATATTTCGATATATTCTTTCTTCTATATATAAAAGTGGAAATGAAATTTCTCATTTCACAATAAACACTTTTTTTGTTTTACCTTCAGTAAAAATCCATAGTAATGAATATATCTTTGTGGTATTTTGTGAACATTAAATGCTCAGCCAAGACGGTCATTGAGACAGTTTCTAAATGTGCATAATCAATAACTCAAATTAAACCATGAAGCCTTCCTGATCCCTGGCTTATCCTAAAAATACATGAATTTTCATTTTAACAAGTTTATTTAAAGAATAGAAATTTCTACATATTTCTGAGACAGCTCTTTCCGACAGCGGGATTTTGTGCAGTTCTATTTCTAGATTCCCGGATCAGATCAAAGGGTTTAGAGGAACGTCTTGCAGAGTTTATGAGAGAAACACTGAACACTGTAATGAAAATCTACACCATCAATATGCTGACACTGTTTAATATGAAGTTAAAACAACTATTTAGAAGTTCCAGCCAAAGCACATCTGTCACTTCTGCTGCTGGAGCACCGGCACGTGAAGGTGTCTGACTTTCTTCTCCCTCCACTCTGCGGGAGGATCAGCTGATGTGTGAAATCAGATCCAAAAACGCTGATGACTACAAGATAATAGGCTATTTCATAGCAAATACAATTTCCTAATTTTCCAATTCAAAGCGAGAAGCGGCATTAATCACACCTGTAAGTACTTTCTGACAATTAAGTGTAAAATATCTGTATAATAGAAGATCAGTGGTCATCAAAAGGTGAATTCCAGCCAAAAATATTGGTTCTTACTTTTCTTAACCTTAACATAACTTAATCAGTCTTTGATTAGACAATAATCAAATCAAATAAGAAAAAAGAAAACATACAAGTAACAGCACTGACGGTGACGAGGGCTGCAGATAAAAGGAAACTGAGTTTTACCACAAATCAAGGAACCAGGACAAATTCAAGACAAAAATAAAATATAGACTGTATAGAAAACCCATTGCTCCAAGTAGGAGGGTACACAAACCACCTCTTTGCGGAAGTCCACGGGACACGAGAGCTTTCCAAGCTGTTCCTCATACAGAACGAGTGCCTCTGTCAGATTCATACTGAACCTGAAGGAAAGACTTTGTTACATTTCTGTTATTTGAAACATTTAATAGAAAAAATTTAATCTCATTGTAGCACTACTTATGGTTTCCTTTTTTCCTAAATAAATATAAATCATATTTCATAACTGGATAAACATTCATGGGGATAATGTGATTGACACAACAATAAGTGGTTAAAAATGTTTTTAACCATTTAAAACTTCCATTAAGCATAGACTTACTAAAATTGGTGCTGCCCCCAAGAACATAATGCCACTTGAACACTGCCCACCACCACCTTAATGTTTTGTCAACACAGGCTTCAAAAGACAGGAAATCTCACTGTCCACAAGAGAATGGGTTTAGGAAAGCCCTGGGGTCTGTAATACAGCAGAAGTCTAGAGTGTGGGAATGTAAGGCTTTGTGCAAACAAAGTCTAAGATACCCTTCGTCTCTCACTTCTCAAGGCCTTGCAGCAACAATCAGCCCGAAAATCGCATTTCATCATCATGATTCCCATGTGAACTGAAAGTATGCCAGTCTTGTCTTGACACTGATCTTGCTTTCTCAAATAACCAAGTCACATTGCCTCAAACATAGTTGTCTGCAAAATTATTCATACCCTTCCATTAAAGAAGGAATATAATAGTTGTCACTGAAACAAGCTGAAACTGACCAAATTAATAATTAAGATTTTATGAAAATCACAACATTGCTTTTTAATTGTGGTTCAATAAAAACATTTTAAAAACAAGCAAAAAATATGAGAAACTAATATACGTTACATATTTTGTTGAGCAATCCTTTGAGGCGATCACTGCAATCAAGTGTTCTCAAACTCTCAATCAGACTTCTATACCTGTTGGCAGGTATTTTGGTCCACTGCTCATCAGCAAAGTGCTATCATTGGTCCAGTACCATGTTTGTTTGTTTTTTTATTCTTTTTTTTTAACTCAATTAAATAAAAAAAACAATGTCTTATTCAAATAAATTATAATTTAGTCAATTTAAATGTATCATTACTTTTTTTCAGTCTTCAGTTATTTGAATTACTATTTTGAATTTTGCCTTTTCTTTAATGGAAGGGTATGAATAATTTTGAAGACAACTGTATATCCCATACAATGTCACTCAACTAAATGGTTGAGCAATTCCTCATGGAGCAAGTACTTGGTGTATTGAGAAACCAAGTATTAAGCATTTTGAAAATTTCTATGTTCCAGATAGGCAATATATTTTAGTTATCACTTTCCAATTCAGTTTTGTTTTTCCTTTTTTCAAACAACTTAATAGAAGTAATGATGACCAACTTATTTGTCAATTGACAAATCAGTTTTTAGTTGCAGCTTTTGGGAAAATTGACAAACGTGTTTTTCACACGATACAGAGAAGAAGAGGGGTGTTAACAGTCACTGGGGGTTTACACTTATTGCTATTTAAATTTTTGTTTCATGTACATTGTGTAAATATCCTTAGTTGGAGCTGTGAACATGTTCACAGTAAGTGAACTCATAACAGCATATAATTTTGCTGTAAAATGGAAGGGTTAAGATTAAATAAACTCAAGTTTCTTCCTACTCCTTTCCGAATGTGTTGGTTAGCAATGTTCCATGTAATATGTAAAAATTCTATGTAATATGCAAATATTCTTTCATACAAAGATGCACATACACACAGATGTTAGTGAAATAGTGAATCATGTTAGTGTTGTTAGAATAGAAACAGATGGATGTTGCTTTAATATACTGGTTATAAATTAGCCTATTTGTTGAAAATGAGAAATAAATCTGTTATTCCCATATAAACAAACACAAAAGTACCGAAAATTGGTACCGTGAGGTACCGGTA
>JBBBVU010000004.1:16868896-16886265 GCA_037177055.1 Atherinosoma microstoma
AAAATGAGAAATAAATCTGTTATTCCCATATAAACAAACACAAAAGTACCGAAAATTGGTACCGTGAGGTACCGGTACCGATTCCCAGGTACCGGGAAACGGTACCGTATCGGTTTAAATGTGAAAGGTACCCATTCCTTCTTGAGTGGCTTATTTTTTTTGGATGACCCTCCATTTCAGGCGAGTGAGACCTTTCTGTGTAGTTTGCATATTCTTCCTGTGTATGTGTGGGATCTCTCTGGATACTCCAGCTTCCTCCCATAGTCCAAAGATATGCATTTTTGGTTTATTGGTTTCTCTAAATACTTCCTAGGAGGATGTGTGAGCGTGAGTGGATGTTTTGGCCCTGTGATGGACTGACGACCTATCCAGGGATGTACCCTGCGCCTCTTGCCAGGTAGCTACTCTGATAGGATCTAGCCACTTGTGACACTGCAGGTGGCTAGCGGGTACAAAAAATGGATGGAAATAACAGGTGTACGCTCTATACAGGTTATTCGATAAAGCTCTTATGCTCTAACAAAATACACCTGAAAATTAAGACTAAATGCAGTCCTACAAAAACTCAATAGAGCACTATAGTTAGGTTGAACTATGACTGGAAGAAAGCTACCTTAAGCTAAAAATAAGGACAACCAAACAGAGAAGCATGAAAATCAAAAGAATGCTGAAGCACAAATGAGATACACAAACAAAGACTACAGTGGCCAATGTTCAGTTTAACTCTTCAAAAAGTTTTTTTGTCCTCTGTGACTTCTGAGAAGCAAAACCAAAGCTAACAAGCAAACATTTACATTACAACAGGTCGCAAGCCATAAACTGATTGGGGACAAGGATTTGAAAAAGTCATCTTACATAATTACAAAGGTGTCCCTTGGAAATTCTTCTTTCATAAATTGTACTCAAAAAGAAAAAAAATTTGCAAAGTTAGCCAGCTAAACTAGTTAACCAGCTAGCTAAAAGTTGATTCCTTTACCAACCTGAGCTTGAGCTTGCAGATTAGGAAGCAGCACTCTTGTATCTTACTACAGTAACAGAACACCTGTCTTCCAACTCATTTTCACCCTCACACATTTCACCCTCACTTGCACCTTGTTAAATATATTGACCATTTAATAAAGTTTATTGTCCTGCATATTTTTATGATTGTTCCTCCACAATTATTTTAGTTTTTCAGCTCCTGAACATTTCTCTTGCACCTGTTCTGCATCCATCTCACAGCCAGCTGCACATTAAGGCTTAAAGGACAGCTCCTTTTGCTGAAAACTAAGATTTGGGTAATCGATTATCTTACTACAGCTGAAGAGTTGCTTGTGTCTTAAAGACGTTTCAGTAATTTACTGTTGGATGTTGGAATGTGTGAACAGCTTGAAACAAGTGCACAACATTACAGAAAACTAAATGCAAGCTTTGTGACTTTTTTCCTCAGAAAGAAGCGCATCCATGCCAACATTTGTACCTGTGTCAATACTGAATGTGTTGCTCTGGATATAACAAGAAAAATCACTGTGTTTAAGTGTATAATTCTGACCATCACAGAAACAGATAGATTACAGAGCAATCAATTCCCAGCAAAGACTGCCCCTTTCAGACTTGCTCTGAAAAGTGGTTAAGGAGCGGACTTTGTCTTTTATACCATTTGCATTCAGACAAACGTTCCGCTCTTTTACCTCGGAGCTGTAGCAGACATTTACCGGTTAGCCCCCATGTCATAAGAGTGGAAATGTTGTAGTACGTCGTTTTGACTGAATGCACAAGAAATGCTCAGAACAGGGTTGAGGGGAGGGCTGTCGCTGTGGGTGCGCACATCCATTTCCCGATATCTGAACGTGTTAGGGACTTAAGAAGTCTGCAAGGAAGCAATATGTTTGAAAAGGCAACTCCTGTAAAAGAGTGGATGGACTTTACCGCAAATATTTCGCAATGAAAGTCTGAAAGCGGCTTAACAATATTTAAACCTTCCCATTCAATTGATGTTTCTCTAGCTCAGGACAATGGACAGGAATGCATGTCTCAAAGGGGCTTAATCTAGAAACACATTCAACACGTGTGAAAGGTGATGTGGCTTACTCCTGCATAGGGATACACCGATCCACGGTTTTCACTTCTGATATCGATACAGATACTTAAAGTTTAGTATCGGCCGATACAGATACAGAAAAACAGCACTGAATTACCTATCAAACTATGTCTCATTGAGTGGAAAACACTTGGATCATTCTTTTTTGCAAGGCAACAAGGTGATGCCACGAATGGAGAAGCTGGAAAAAAAAAACTCAAACACCGGCAGCATGTGAGGCAGGGCGCTGCGCTGATGCTGCAGCAGGAGGAGACGTGATCAGTGACTTTTCTTTTTCTAACTCGTCTTGTCAATCATTATAGCAGCAGAATGCTGTGTTGTGCTGAGCAAATTCGCTGTCACAAGAGGAGCTTTATTGGTGTAAAGCTACACCAGCTACACAAAGATACACCAGAAAACAATGGCCTTTCAATCCAACCACAGACGCTAGACCAGTGCTTCTTGATCCAGGTCCTCGCACGTCTTAGACATCTTCCTACTCCAACTCACCTGATTCAAATGAATGAAATACCTCATCAAGTTCTTTGCAGGCTTGTCAACAATCAATCAATCAAAATTTATTTGTATAGCACTTTACCAAAGGGATCATCCTGATATGATATGCTTGACATAAAACACAACTTACAGATAAAATCAGAAATAATAAAACACAGTGACAAAACATTGTTAAAAAAAACCAGGTAAAAAACAAGCCATTCATTTAATTCAGGTGTGTTAAAGAAGGGTTACCTCTAAAACATGCAGGACAGGGGGCCCTGAGAACCTGGATTGAGAAACACTGCTCTAGACAACCTGCTACACCTGTACAGCAACACAACAAAGTTCATTCTCCACCCCCCCAAAAAAGACAAAGCCGAATACCAAAAAAAATCTACAAAAGCCAAAATACTAGAAACACACACACACAAAGCAGCTATTAGTAGGGCAGGAATCATCACTAATTTCCTGAATTGATTTGATTTGATTTGATTCACAACAGCCTATTGCAATTCGATTTAAATTAAATCCAATTCAATTCGATATTGATTCATTAACAGCTAATTGTGTAACACCTATTTTTCTTTAATATTAAAGATACTCTCAGATAACTATTTTTATGAAACACTGAGCATGATAAAATAATAAAATTACATGATAATCAAAAACTGTTATCTGGGTGTAATCAGATAATTGTAATAATCTAATATGACGCATCTACATGCACTTTTGAAATACCATAACAATACTGTTTATCCCAATTCACAGCCAGAAATGCTGTGATGATGAAAAAACACCCAAGACAGAAAAAAAGTTAAACTTTTTAAATGTCCTGATGAAACCACCTCTCTCTAAAATATCATTAAAGTTCAGTTCCTAGATAAGGTGTAGACTTTAATAAAAAACTATAAAGAAATACTGTATGAATAAAGAATATTGGATCTATTTTAAGCCCCAATACGACTCAGAAATTCCCACAATGACAGTAGATTCAACTTGTAAGGCTGTGCGCATTCCCGCGATGGCATGACGCTCTCAAACACCAGAGCAGGATAAAAACTCCAGCTGCTCCTCACTGGAGCAAGAGTGTTTCCATCTTCACCTCGCTGAGAGAATTTAAAGAACTCTCATATTTTTGTCTAATTTTCAGCTGATTGACATGTTTTCCAACCCGTGCTCTCTGTCCACTGATCACCTGTGTGTGCGCACGCATGTGTCTGTGTGTGTATGTGTTTGCTCACCACCCTGGACACAAAGAGCAGCTGTGAGCCCTCATGTAAATCAGACAAATAACTTCAGACAGTAGTATTTAAGTAAACTCCACTAAATTTAACATTGAGATTTTTCCCTTTCAACAAACTTTATCTTGAACCAGAGACCTGCTCATAAATTGAATAAAAAACTGTTTTTCCCTGACACCCCAGCCCCCCAACATCAACCCCAGCCACATTATAAAAACTAAACAGTCTGATCTTATTTATCTTATTGTCATGTTGATATGTGATTATATTGCATCAATTTCTGCTTTAATTATAACATATGTTCTCATTTATTGCTAAGAGCAGCTGGAAGAGAAGCAGGTGGAGGAGTTTTCCTGCTCCGGTGTACTAAGAACTTCATGTCCGTTGGGAAACACACGCAACCATCAGTCTCCACGTCATTGTCGTCATTTCTGAGGCGCATTACTGGTTAAAACGGACTTTTCGTGTCACATTCAGCTTCTCTCTCTTAATGCTCGTAAACTAACCAGCTAGCTAGCGTCATGTTTCTACGTGCACACAGTGAGCTACACTCCGACTACCGCACATAGCTGGAGTGTACGCAGCTACCCTCCATGCTTCTTGTCTCTCCAGAAACAACAACACGCATGTGTGCAGGAGAATTTTATGGATGGGCGGGGGAGTGAGCCGTCTGTCTGCTGTGAGAGAAGTCGTGTTGCGTGCGGTGAGCTGCACTCCGACCAGAAGACAGGGCGTTCTACGGAGAAAATCCCATGCAAAAACGCTGCTGTAGCCGTTTACACTCGATGTTCCGGTATACTCGATATACCGCCCAGCTCTAATATATGTATGTATGTATGTATGTATGTATGTATGTATGTATGTATGTATGTATGTATGTACACACATACATACATACATACATACATACATACATACATATACAGTCCAAGAGAGGACAATATCAAACCTGAGCTTCCACGTGGACATAAAGTAGATACAGCAGTGTAAACACATGAGTTAGATCGTATCATTTACCTGTCGTTTAATGTTTAATGCAACCAGTTTGTGATTGCTGTGCAATGTCCCACATAAAGCAAAATTAGCAATCACTGTTTCTAACTGAACTTTTAAACATTGTTTTTGCTACTATATTTCTAAACATTATGGGATGCTTCAATATTACCAGTTGATGTTTATAGACCCTGCTTAGAAATGTAGAAACCCTATTCACAGCAGGGATTCATGATTAGCAGTCAACCTTTGGATATGTCACTCAGCATTGCAAAGAGCATTTACACTAGACAGAAACTTTTTAAATGCAGACTCGATGATATTAATTCATCGGTTTGGAGATCAACTATCTCCCTGATATCTAGTCACACAGAAATTCAAGACATAAGATGACTCAAAGATGTACAGGAAGACAAAGTTCTAAAGTGATTCAGACACATGGCTCTGCAGTGGCTATCTGGCAGCAACAAGCTCGTCTTTCCTTCACAAACAACAATAATCTCAAAAGATTTATTTAGAAAAAAATAAAAAAGACTACTGGCCTAAATACATCAGTGCTACCCTGTGAGCATGAGCACACATAAAGCCACATGTTGCATGAGATCAGCATGGGTGAAATACTTCATATAAGAGAAATGATAGCAGCCAGAGACTGCTGTTCTTTGTTAACAGTTTCTCCACACTCGCACAGACTGTTTCAGATGGAGGCCATCAGTATTCATCCAGCTCAAAAGACAACTTGTTAAAATGGAATATCAGCTTCCAGCTCATAGTTGATTCCCATTGCAAAACAATCACATTGTACTTCTTTAATGACTTCACTTTACATAACAAACCCATTTTACTTGTCAAATACACATGCATACAAAAAGAATATCAACTAATATAGAGACATAAGACTTTTTTCCCTTCTGAATACTGGGATCATCAGTTGACCCAACAACATTGTGTAAGTTGTGCTTTACTTTGCACAATATTGCATAAAAGTTTGGACATACAAGCTTATTATAACAGAGAAAAATAAATGTAATAGCTTATTAGTGCCTGCTATCAATATGTGCATTTTACCTCTGCTGTGTTTATGTAAACTGACAGTCAGCCAGGTGGTGTGGAGATTGTGTGAGTCAGGTGTTGTGTGTCTGATGGTTTAGGGTCAATCTACTAACATGTGTTTATAATCCATAAGTAATTATGACATGCTCAAGTCCATATAGCAAGTAAACTAAGCTGGTCTGTTCTGCACACACAACTCATATGACATGTCTTTTACACCATGACAAAAAGCTTTAAGAAGTCTTCTTAAGCCTAATTGAAGCAAGATCTGTGCGATACAAAGAACAGAGTACAGTCTATACAAAACAGTAAAACCCCTCTAAAGAAGTTGCTAAATTATGATAATGGACAAAGTAATTAACTTGACTTGGACGAAGACAAATGATTGATATAGGTAGGTGGCATTTTGCCTTAATATTAAACTGCCTGCACGTTGCAGCTTTTGGCTCAGTGTGTGCAGTCTGTTCAGAGACCTCTGTGTTAGTGAGGGAGTTTATGAAACGATTAAAAAACTTAACTAAATCTGAATTACGCAATTCGTTAATCCACAGGGAAATGACTTTATCAACTTTAACATCTTTCAGAATGCTAACAATCTCTTTTTTCACAAGAGTGCGTTAATTTGCTTAACGTTAGCAATGCTAACAGATAGCTAACGAGTTATGCGTTAGCTGGCTAATGCTAGGCCCCTCTCTACTGGATCACTGGTGCAATATTGTACAGTTGAGGTCTTGCACTAAACTGTATTTACCTTGGAAATATGGGCATAAATGAAGCAGGCCTCTCTGGTGATTCCGTCCGGTCGGTATCCAAAGTTAGATATCCTTCGTGGATTGAAGAAACTAATCCTGGAGGTAAAAGCCCCTTCTTCGCTTCTTGATTTCCCACCAGCAGTCAGTTTGCACCTGACTAAAAAAAGCTAATACGTTAGCGCAACCAGCTAACTAGCCTCTACATGCCAAGTTCGTGTAATGTTAGCTGGCTAGTAAAACACCGCTAAAGCTAGTTACTCTGTCAAACTAAGTGTATTAGTCGAACCATTAACTCAGTTCTTTTACTATCCACCATATGATGGCCTCTGGTTATTACAAGATGAAAAGCTGAGAACAAACTGCGTGTCACTTGTGACTGATTTGCCGTTAACAGGCTCCTCAACAAGCTTCAGGTTTGTTCGACTCCTGACTCTCTACCGACTGGAGAGAATGGTTGTCGCAATGAGATGACGCAACTTTTTCTTTTTCTTTTTTTTCTTCGTACGCGCTCGAATGTAACGTATGTCCTCTGTACCGTTCAACTGATATATTGATAGTGTTAATGTCAATCGTGATTATATTATATTGAATTAGTCAGTGCAGTATTGATAGTGTTGTATGAAAAATAGGAATTAAGCCTGATTTTTATGTTCAAACAAAGGTGTGTTTTTCAAAGACTAAAATACTTTGTCAATCGGAAAGTTCGTTCCTTTTTTTCTTCTTCTAAGTATTATTATTATTGTTGTTATTTTTGTTGTTGTTGTTGTTGTTATTAGTGTTATTATCATTATTGTTTTTGTTATCTTATGTCAAGACAAGAATCATTCTGGGAGTGAAAATAGTCTTAATTCTTTTAAGCATATTGAACCTCTGAAATCATTAGATATCGTGAAGCACCAAACGTATGAACCTTTGAAATGTGGAAGCCCGGGTGGGCTGGAGCCTATCCCAGCAATTATCAGGCAAGAGGCAGGGTACACCCTGAACAGGTCACCAGTCCATCGCAGGGCCAACACAGAGAGACAGACAACCATTCACACACACACTTACTCCTAGGGAGAATTTAGAGTGACCAATTAACCTATGTCTTTGGACATGCATACACAGGGAGAACATGCAAACTCCACACAGAAATGCCAGTGTTACAAACCCCTCCCCAGCTCGAACCAGCAACCCCCTGGCTCAAACTCTGCCCGGGGCTTGAACTGGCATCCTTCTTGCTGTGAGGCTGCGTTGATAACCACCACACCACCGTGCAACCCCTCAAGCAATATTATAATACAATATAAGCAAAATGAATTTAGACTTAAGGTATTCCACTCTCTTGGCTGTTGCTTCATTGTTTCATTTAAAGGATTATGAAGGTACGCAAAGATGCATTGTTCTGCAAAGTGATGGGTTTTTTTGTTTTTGTTTTTTTTGTTACGATCCAATTTAGATTACTTTTTCTTCAGTTTGGAAACTCAACTGCAACAAACTCAGATTTGCCAAGTTTTTCCTCTCCTTGAGGTATTAAACTCAATGTTTGAATAAATGCAGAATTACTATAATTAACAATAGCTAACACATTTCTTAAAATTTTTGGATGCATATAAAGCAAATCATAATAATACTATATTTGATTGATAATTGTGGAAATACAACATATCAAATGCTGAAGCTGAAAATGTTAATGTGTGTTTGTATTTTTGTATTTTTTAAAAGTATGTATAGTATTAGTATGTGTTGTCCCACCTTTTCTTTTAAAATACTTCATGTGCATGGCAGTTGAGAAAACCAATTGCTGTGTCTTTGAAAGCAAAATGTTTTCTCATTCTTTGTGTTTAGAGTAGTGTCCTAATTATCTTGGAATCTGATGTGATTCTCCCCTAAATTTCCAAACAAAGTGCCATCTTTGTTCTGAGTGGTGGTTGCAGACCTGGCTGATATACCTGCAGTCCAAATGGTGTGAGAAACAATCATTCAAAAACCTAGATTCAAACCTAAAATAAATGAGTGCTCTGTAATGTCACAAACAGGCACTAATTCCCAGATGCATTCTGTGTTTTTTGTTGCGTATTTCCCACTCAAACATTGCCCAAATGTGATAATTGCAACAGACAATGCTCTGTAACAGCACAGCTCTTTGAAGCAAACAAACAGGGACACTGGCGTGGTTGTGAAATGGAGCTGACAGAGTGTGACAGGAGCAACAATGCTTGCTGGGTAGTCTGTGCTTCAACCAAACTTGGTGAATTCAGGAAGATCAGTCACTGGAAATATAGTATTATGAAGACGTCCTGTGGGGGATTGCATCACATTTCCCTTCACTGTGGCAGATATGCCTTCAAATACCTGTCCTTGTACATTCAAGAAAGTATATGCACTTATGTGAAATTCTTTTTCTAATCTGTAAGTGGAAGTCAGATGAGAGAGCCTCAGGTTTAGGTTCAGCCTTCACAGTCAATGCATTAATCATTACATACTGTTTGCTAAAGCCATATTTGTTAACACCTTTTGCTGTTTTATTTACATGTAAACCAGTTTAACCATAATCTGATGCTGCCGTCACATACAGTCCGTCAGACAATACAACTGCTGTTGCAGCACTGTTATCTCACACCCAAAATAAAAGTGTCTCTTAATAAAACTGTCAACAAGTTAAGTATTTAGGCATGATGATCATATTTTTAAAAATGAAGTTAGAAAGTGTTACACAAAGGCAGTTGTTTGTCAGGTCTAAAGATACATCACTCAGTGTATGATCATGTGAAAGAGATTAAAGTGTTAAATTTGCACATTTGAAAAGCCTGAACTGTGAGATGTTTCTCTAGAAAATTAAAACTGTTCAATTGTGTCAGTGAATCGATAGGTAATTTAACCGATCCTACATAAGATAATAATCGAACAAGAAATGTGGGGGATGGAGCCGTTAAATTGGAGCAAACTAAGGCAATGTTTGTGAAATAAACGGTGAGACACAACAATGAGAACAACTCAGGCAATGTTATTTTTTTTAGTTAAAAAAACCCCATGAACTCAATGATTACGCATGTTTAACCAGAATTCATTTGTCATCCAGATTGTGCAGAACCTCATCTAAAAATGGTTTGAAACCTGATAAAAAACAATAACTGAACTGTATATTGTGAATCTTCTTACCTGCCTCATAAAAGTCAGAAACAGTGGAAATGGACCAAATATGAAGAGCCTCATTAGTGCTGCTGCATTTCCATAAAGCTACAGGATTTATGAAAGACAGTAAGGTCAATGGTTGTTAATGATTGATCAGGACTAAAACAAAAAAAGCCTTTTAGTATACAATAATCAAATTCTAAAGGCAGGAAATCCAAAGTGTCCCAGAATTAAAATGAATCACAGTGCATGGTTTTGTCTTTCAAGCACAAGCTCATTCAGAAGCACAGATGATGTCACTGTTTCTACACTAAAACAGGGAAACTGTTTGATGACAGAAATTGTGGTAGTCAGTGTAGAGACACTAAACAGGTGTAATTTGGTTACATGTTTCTTTTTTTCAAAGCCCCACAACTGAACTTTGGCAGATTTTTGCATTTTGGTGCCCCTAAATGAAGACTAATTCGGCATTCATCTAGCATCCTGTATCTTCTCTGAGTCTCTTCTCTGAGCTCTCTCTTAATAAAAGTCAGTTCGATGTTGACTCTTTTCTTATCTCTTGATTTTGTCACTTTGCCTTTCTTTTCCTCGCTTCCTTCCATAATGTCCTTTTGGGTTTCTTTGCTTTTTAGATTCAAAACAGCCATTGTGTTGATAGCCAGTTGCTTGTGTATGATGCAGTGACATAAATCAAAACGTAGCTGTCGCATGGTGCTCTGGCCTGGAAAACAAAGTTGTGAAATGTGGTTTATCAGTCCTGAGATGCTGCAGGGCAACAATGGCTCCAGCAATGTGTATAAGTAGGGGGATAATGCCCGACCAGGTCCATTATCAGAAAATAATGGATGACGCGGAGGCGTTCTCTCGTGAAGTCCATTATTTTTTGATTATGGACACCTGGGAGGGCATTATCCCGCTTATACCATGGTCACTCATGAAGGAAATAAATATCAAATCAATTATTAATACGTTAATGTTGTTTTTACCGTTAGAATCATATGTTTTTCACAAGAAGCGGCTGAGTGGACTATTTAACATCTCTTGTTGAGACACGTTGCCAAGGGAACCGGCTCTGGCCACAGCACCTGCAGCTGGTCGGCCACAGCTGTTATATTATTGCAAGAAATCGCCATTGATGGTGAAATGTGATAGAGATACTGGCATGTCCATCATAGAGGCATCTGAAGGACGGAGGTTTAACGTTTATGGACCCTGACCAATGCTGGTTGGGACGTTGCGGGACGACAACATGTTGCTCCATTCTCTCTCTCCTGGACTGAAGGAGCCCAGTAAGCCTGCAGGCTGCTTTCACAGCGATGCCCCGTCACAGCGGTGTGTCTCCACATTCACCACATAGGTTAAAGGAAACTATAAAATCGCGCATTTTGTCTTCTGTCTTACCGTTGTGATAAATAAACTGTGAATTAATCTCTAAACCCAGCACACGTTCCCTATTAGTGGGTGAAAAATCTCACGCTTGGTGAATTCTGCTTCACATTAAGAGCCGACAGTAAAGGATCAAAGAGCGACGTCGCTGTATGTTCTGACTTTCTGTTGCCACGCCGTTGATGCTTTTTAGTAAGATGCTACATATTTCCATCACCATGAAATAAAAGGTGAGGATGCTGCAACAGTCTTGAAAGATCTCTCTAAATTTAAATGAAGGGTTTCTTTTGGTGTATTAGGGAAATTTAAACTTTAAAAAAGTGCAGATGATGTCAGTGAAGAACTGCTGCTTGGAAATCAAATGGGAAAGAGAATAAACAGAGCAGAAAACGCAGCCAGGTCCTCATTTCTCATTTGTATTCATTGCTTTGGATTTTCTGTCCTTGCTCTTTCAGACCTTCCTCTGGTATGAATCTAATCAGCTTTTCACAAATGTGCATCAGACTTTCAGAGCTCAAAGAGGAATGCAGGGAAGGCTCAGCTGTGAATTCAGAGCAGTAGATGGTAAAAGCTAAAACATAGTGAGTAGTGACAGAAACATGTCATATCACACCTAAACTTTACAACTGTAAACCTTTTTTCTTATGATATGATGTGATAAATTCAAAGTTAGGTTACTTACTTCTGATTTTGTCTCAGAAGTGTGTATATGCTAAATGCTTCTGATCCAAACAGCTATGGTTTAAGTACACATTGAAATTGTAGCCCAGCTGGCAGCTGTGTAAAGCTGTGTTAAAGCACAGTGGGGCTAGAAGGTTTTTTTCAGCAAATTTGATGGTAAAATTTGATATATGGTACTGAGTCATTTACATATTGAAAAAAAAAGGAAAATTCAAAAGTGCCTGTGAGAGTAAGTTTGAACTGAAGGTGGTGTGATATGATGCAGCAAAAGTTGTCTGTCTGTCTGCCAAACTCTGTGGGATTAATCCTTTACAGTTACTGAATAGTAGTTTTTAAAAAAAATCATGTTAATTCATGATGCAGTAATCACTCATCTAAATCCAAGCCAGGGTTTTTTTTATGTGTATGTGTGTATGAGACTAATTTAGTTATTAAAGAAATGAATTGAAAGAACTGAGCATCATTTCATTAGGGTTTATTTACCAACATTTTATTCAAAGCTTTTATTAGCAAACAAGAAAACAAAAAAGCTTGATATTACATATTTACAGAAGTCAATAAAATATTTTGAAACTTACAATGGATCAATACTGACTGACACTGAAAAAAGAGCTCACATTTATATCAGTGTTATACCTGCTTAAATCCAGCAGTTTAAAGGAAAAACTGGAAACAACACATCTGAACAGCATTAGTAGATATCAAGTATTCAGTCAGAGCTATGTGTTATCTGTGGTGAAATAAAATCTTCCAAGAAGCAGCTTTCAGAAAGATGCTTCAGCAAAAGATAATAATTCATCAAAAGCCTCAGAAGCAGGAGACTTGTCATTTCAGGGATTCAGAAGTTTTAAACAAAAAAAACTTTCTCTATAAATTTAAAGCTGCTCTGCACAAGTATAAAGCAGCAGTTCTCTACCATGCATGCCTACAATCTTCATCATTATAACATGGAGCTGGCGCCATTTGATGCAAAATGAAAGGAAATCACACACTTAATAACAGGGTGAGATTACAAAAATAAAGCAGCATTGGGGATCTACAGGTCTGTATTTTTGGTATGTTCAAATGTAACATGTTCAGTCATGTGCCAAAAAGCAACAAGATGACAGAAAACTTATCAATGGTACACTGATGACTGTTCATACTAAAAGAGAACATTGAACCAGTGCAGTTGTTGCATGTTGCTGTCCACTGAAGACAGTCAGGAGGTTTTACACCAAGAAAGCTCTGAGATGCAGTTTTATAAGTCATTATTGTACTGTACAAATTACAACAATGACTCTAGGTATCCTTTCTGTGTTGTGTGTATTCCTCCTGACAGCAGACAAGTTCCTCCGATTGCACATGTTGCTGGGCTTTTGCAGAAAGTTCAAAGCATCATGGGCTGGCGACTGTGCATTGCTTACTGTGTGTCCGTGCATAGCAGAGCGTCCTTTAACTTGCAGTGGATGAATCTTGAGAGAAAGATGAGAATATGTTAGAGTTTGAGGTCAGACATGCATAATAAAGAGATTTAATATGTCACATTGGGCATTTTTAGGGTTAAATAATCAAAGAAAAGACAGTCTGTGTGAACTGCTTTTTAAAAAATACATTTAGGATTTTTACATGGTTTTGATTTCAACCTCATTTGGGCAGTAAATCCCTGTATACTCTCATCCTTACTGTCCATTCAGTGTTATTCACACACAATTAGTAAAATATTCCATATTAAATATATGTGAGCAGTAAAAATGTGACTGCTTTTGTTTTCAATGAACGGCTATAACTTTTTTTTTTCTGCAGAAATAACTCCTTCAGTTCTGTAGCTATTCACCAGTCCTGTATATTGACTGGAAGAAGTTTAGCCCATTCCTCTGAACAGAGCAGACATGACATCAGTCTGAACTCACATGAGGTCTCTTCAATATTTTTGTTGGATTGTGGTCAAGACTTTGACTTGGCCACTTTAAATCATGAATTTTATTCTCCTTTTATAAAGCGTTCTCAATATGCAAATTCACCAATGAATTATATATTAGATTTTACACTAATCTTTAGTTTTGATAAGATGGAACTAAAATCCAATGAAGATAAATATTCCAGGTGTCACAATGATAGATACCTGGCTTAATCTGCTTTCACATGTTTACTGTTGTGTTTATTATTCATCCACTTTTTATGGACGTGTAACTGTTAAACTGCTGAATGCTTGAAGATGCAATAATCCACATTTTTTACTGAGCAGAAAAAAATATATAGTGGGAAAGGTACTTGTATTTATGGCACTGCTGCAGTACTGCTCTGTTGTGTTATGAAGGCTTCAAAACTTGCTCTAAAAGTAGCTTTAGCAACAGTTTTCATGTTTTATCTCCCTATTTTTGAGGCACTATTTGCTTTGAGTTATTGTGTAATTTAACATGTCTGACAAACAGTGCACAGCTGCTGCAGAAGATGGCATCACATTGTGCAACTGCAGCAGTAATAACATCACATTTACTCATGTTCTGAGATTGCTTGTGTAACCTGATGTGTGCAAAGTGCCTCCCTGCTGAATGAAAGTAACCTCTAGCCTTTGCACAGCTTTGGAAATAAAACCCTGAGAAAAATCAGTGTGTAAATGACGTTGGTCAACAGTCCGTGAGGTGGACCTTGACCTCGCCTTCCCAACCTTTCCAGTAAAGGAGGCTTTTCCAGGGTTAAGTTGCACCACACTTCCATGCATGCCTGTTGTAATCACCAGCAGATGTTGGGCAAGTTTGTTCTTTCAGACAATATCATGTGTGTTGATGAAAGGTTCCACCAGTCGTCAGTCAGGGCTACTCAGAAAGCAGCTTGTGCATCACAACAAACAGGCTGGCAGGAAAAAGAAAGCTGTTTGGAAAGACAGCTTATTGCCCAAGTCAAGTGTTCATGTGTGTTTTGTTAACATTGTTGAGTAAGAAACCTCCTGTAACTTGTCAGATGGAATAACTTAGGGACACCATTAGCACATCAATATTTATGTTTCTCTATTCTTTGGAGTCATTAAAGGGAGACAACATTTAAACAGTTAAAAAGCCAGTTTTTTTCTTTTGGATTCTTATATAATTGTTCACCTTGTGGCTGTTTTAAGTTATCAATATCACAAAATAAGCTCTAACCACTCCTAGAAAACGAGCATAAAACATGTTTGAATAATAAATATCTTTGTCAATACATATATATTTTCTAATCCCTTTATGCACTTGTGTTGATATCTTAGATTTGAATTCAATTATTATATTACAAATTTAACACCAGTGTACCAATCAACTGGGCTGTACAAAATTGTGTAAATCATGAAAATAGCTAAAGATGTTTAAAGTCCTCTGAGGTTTCACCAACAAACCAGGTGGGAAATTGTTTAATTTTTCCTTCAACCTTAATCAGTCTGTTTAGTTGTTTCTCAGGAAAACTGAAGACATTTTTCAACAAGTAATAAAATAAACTAGACGATACTGAAGTAGCATCAGACAGGACAGGCGTTAGACGCTCTCAGTATGTTATAAAGAGCAACAGTGACCTCTGTTGGATGAATTGTTATGATGCCATGGGGGGGAAAAATAATTTCTACTGATCATTATTATAGTCATGTGAGAAAGAAACTGAGATGAACAACTTCCCATGACATACTACACTATGTTATTATTCATTTGATAGAAAGTGAACCAACTATAGAAATTAACAGGCTAAGTAGCAGCTGGTGCTGACCAGATGCACCGGATTCACCGCCTCATTCAGGTGTGTGTTGACACAATGCCAAGGAGGAAAGACATCAGCAATGTTCTCAGGGAAACAATTGTTCCTGGGGAAGGTTATAAGAATGGTGGGCTCCTAAAACTCCTAAAGTGAGAAGGATAATTTACAAATGGAAAATATTCAAGTTGCTCAGGATTTGATGTCCAAGTAAATCAGTAAGTCAAACTAAGTCAGACTGTACAATGCTTAGAGAAAATGCAAACAACCCAAGAATTGTCAGGAGAAAATCTACTCCCTCTTTTAAAAAAAGAACATAGTAGCAGGGTTTGTATTTGCCAAGTTGTATCTGAACAAGCCACAATACTTCTAGAACAATGTTCTTCTTACAGATGGGATTAAAGTGAAGATGTTTGGTCATAAAGTACAGCGCCATGTTTGGTGAAACACAGCACTACAACATAAACATAACCAACTGTTTAGCATGGAGGTGGAAGGCTGATGATTTGGACCTATACATCTTCTAGTCACTGATTCATCCAGGAACTCCTCTGTATACCTAAGTGTTTTACATTTAGAGACATTTAGATGTGAAGCCATCTGACATCTAAAGTTTTAATCAAACTAGGTCATGTAGGAGGACAAAAATCCCATGCACAGCAAGAGATCCAACTAGATGACTGAAAAGCAAAAGAATAAGGTCTGCTGCACATAAACAAATGCCCTCAAACCTCAATGATATGAAGCAACATTATAAAAAAAACAATGTGGATAAAAATCCTCCACTATAATGTAATAGACTGATAACATAAAATAGAAGATGATTATTTTAAGTGCTGCTCAGGGTGGTTCTACAAATCATAGAATCACGAGGTGTATTTAGTTTTTCACACACTGCTTCTGCACTTTTTGCTTAGTTTTTACTAAATACAAAATGACGTGATGTAATATGCCACGTGTTCAGTTCAAGTTGTATTAAACTAATTTTAAATCTTATTTTTATGTCACGATGCCACAACTTTCTAAACAAAACTAAACTATACATTTCTAAAGTAAGGTAAATTGCATGCACATGTGTTTCTCAAGGTTTCTAACAACGGGTAAATTTGTGTTGTGTACATTCCAGAGTATTAATGAGGCACAGCTCCTGATTTCCATTCAAAATGACACTTGTTTCTGGATTATTATTATTCATTATTGTTGTATTTGCTTGCTAATGGACACCTACTGTCTTTTTTCATCCACTGGTCCAATTCCTCCATTTCAAGCTCCTGTACAGAGGGGACATCTTCCTCAAACATTGGCCTGAAACACACATACACAGTCTTAAGAAGAAGTCAAAGACAATGCAATAGAGTCACAAAATGTTTCAGCTCTTGTTTCTATGGTGAGTTGCGATACGAAGAAGCTGACTTGACAACAACTTCAGTTTTTCAGCAGGAAATTGCATGAGGTTAAACATTAAAACTTACATTGGCACTTTCTCTGCGCTGGATCCCTCCAAATATGGATCTTCTTTACTCAGCTCTTAGATACCAAAACAGGTTGCAGTCATATTAAACATAATTAACATATAACACATCAACAATACAGCAGTATTTAAACCAACCAATAACTAATTAAACTAGTCTTGTCCCTGTTTTTTATAAGGATAAGGAGCAGAGAGATGAGGATGAAAAGCCCAGTGCATCCTGAGGGACATCCCATGATGACTGGGCCTTATATCCCATGTCTAAACCTATGACAGTACTGCCATCATTAACATATTTCTCCTCTCTCAGCAGATCTTGCTGGATCAAATATGATGTCTGTTTGTCTTTCTTTCTGTCCTCTCCAACCCAACCGGTCGAGGCAGATGGCCGCCCTCCCTGAGCCGGGTTCTGCTGGAGGTTCCTA
>JBBBVU010000004.1:16905638-16929213 GCA_037177055.1 Atherinosoma microstoma
TGTTGTTTGTAGTGTTGTAGTGTAGTAGTCTTGTTGTTAGCAAAGCAACAAACCACCATTTCCATGCAAAAGTTGATCTAGTCTGTCACACACTCCGTTACACTGTCAATGTCCTCATCCTCATGTGAGCTCAGCAGTACACTCCAGTCAGTAGTTTCAAAGCAGCATCTGAGGGTTTCCTCAGCTTCCGGGGACCACATCCTGAAGGATTTGGTGTTGGGGGGTTGCCTTCTCACCAAAGGTGTGTACTGAGTCTGCAGGAACACTAAGTTGTGATCAGACTTGCCCAGGGGAGGGAAGAAGTTGGCTGTGTGAGCATCTTTGACATTTGCATACAGCGGATCAAGTCTGGTTTTTCCTGGTCGGGCAGAGTTTTATCCAGGGTTACATGATAAAAGTCCCCAGAAATGACAATAAATGCCTCTGGGTTCTGAGTCTGTAATCCCGCAATGGTTGAGTGGATAGACTCACAAACTGCCTCCTCATTGGCCCGTGGAGGAATGTAAACAGGAGTTATTAAATTAGGAGTGCATTATAGGGATTGATCTTACAAAAATAATGATCCTAAACAAATACTTTGAAATTCTTCTTGGCCGTATCGTTTCACATTTTAAGATACCAGAATGATGATTATGTTACTGAGACGGATACCAATAGGTGATTTCTGTAGTGTTAGTAGCTGCTCATTATCATTGGCATGTTTCAGTAAATAGTTTGGGGTCTCTGATTGTCATAGTAGTGATAATTTGTCACTTAGATTGAGCAGACGGTCATGTGAGAGGGTTGGGTAGGACGTAAGTTAGTACCAACAAGTCCGGATCCAGTGATAATTGAACAAAGTTTAAATTATAGTTGTAAGTTATTTTTAAGTTATGGTAATGGTGCTTGAGATAACTAAATGTTCAGTGGTTCAGTTTGTCCTCTGTCATGGAAAAATCTTAAATTTCTTTCAGGATTCAAGATCTCTTTTTCCTTTGCATTATGTCAAAAGACCAAAGACTGGTTTTGGACAATAATCATATTAGGTGGATATCCTGCAGCAGCTCTGTTTGCTCCCAGAGAGATGGGTCAGAAACAGATTTTCAGTCATTGCCTTTCTGTTTATAGAAACAGAAGCATATTAGATGTGGAGTTTGTAATGTTTTGTTCTGGTTCTGGCTGTGTCTTGGGGTTTTGGTAATATTTCTCTGTAATGTGTAGATTTCTCCGATTTTCTCCTCATCATTAATCATTAACAGAAGCTTTGAGTGCAGACATTTTTCAGTGTGAAACTGAAATAAAGATTGTGATCATTAATATTTTAATATGAGTTGACTTATTTCTTTTGGCAGAGAGTGGACGGGAGATCTGAAGAAACTTCCAAATATTAAACTACGAAAAGTGTCAAATAAAGGTCTGGAAGCAAAGGATGAAGCAGAAGAGAAAGAGGAGGCAGAAGATTATCTTGAGGAGGATGAAGACGATTGGAATGATGAGCAGGTGGATGAGACGGCGCATGTGTCAGACTCTGACTGAGGCTCCTCTTTGCTCCGGAGCTGGGACATCAGTCTGGCTTTCAGCAAAGACTTGTTTACTGTGGGAAAAGTGTGAGTGGATGCTGCTGTTCCACAAGTGTCCACAAGATGGTGCTGAACTCTGAGATTGAAAAGTATAATACTAGATGTCATACATTTATATTTTGTTAGGCAGTAATTTCACACCAGCGTCTTTACAGGTTCTTTATTCATTTTTTATTGCACAAATAAGTAAGTGTTGTATGTAACCTGCATTGTGTCAAATCATAGCTCAAGAACAGTTTAACAAAGATGTGGATTTAAGACAGGAAAGCGTTCTTTCTGTGACACACAAGTGACACTGGCTAATTAAACCAGTGGAAAGTGAAAAAGGATAAACAACAGTCCCTTTTTTTAGTAATCTGAGTTGAGACAAACACAACTTTAATCTAATGTGAACTGTGGACGGATGGCAACCATGAAAGTTCTACTAAAAGTACATTAACAAATAACTGATCTCCACAGCAGAACCACATACAGCTGCAAATGTCAAAACAAAACTTCATAAACAACGGGCTACTTGATTTCCTGTTTGAGCAAATATTCAAAATGTACCTATGACATGAGTTCAAAAATTACATTTTTAGATTTCAGACTGAGATAAAAATGTAGTTTAAATAGTTGTTTCTCTACTTATAGTACTTGACTCTTTGGTGTCTGAAAACCTGATTGTCCAGAATGAGTGTTTAGGGCTCAGTATGCTTCAGTCAGACTGTCTCAATGGCATCTGAAATATGGGTCATGCACACTCCACAAAATTCCTTTCATGTTCACTTTTCATTCTATGTGGAATAACCAATTTTCACCTTGTCTCTTGAACCCACATGAATGCTTTTAAGTAGAGCATATGCATCCATTGCAGAACATTAGGGTTTACTCTTAAGATGGATCCACATATCTCTTCAACCCTCCAACAAAGAAAGTGTCCATCAGTTAGGATATATGTCGGAGCATGTAAAATTAGGAACGGTACAACGGTAACATGGAAGTATATAAATTGCCAGAATTAACAAAAAATAAGTAAATAACACAAAACCAGATCTGAATGCAGTACTGAATGTTAAAATCATACCAACCAGATCAAAAAATGTGAGGTTCTGGGATGTTTCACAATATGGAGCCTGTTTGATCAGAGGAAATTTAATTAAAGTGCATGTAGCATTCACAGGGCGCAGATCCCACTCGCAGCATCACCAAACCTTCTGTCAGGTTAGTTATGGATACCCATCATTTTCTGATTGAACAGTTTGACATGCCAGACATCAGTGGCTCATTTGAAACGGCTATAAAAGATTTTTTGCCTTTCGACCCAATCGTGCATCGTGCAAAGTTTGTTTGAGACATACTGAGACCTTTTTAATAAATGGCATCCACGGGGATTTCACAACTTCAACAATTGTCAGTGCAGGTTTACATAGTGCATACATATATAATGGCATTACTATACCATTGATCCACAGTCTTCACATCCTTTCTTTGCTGCTGGCTTTATTTTCTGTCTTCTTTGCATCTCCTCATGTTACCTTTACATCAATACACCCCCTCTGCCCTCAGTTTTTCTGGATCACTGAAGGACTGGATCAGTTCTTGCACTTTAAATCTGTCTGTGGCATGTCAAGATCCAGTGATCCACGGCGCTCAGAAGAACATTGAAACATTGCATGAGTTTAAATTACACCATGCTCACATCAGCTTGTTTTGATGGTGTGCAGGGCATGGTTTAACATCCAGGAGATTCAGACAGGGTTTTGTGCCGGCGCCACTGCAGCCTCCACAGACATGTCAGAGTCCATCTGTGCCTCTTGAGACGGGACAGGAGCCGGGGTAACGGGGACCTCCACAGTTTCATGCTTGCCGTTGGTGAGGGTGCTGGGCCGGGCCTGAGGGTTGTGAAGGTTCTTCTCTGGGCAGTTTTGCACGGTGATGATGCGGTTAAAGGCCTTGAGGCGGCGCCACAGCTGCAGGTAGACTTTACACTGGATGTACATGAAGATGAGGCCACCGGTAAAGCCAATGCCCACCACTATCAGCTTGGTCCAGAAGGGCCACTCCAGCACACCTGAGGACACACAAAGAGAAAGCTGCCATCAGTTCACCTGCAGGATATGTGAGGGATCATGATGGTGGTGTGTGCAGATCTGTGCTTACCCTGCGGCGCATAGTACTTCACAAGAGAAACTCTCCATAATTCGTCTGCAATCAAGAGTGAGTGTAATTTTTTATTTTTATTTTTTTCTGATTTCGGACTTAAATTGTTCAGCGTCTGAATTCATGATATACTATAAAGATGAAGATCTAATCTTATGTCCTACGTTATCATCACAACACACCACACTGAACACAACCGTGAATGTACAAAAGAACTGAGGGGGGTCTATTTGATCTTGTGAAAACTTGCACAGCAATGACTGCAAGTTAATATTTACAGTAACTGTTGGTCAGTCTTATATATCAGCTTGGAGGAATTTTAGCTTATAAAAGATGAACTTCCAACTCTGGGATGTTGATTGATTTCCTGCTCCCTGCATAAACGACTGCATGATTCTTTAACCATTCTGAGGTAAAGGTTTTCCCACAGATTCCCTATCACACACTCCATATAGGTGGCGGCAATATCCTTTTCCAAAAGCAATGGATGTCTCCTCACAGCTCTGCCATGCACACCATAGTTCAGCCTTTTCCTGAACCTGGACTCGCTAACGTTAAAACTAATCAGAGTGACAGAGGTCTGTAGCTGTTTATAGCTGTAGGTTCGAGTGTGATCTTACAGACTGTTACCTTGTTTTTGGGTTGATCTGTGTTGATCAACTACTCCTGGGCCAACAACGACAGCAGTAGTAAAAATCTGATCAATAAATTACGAACTCTTCGGAGATAGTTTTGTAACCTTTTAAAGCCAAATGAGCATCAATAACTCTTTATCTGAGGTCCTCAGAAATCTCCTTGGTTTGGGCCTTGAAGCATATTAACCAACATGTTGTGAAGATCAGACTGGTCTGTATTTAAGTAACGGTCACATCTGGTGATATCCAACTGAGATTTCACTTTCTAATAATCTGTTAATACTGGGGGTTTTGTCTCTAATAGACATGTAATATTGCTACACATGATTATTCCAAGTATAACAATCCTTTCTTATTTAACTGTGATTTCTTTATGTGCCATTTTGTCCTCTGAAAATTTGATGTTTATAAACTTTGAAGCACCAACATACCTGCTGTCTCGTCTACTTAAGTAATATTTTCGGGTTAAGAAGCTGATTTAGCCCATCAATCAAATAAATGATCATATTACAGATAATGTTTTCATGCATTCAATTTCTACTTACATCGACACAACTTTTAGTCGACAGCAGTGTAATCTGCATATCATTTTGGAGAAGTTTGACCCTTGTTTCATGCATGACCTGTTTGGTTTCTTTATGGTAGTTTGATTAAATACGGTGGCATCAACAAGTGTTGGTACCTTTTTGTCATTAACACCGGATTACAGTCCTTCTAGTTTGTGACTGAAATATTTTCAATCAAATCCTGAACAAATGAATTTACTCAAATTAGTAAGCAGTTTCAAAATGACACTGATACTATTACTTTCTCATAAAAACAAGTCATGGGAAAAATTGGGGGTGGGGGGGAGCTAAATTAGATTATAATCTGTCATACTGAAAAACTGATATAAACATAATGAGCTAGAATGCACTACACCCAAATATAATTGAATATTTTGTATGAAGTATGTGTATGGGTTGTAGGAATTATTTGAAAAAATATTTATAAATGGTGAACGTGTGTTTTTAAAGGAATTGATGTTGTAGTTAAATTATGTAAAAGCTTAACACTGAAATCCATGTTTACTACTAGATCAACTAATCAAGATGATAACAGAAAATGGATGGATGGATGGATGGATGATTTTAATATCTACAAAATTCTTCAAAAATACTTGATGTCTAAAACTGGTATCTTAATCTCTAGTGAAAAACGAATCATGTGCAGAGGGAAATAGAGGTCAGTGCTACCAAACCTTTGACTGGCACTATACACTGTACACCACACACATATTCACTAAATTTAATGGAAACACATCAATAATAATTGACTACAAAGGAAAAAAATCTTCAAAGTCACAGCCAGAGTCATACAGGTGTAAAGATCGACAGATACCCTGTGGAGTTTAGAGCAGCATGGGGTGCTTAGTTGAACCGTTAGTGGACCCAATGCTGTGCAACTTTATTTAGTCTACATCAACAATCAACACCAGCTATAATTAACATGCCACATCAAAGGTCAGAACTTCTGCAGGGCTGCAGGTTTAAGACTCTTACACGGGATTAGAAGCTGACACGCACTTCTTTAAAAACATATATGCATGTCAGTGGTTAAACTCTTTAGTGTCCGTTTTGATTGACTGCTTTGAGCAACATTGGCAGTTTTTGATGCTGCTGGGGAATATTAAGCAAGTTACTGAGAGTAAAGGGTTCTCAACAGATTTCAGTGCAAACTTTTTGCTGAATAAATGAACACAGAAGTTGAACTGTGGAAAATAAAAAAAAGGATGATCCCAATGACAATGCAAGCAGTGATGCAGAGGTGAAGCCAGCAGCCCTACGGTGTCACTCAAATTGAATTAATGTATGCTGCATTTTCCTTCAGCAGGCCTTCTATTACCATCTTCTGTCAACAATTTTCAAAAACTTAAAAGGAAATTTCAAAAAGAACTGTTATTGAAAATTGTTAATTAGTTTGCAAGACCTAAAAGCTCTCTGTGTTTATGTTCAGTGAGGCAAGAAACGGTAGCCTGTGTGTCCTGTTGGTTGAACAATGGTTTTAAATAAGAGTAATGAATGGAAAAAAACACCACAAGGTACCGTTAATCCACTACAGTCTTTCAACAGAGCTAAAAGCTATCAATTGCTTCAAATTTCCCTCTGTATGTATCTGGTATGTTAGTAGAGCAAGATAGGAAAGTACTGACCGTTCCTTCCCAGTCTGATCTCATCAGTGGTTCTCTTGATCAGGATGAAGACAGACCACAACATACACATTATTGCTATCAGGTGAAACAACACTGAACAGAAGATCTTTCTCCTCTCACTCTTCGACATGTGTAGCTTCTCCCACTGGAAGACAAAGGGATGGAGATGACGAGTTAAGATGGTTGAAAGGAGACCAATAGCGTTAATAACCGCACCTCCTCTCGTGACCTTTTTAAAAACTTGTATGTGTACCTTGCTCAAAGGCTTGAGCTTTGTCTCCATGATGAAGTCAAATTTGCAGAGTTCACAGGAGCGAGTGTCTGAGGATTTGATCCACTGGTTGAGACATGTCTGATGAACAAAACTCAGGCTTCCCGTGCAGCGACATGGCATTATCAGTGGGCACTCGTCATCTCCCTCACAGTGACAGATCCTACACACAAACACAGAACAAACGCACATTGATCCGGGAGAGAAATGACCTGGAGCCTTTGTGCTGTAATCAAAGATTCTCTATCCTTGTTATCTTAAATGTTTTATAGATTTCTTTCTTGATGATGCTGCATGATTTGTATTCACACACTCACCTGCAAACCTCCAGCTCAGAGTCATCAGAGCAGGGTTGCACTGTGCCCCCATTCATACCACAGTGTTTCTGTGGGGTGGGCACTGACATGTCTCCACCTCCTGACCCCTTCTCCCGGTATCTCTTAGTTATGAGCTCCTCACCATCTTCTGCCAATGAGGAACTGCCTTTTGGGCTCCGTGACTTCTTCTGTTTTTCTCTGCTCCGTGATCTCTCCCTCTGTGAACCACGGCCATCTCTCTTCATTGATGCCGTGATGTTGTGGCGCTTCTTAAGGCCACCGCTGTCCTCCACCAGAGGTTGATTCTCCTTTGCTTCATCTGAGTCAACAGACTGCAGCTCCATTATTTCTGCTTTGTCTTGTCCTTTAGTACCATTTGTTGTATCCCTCTCTCTGCTGCTTACACTGCGGCGTGCTCTTCGGGCTTTTTCCTTGCTCCAGCTGCGAGCTTCACGCAATGCTTCTTCCTCAGTGGAGGATTCAGACTGTGGGACACCTGAGCAGCGAAGACGAGGAGGGAGCTCCTTGCGGTTCCTGAAGGAGCGTTCCCTCTTCTCACCTAGCTCACTGCGGTCAGAGCTGAGACTGCGGTCGCTATGCTCCTGTTTGCTGTTGGGTTCCACACAGTCAAAGGTGGTGCAGCTGCTCCTTTTGCGGCGGTGACGCCTCTTCACCTGCTTTTTCTGGGCCTGAGCAGATGAGCTCAGAGCTGTGCTGGTGACTGTCATGGCAGGGGTATTGTGTGCGTGCTTGTTGTGTTTGTGGGACTCAGAAGCATCCTTCTGTAAACGGGTTTGCTGGCTGTGACTAAACACATACAAACACACAGACACACATGCAGATGGAGATAAGCAGAGATAAAAGGAAACAAGGCGGAGAAGACATGAATAAAAACTCAATGAAAATGAAAGAAAATAGGATTGGATGTGTACAAAGATAGTTCACTCAAATAATAATAAAAAAAACTGTTATCCCAACTGATGAATATCATAGGTTGCACAGCTCAGGTTTTGAGTTGTCTATCTCTTAGGTTGTTGGCTCCATTATAAGATAGAGAAAGAATGAAAATGTTTGTTTGAGCACTGAAACGTAACCTTCAAAACTCCACATTTCCTCTATCGCTGTTAGAGTCTGAACATGTTTCTATGCCCTCAGAAACACACAAGCACAGGTCTACCTACATGTTTAAGCATGTTGCTGCAATTTAGGCGAGTTTCGGAGATCTATGAATAATCTGAGCTGTGAGCTGCTCTTGGTTGTGTTGGTGTTCTGTTTTGTCCTTTAGCTTTGCTCTGCTTTGTAAAAGACAGATGTCACACAGTGTTAAAATAACAAAGATTATCCAGTGCAGCTGTTTCAGAGCATTTCCCCTGTGTTGTTTGCTATTTATTATTTTTACCGCTTCATTGTCATTGTTATTAATCTGATTAATCTGAATTTGACCAATGTGTTGTGCCAGCTCTGAAGCGCTTGCATTTTTAGAAAGACAACTTCATGTTCTGTGTTAATAAATTACAACGGCCTTCATCTTGAAGAGGCCAAGAAAGATGCAGATGGATACTTATGTAGCAAATAAAACCTGTAGGCTACTTCCTGCAGTGGTAGGTACATGTGAAAATAATAACTAGCATGTTTTTCTTCTTAAATTTCAAATTTTTTTTGTGATAAAGTAACAGTTGGTGATCACTGTTGTTTCCAATTCCCATACAATCCAGTAAGAAAATGCAAAAGCACTCTTAGTTCAGCTTATGATACTGTACGTCAACCATGACTTATCGTACCAAACACATAATGGATAACAAAACAAAAAAGATGCAAGTATGGAAATATGTAAAAATGGAATGAACTGAAAATGGTAAGTGACAAATGGAGCTTCAGGCACTCACACGCATCACATGTGTCTCTGGTTCTGATGGACAGAGTCTTTTCAACCTAAAAGATTTCATTTCTGCAATGAGTTTTCTTCTTATTTATTGCACTGTGGGAATATCACAGATCTCAGCATCTATTTTAAGTTTGTTGAGCCTTAAAGGTGTCACAGGCCAAACTAAATCAGCTTTCCACTCACTGGGGAGTAGATTTTAAACAGTGCATGTTAATATAACAGTGAGAGCCCGGCTGTTCTTGGCTTTAAAAGAGATACTGTAGATGTGTACATGTTTGAGGTTTTCAGATTTTCACTGAACAACATTTCTTCTCAGGGAACTTTGAGAAAAGACAGAGCTGTCTTACCTGCATATATCCTGAGAAGATGGGGCTATCGATGTTCTTGAGGCTGTAGTAAGTCCAGTTGTAGAATTGCTGGCCTGAAACAACCAACACTCTCTGATTAGTGCCTGCATGAATTAGTTAGAAAACTAATAAACACCAGTATTTACAGAAATACAATATATAACATAGTAGGATTTATTTGTTCTTTCTCATCCTCAAAGTATTCTTTATTGCACCTTCTTTTCTGATCCAGTACAACAGAGCAAGCGCTTGACTGGTTGATGATTTACGTCACTAATTAGGCTGTAAATTCCAGTGCCTGTTCTGAAGTATTACCCTTTATGTCCCCAGGGGGCCAAAGTATTCTTAAATGGCAATTTATAAAGGTCTTGCAAACAAGAAAGCAAAAAGCTACTAACTTTCTTATCTTGCAGCCTATGAGAAACATTGGAGTTGACTTTGAGATGTGTTTTAGGCCTTGAGATAAATGTAAATTCAGTCTCTTTTTATCTCTTTGTTTAGTCTCCATGCTCTGAATAATGGGTTCTGTGTCACTACCTGCTGATCCTGATGTTTATGTTTTTCTTCTTCTTTTAAACAACAAACATATTCCTACTAAAGACTTTTCTAAGAACTGAGAGATTCGTTATGTTTCCATGCACAGTTAAACTGAGCTACAGTTAAGGACCCTTAGGCCATTTATTTGGGCCCCTGTTTTGGTCCCAATATACAAGCAAGGAAGATGAAGTCAGTTCATTGACTTTATTTACTTGTTTGTACAAAAAAAGATTCATGGTATGGCTTGTGGTCATTTTCTATTCTTGGCTTCTTCTTCTTCTTCTTCTTCTTCCATGTAGTGACTCCATTGTTATGTTCATGTCAAAGCCCAGAACAGGAACTGTGGAGCAGTTAGAGTCCAACTTAACATAAATTTACAGGAGAAGTTTGATTCCCAGTCACATTATTTAGTTTTCACTTTTTTTCTTCTTTTTTTTTTTTGGTCTGACTGCAAAATTTGATTTAGTGCAACCTCAGTCAGGCTTGCATGTTCACATATACTTTAAATGCCCTGTTTTAGTCTAACTAACCAGAATTAGATTTTTTTTCCCTTTCCTCTTGACTAACATGCACATCATTAATTGGTTGGTAGTCCAAAATAATACATTAGAATATATTAAAAAACTCAAATGATCCTTTTAGTTTTTTTTTTGTTTTGTTAGATTTGCTAATAATACTGAACCTCTCATTTAGCACAAAGTCCTTTGATTAATAGTCAATCATAAACATGTCAATTAGTAGAGCATGAAACATAATTAAGTATTTAGTGAGTCATACAGCGCTGTGAGCACACAGGTTACTCTTAGAGCAACCTTAATGATTGTTTCACACTATTTTTAAAACTTTGCTTTACTACATTCTTACTTAAGATTCTTCTTTTTTTCCATTTTCTGTTTCATACATTATGAACAGTGACCTTGATTTGGGCCCTTTTAGCTTGTGTATTTGACAGTTACCTTGGAGATGTTGCTAGACCGGCTCCCTGAGCGCCCAGGTACCTTCCTCCCCTGAAGGGAAAAAGAAGCATTAAATCATTAGGGCCAAAGAAGACATTAACCATTGTGATGTTTTTATGACACATGCTGTGCAGCCCGAGGCTTTCTACAATTCAGCAATGATTCTGGCACACAACACCAGACATAACATTAAAAAGAGACTGAAGCAATACTTTCCTGTTCTTACATCGGTCAAAGCTGTTATTATCAATAAAAAAATTTGGAGAAATTGTAAAATGTTACGAGTTGAGGGTGACGTCTTTAAATGTCTTTTTTCAGTAAGGCATTTTATATTAAAACAATTCAGTATAATTTGCAGGAATTTGTTTTTATCATCATTCTTGGTTTTAGGTTTACTAATCTCAACTTTATTCCACTGTCACTTTCATTTTTCAGAAATTTTGAAGAGTTACTGTTAACTTTATAGCCAGAGCTATTTTATAGATGCCTACAGTAAAAGCAAAATATAAAAAAAATGGGTTAATTTCACAAGTTGACCATCTTTAAGTATCCAAAGAAAAAGTGGACAGGCTTCTCCTCCAAATCTGGTGTAAAAACAAAAAAATGTCACCTAAATTATAGGAGCTCTAATACCTCTTGTTCCTACAAAATTCAGCGTTGACTGCTGTGTTTACTGTTTAAAATCTAGCAGCAGACGTCACATGTCCTTGTTATTTTACTGTGACCTGAGCTAAAGCCAGCAATCCTATTACTTGGTTGTCCTGCTACATGAACACGATGCTGCTTTGCAATGTGTTGCTATTTAAAGTCAACTTAAAGCAGTTTTTCTAGAACTTGCCAGGGCACTGATCGTCTCAACTTAACAGTTAAACCTTGACCTCGGCCATCACTACGTGTGACCTCAGCTCCTGCCTACAGCACTTTATGCTATTTTAAGCTATACTGGTAGATGCTGGTATGTAACTTAGCAATAAGTATGTAGGTTAGCAATAAATCCCAGTTATTCCCAGTGCCCAGTTATTTTCCAGACACTGACACAATTGGTGATAGTATTCTAGATAAAGTATAAAGTGTTGACTTAATCATGATCTCTTTTTTCTTTCATTCTCTGGTTGTTTGGATCATTTAGCAGGTACAGGTAAAAAGAGTTTATAAAACTCAGCTGTAAATCCAATTTATCCATAGGCAAATTATGTATAACTTACATCATTTCTTCACATGTTATTAGAGCACAAAGGACATGCTTTTGTCCAGCTGACAAGGTGTGTAGATCTAATCCATGTAGAAACATCTCAGTCTCTCTCTCTCTACTTCCAATTCAGATCTGTAAAGATTTACATAAAATTCTTGAAAAACAGCATTTATCCCCAGTGGGCACGTGTGAAGTACACCTTCCTGGTTCTGTACAGCTAGAATAGCAGAGTGGGCCCTTTATTGATTATAAAGGGAAAATACACCATTTTTATTTTTACCGTACAACTTCCTGATCGGACCATTAACTCCAGTGGCAAAACAGCAACTGAGTTAAAGATAAATGTATTGTCTGTCTGTATGTGCACCAACTTAGCTTACTACATACCAAGGCCAGTGATGGTTCTGTGTTCACATAAGTGAAACATAATCTAAACCCTAAATAATGTGTGGCAACTATATGCTTGCTAAAGGGATTTGCATCCACAGTTTAACTATTTGTAAAGAAGAAACCCCGATGACTGGATCAATTATCAGAACAGACCTTAGTTGAAACACTTATCTCTCCCATCTCTCTCAAATTATTTGATTCAACATGAATACTTCTTTGACTTTCATCACTAAACATGCCATTGATGGTAAGAAGGAGATGTTATGTCCACAAGTAAAGAGGTTGTCAGAAACAATTATGCACAATGACCGATGGATCTTGGTCTTCTGGTGAAGGGCTCAGTCTTTTTATGTCCCTATTTAAATCATAGCTTGTTTATAGGCTTGAAGTGTAGTGTGCATCCATTTCAACTATTTTTTCATTGACTAGCAAATGAGAGACATTTCTCAGTAATATAACCACTTCAACCTGCATGTCGTTTCTTACTAACTCAACCCAGGGGGACAAGACGGATAACATGCTGACTGTTTGGTGAAGAGATGAAAATGAAAATATAGCTAGAGGTATAATTTGTAATAGTTTATTACCATGAAGTATCAAGTTGTAACTTTTTTATTTAGGTTTTTACTGCCATCCAATCCCGTCAACAAAACCAAAAGTTCCAGTGTAGCAGTACAGAAACATGCAAGGCCCATTCATCCTCACTTAGTCACATGTTTATCAGATACAAGTGTGATAATTCTGTAACTGACATAATCCATTATGCATATATCTGTGGTCAAAAGCTGCATTTAATTTGTCACTGGTATACGAGACGTTGAGCCTAAAGTAAAAGATTCAGAACCAAAGCATGTCTCAGTAATAAAAATGAGAACCAAAGCATGGATTTGGAGAATGCTACATCCTCAGTTTTACTCACAAATATGACAATAATCACAATGCATCAACCCAAGAAATTTTATAACTAAAGAGTTAACTGAGGAGTTAATGGGAAAGTTCAGGTTCATAAAGGCTTGTGTGGTATTTCCAGTCTGCAGAAAAACAAATCACAACAGGCTGGAGGATGAACTTTTATCTCTGAGAGTGGACATTAGTTTTTCAGAAAATTATTGAAGTTATTGAAATTATTGAAGCTCAAACACAAACAGAAAGAGCACAGAAATATTCTGCATGTCCAGTGACGAGAAGTATATCATAAATCCTCTAATTCAAATGGACACCTTTTTTTCTTTTGTTTTAATACTGATGTGAAAGAGCTTGCGTGTATCAGCCACGAGGAGACAATCATTAAAATAAACAGGAGCGAGCGGTGACTGCAGTCTTCTAAGCTGATCAAGGGATTTTCTGATGGCCACGTTTAAATCAGTAGTTGTGCTTGAAAGTCAAAGCAAACACTCCTCCCTGGTACCTCTTTTCTCTGTAATAGCACATTGGCACATGGATTGCGTCTTGGGAACATGTTTTTGCTGTGGATCACTGTATGAATGAGCACCATTGATAAGTGGTGTTTAGATCAATACTACTCATTATGAGTCATGGCAGCAATTACGTGCTGTAAAATTCCCATTAAAACTTTCAGTTTTGAAATTTGTTTTGAAAACTTCCATGTGGGTTAAATTTTAGTTAACCTGTAATGACTCATTAACTGTAAGAAGGTCAAATTTAAAACATACATTGCAAAGATGTTCTTTTGTTATGGGAGCATTTTTCATTAGCAAAACCATGCTGAGTTTCCACAGCACCTAAGAACCAGCATCGGCTTCTTATAGAGGCCTATAGCTGACTTTTTACAAACTAGATTACATTTTTTGAAATGACAAAACTGTTATTTTCTATGAAACGTGAATGTTGAGTCTTTGATGAGCATGTTTTTTATTTTAGAAAAATAAAGAGATGAGAGGATTTTTTGGGGCCAAAAGATTTCTGAGACTGCACAGAACAAAGACCGAAAGCATCAGGAAACAGTCAGCTAGACCCACTTTATCTACTGTAAGAAACTTATGGATTTTTTCACACACTGGGAACTGAAATGTTGCCAGATGTTGTTTCGCACGAGGTCTTCTGAAACCTGTTCATATGATACCTGAGTAAGCTAGACCAGCTGTTTTTTTCCTGCACCAATGTTTGTACTCCACTAGTTTGAACACATTTACAACCGACCGACAATTTAAGTGACACTGAATACACAAGTTCATAAAGTTAAGAACAACCTGCTGCCAATGCATTGGCAGCAGGTTGTTCTTAACTTTATGTCCTGTAACCTTATCTGGGTCACAAAGCCAAAACAATATGTTCAAGCAGGCTTCTATGCTTATCAAATAGTTTACACAAGCTTAGCGTAACTAGAACATGGTTGATGACTCACACAGAGCACCACAGGTAGAAGTCATGACCTCAGAAGTTAAACATGTTCATCAAAATATGCTTCTTGATCTTAGTAGCTATTACTTTTCAACTACAAGATGAAACACATAGAGGTAGACTATTGACATAAAGAAGCACATTTTTTTAAAAAGATGCTTATACTCAAAACACATTTTGGTCATGATTGTTAATGGAGCACCTACGTTTTCTACGCAGACTCCTTCTCGGTCTCCCAACAGGTTTATATGGCTTTGAATCTATATTTCCAATTCAATAATTTCCCTCTAAGAGGGATAAATAAAGTATACTTCATTTCATTTCATTTTCAGGCTTCATTTCATGCAAATAATCTGTTGTTTTACATCCAAAGTCCTTTTGACTAACAACCCAATGCAATTAGGCACCTGCAGCTGCCAGTTTTAAACTACCACTGCAGAACAATGCAAGAATCCCAGAAGAGAACAAACATAAAAAAACACAAAGTCAATATTTCTAAAGCCTGTTTAGGCCGCAGCTTCCTCAGTAGGAACACAGTGATATTTCACAGCAAAGTTTTTACCATTACTTACCCAAGCCTCTGCTCCTCCACTGATACTGAGACTGTGAGACACAGCAGTCAACTGAGTCTGTGAGAGGACATGTGCATGTTTCTGCAGATGGGATTAGGGTATGTGGCGTGGACTGAGGGATATATTTTGGTTCTGTACTGTGGCACATGGGAAGAAACACCTACAGCTACATTTAGACAAGTAACCATGATGCTGCAACTGCACACTCTCGGTCTATAAAAAATTGTTTTTTCTCTGAGATTAAACATTCAACCAGCCACAATCAGTTATAATGTGACCAAAGTTTTTAGTATGATTCAATAAGGAATCATTACTGCTAATCTGAATTATTGTGGTTTGTGTTGCTGAAAGCTACATCTCTATCTCAACTTCCTATCCACTTGGCAACTCAAGGCAGGCCTACCAATAAAAATACATAACTTCAAGTCATAATACAAATGGGCAAGTTATATACAACTATGAAGAATAGTGAAGTTCGACAACAACTGCTTCTTTGAACCAGGATGTAAATGTGTTTACGTTAGCTGTAAAGTCAGACAATAGACTTTGGTGATTTATATGGATAAACACACTTTTGCAGCCAGACAGAACAGGCTAGTAAAAGAAAATTGAAGATTAACTTCAGGCTTTTTCAGTCTCAAAAGTTCTCTGTTGGACTGGCTACACTACTTGATTTAAAATGTCTGCTATGTGTTACCTTAGCTCAATCATGTAATGTTGTATATCTGTTCAATAAACATTTTGCTTTTATATAGACTACAGACAGAGAGGTATTAGATAGTATGGAAGAGAAGGCAGAACTTGAGCCAGGGAAGCAGAACAGTTGACAGGATGTTATTTATAGTCGTTTGTGAGTTGACTGTGTGAGTCTTAATCTGTGATCATTTCCTCTGGCTGAGAAGAAATGATCTTTGCAGAGTGGAAAGATGGTCAAAGCGGAGGGCCAATTACTTGAAATTGGCATGTTATTCTTTATGTTCAACAGTGTAGTAATCCAAGTATTTGCCATTGTGGCCTAACTCTGACTAAGTGTCAGAAAAAAGGATGGATGGAGCTTCCTACCCACCTGTTGTTGCTGCAGTATAACAAGGCACAACAAACTGTTGAAAGTTAAACTCCCATAAGATGCTTTTCAAGTTTTCAGTGAAGTGCATATGTATCAAAAAGTAACACTTCCATAAGTTTATCAATTATGCAGTTCTCAAGACCCCAACTTTTAAGTTCCAGAATCAGGCATCATCTTGTTCTCCACATCCAATCCTGCCTGCTGCCAGAGAAAAACACATCGTAGCCTAATGCTTTTTAAGGTAATGTGAGATGGTGTGAGGTTACACAGCATGAAACACAGCAACATTACATGGTGGGAAGCTGTTTACATTGTGCAAGGTGTTATTACATGATGATGATGTAATGGAATATGCTGTCTATGAGGAGATATGGAGTGATGCTGAAAATGTGACTGAAAGCATAAAAGGCTTCAACTCTCTTCTATTATGTACAGATGAAACTGACAACGACAGAGATAAATTCAAACATGTAGCCTCTCCTACAATGTCAGGATCAGCACTTAAGGCACTGAATGACTTCTACCTTCTGACAACACAGATAACTTCTCTAGAACTGCAATCCTCTGAAATCTGATAAACTTTTCTCTACTTTTAAGGTTCAGTGGCAAAAAAAGAGAGACAAAAACAGAAAGCACGCAGCATTTCCTAGATCTGATAAGATTTGAGAACAGAGTTATGAGTCAGAAACTCACCTCATTCTTGTCTTTGGAGCGAGGAGCACTCTTGCCATTGCTAGTGGTCTCCCTTACTGGAACCACAGTTATCTGTTGTACTGGCATGCTGCTGTTTCCAAGCAACGCTCCTGTGCTACTCCCCCAGCATTCTCAGCACTCTGTGCCTTCCTGTCCTCTGATCTGTGTTCCTGTGTGGGATCCGCCGTCCCATCCACAAGCTGTTTTCCGAGAAATAAGACACCACTCCCGGATTGTTCTTCTTTATCAGCCCAATCCGGATCATGAAGAGCAGCAGAGATGGAACGGGATCAGGTCACCGTGGCAACAAGAGGACAGTTCCGAAGATGGTGGGCTGTGAGGTCGTCATGGCGACTGGGAAACTACTCAACAGTGCGCACCACTTCCTCCTCTTCTTCCCCCTCCTCCACCGTCTTGCTGAGTGATAGATAAGAGGAAGAGTTGAGATGGGGCTGAACGGTAAACAAGGAGGCTGGGATATGGTGTGTTGTTGTGACATGCATGTGTATGTGTGTCTGTCTTTATGGGGCGGAGCTAGGATTTTGTTGTGCTTGCTGTATAACAAGCATAAAGTCCATAAGGATTAGGGCTTAGACTAACCTCAATCTCCTCCTCTGACCAGTGGTGTAGCTAATAAGCTTATACAACTTGTGCACATGGACAGCACTCACTCCATCACGCACACACACCTCCCGATTGTTAGCAGACTCCCAGGTCTAAAACAATGTGCTAATGTTAAGCTAACATCTTTCTTCTGTAACATTAAAGTAATAAAGTCAGATTACTCCTCCGAGTGGGCACCAAGAGAGTGGGCATACACAAAAAAATATACACAGCCACACAAGTGTGTGGGTGGTGAGGGCGTAATCCTATTTTAAACAGTTTCAGCTCAGGAGGATTATGATTGACATAACTGGAAAATGGGGAAGTTAAAGTTATAACTGAAGAGAGGTGGTGGACAGAGGTTAAGAAGCACTTTGACACACATAAAACAGCATTTTAAAGGCTGGTTTACTGTGTAAATCTTATTTGATTGATTATTTTATTCTTATTTTCTAAGAGTTTCTGGTAAAAAGGAAATTATAACTGACTTAAAAGAAGTTTATTAATAGTGTTTGAAATCAAATTTAGAAAAATAGACTGCGTCAAAAGTAAATGAAGCAGAGAACTCTCATGTATTTAAATGTCTAATCAATCTTGATCCATTTTTTTCATCAACGGCTTATTGTAATCAACACCTGGTTGTGTTTTGGTTGCAATAAACTGCTACAATGTGCCTCCATTCTTATTGGCTAAACTTCAAATGCATGGCTAACAATTCATAAACCTCCTGAGCCGTAAATGGTACAACATTTAGTCTATATTTTTATTCTCTTGCAGCATGCAGAGAAAGAACTAAATATTCCACAAAGAGAAGTGGTTAGAGGACTGACCTAGACATATCTAAACACCCACATCCTCTGCACACATTTATACATGTATGTGCACTCTCAGCACTGCAATACTTCTTTCTTGCACTGGAAATGAGGAAGTTAAACCACATTTATTTCAGGGTCTAGTTGGGGAGCATATATATTTATATATATATACTGCTTCAGAGTGTGTGTGATAAAAAGTCAGTCCTTTGACCTCTATAGAGTGAGTACCTGCATGCTCTAGAATTTCCAGACTATGCACTTATACCGACAAAGTTCCCACATCATAAGGTTGACTTGCCAGAAGCCCTGTACCAAAGTACTAGCTGCAACGCAGTTTCCACTTCAGATCTTACTCACAATAGAGGAGCCAACACTTTACTATGAACATTTAGAGAAATTGACCAAAAGCAGTTACAAATCTTAGTTGTAGAGTTTCTGCTTAAACACTCACACAGCGGTGGCCATTAATAATTAGGGTTAATATGATCTCACTTGAACTTGAGAGGGGAGGTGTAAGTTAGCTCTTGTTAGTGTGTGACAGTGTGTGAAGAAAGAGAAAAAAAGCCACATGACAGTATGTGTGGCATACTGTCATGAAGCGTAGTGTGATGGTCAGTATCTAAATGTTCCTGTAGCGCGCTGGGTAAGTGTTCCATTTTGATTTTTATCCAGTATGTTTTTTGTAAACAACAAATTCTTATGAAAGAATTTATTTTAGATTTTCTTATTTATTTATTTTAGATTTTCCCTTTTTACGATATACACTTACTTTTATCTTATGCGCTGTGATGTGAGGATTCTTTTATTAATATTTGATAGCTATAGGCACAAAACACACTTCACTATGCATTGTACCATGTATAACCGTGCATGTGACAAATAAAGATGATCTTATATCTTATCTAATGTGATTAGATCTAATTTTTGGACAGCAGGTGATTTTACTGATCTTTCTGTCTGTACAGCTGTGGCAGAAGGTTTTAAGTAGATGGCCTCTCTTGTCACTGAGCTCGAGGTATTGACTATCATGTTCTCCATTCTGGTTTTTGCGCTCTTCACACTCATTGGGATGATTAATGAGGACTGGCAACTCTTGAACGGTATGGCTGCAAAACACACAAATACACAAGTTAAATTAATTTGTATTCAATAACCCCCCCCCTTTTTTTTTTTTTGCATTTCATTTGGGTTTTTTGCAGCAACATGCTATCTAGTACCAAATTTATAATGTGACATTTCCAAAGGAAAAAAAAACGTTTGAACACTGTAAAATGTAAATAAAAATAGAATGTAGGGATTTCCAAATGATCTAAAGCTCAAGTGTAAATACTACAAAGAGAATAAATCTATTTTCTACTCATTAATGGAATGTTGGGTTCAGGTTTTTTAAAAAGTTGGGACAGGGCACATTTACCACCATGTTGCATGAACTCTTCTTTCAGCAACACTTTGCAAGAGTGCAGGAGCAGGAGAACAATCGTGTTGTTCAGAAAGTGAAATATTCCCCCTCCACACGATTTAAGGTGCTCAACAATTCAGAGAATCTGTTGACATATTTTCTTTCCATTATGCACTAATGTTTTCAAAGGTAACAGGTCGGGTGACCTTTTATTACATTTATGCTAGTTATATGTGCAGTACAGGTTTTTGCATTGTCTTGCAGAAATAAGCAACATCTGCCTTGGAAAACAAAAAAAACATTGTCGAGAAAAGAGGCTATATTGCTCCAAGCCTGTATACATACGGTTAAATCAGTCAGCATTTTTGGTGCCTTTCTGAATAGACAGGTTAGTCATGCGATGCACATGACTGAACCCCTGTACCATCTTGGATACCTGCTTTTGCACTGTAAGAGGAAACTAATTGGATGATCCCTCTCGTCTTTATCTCGGGGAGCATGCAGAAAGACAAAATGCTGATTTTTCAGTTCACAGGACAGTTTTTCTTTGCCTAAGTCCATCTTAAAGCAATTTTACCTCAGAGAAATGTAAAACTTTTTTTTTCATATTGTATATTTGCTCTTTTGCAATGACGATGAGCTGTGTTGTTCATCCAAAAATGGTTCTCTGAGTTGATCCTGGCTCCATGCTGTGATTTTCAAGGCAAGGAATTATAGCATATTTCATATACAATACCATTCAAAGTGTTTTACATAAAACATTAAAAGCATTATAGAGGTGTGAAGAGGTCATTTAGAATCAAAAACAAGAGAAAGGGAAAAAGAAAGGACATTACTAGAGAACTGTTTTCACTACAGAACTGTTGTTGTTTTTAATGTAATTCTTCCTGAGGGCCCAACAATCTTACTTAATCCTACAGTAAATACTGCTTTATAGTCTTGTCCTTTGTGTGGATTTCTCAATTTTTTCTTTTTTTCCCACTTTTTCAATGTGTTTTTTCATAAAATGTTAAGCACTACAAGCTCTACCTAATATACCACAGATAATGAAATCCCCACATTCGTTACAAACTGTGTGTGGAAATGATTCTTTTAATGATCAACCTATTTGCCAGTACAATCTTTTAATAAGTGCTAAACCATTCCCTTGTCTTATTTCTGGAAAAAAATAAAAAATGAGGATTACAGTTATTGCTATTGCATCTCTTGTGTCATTTTTTTAAACATGTTGCTGGCATCAATACAATTAGGATATATCTTCAAAGAAAAAACTGTTTCTCTGTTTAAATATTTGTTATGTTCCTTTTTTTAATCAAATGTGGGATTTAAATGAGTTTGGATTCACGTTTTAAACCCTACACAGCTATGTTTTTATTAGATATAGGGTTGTATAGGTAGGCAGAAAATTTTTTTTAAACAGTTTAGGGGCACCTAGCTTGTGATGTCATTCAAATTAATTTCTTTACTAATACGTACAAAACCTTGGCAGGTCAAACATTACTTTCAGCATATAATTACAGTTTCAAAAATTGACACAAAGTGAACAGGTCTATATTCAGGTTGTTACTGACAAGTACATAATTTAAAAAAACAATATTGTGCAAAATAATCAACACATCCAATGAACTCCATCACTACCACAAAATATTGCTTCAAAAATGACAAGGGAATTCATCCTAAAATACTGAGGACTTATCAATATCAGGGCTGTTTATGCACAATCTTACAGTTGTTTTTGTTGCATTGTAATTTAAACAGGTACTTCTTCTCATTTATCTGCACTAAATAACATGTTTTTCAATTCTAAATTAAAACATTTAACTACTGTAATTCTTAACTCCAGTCTCAGTTACATGCTTCTTGCTATAAAAGCTAAAATTTCAGCCTCAGGCTCCTGCATTTTCGAGCCAGTTTTTGTATCTGTATTAACTTTCAATGCTGTATATCATTCAGTGCCACCACCGCACTTCACTGTACAGTAATAATTAACTTAATTAACTTATTAACTTGCATAATCTCCCAGACTTTGGGATTTATTATTGTAACTCATTACCTTTAGCGGAGTTACTCATTTACTGTGTAGTATATACTAAATGTTAAATATCTAAAATATTTAAGTGAAACTTTTTGCAGAATATAACTTGAAAAAGTTCCTGTCATTAAATAAACATCTAAAATATGATAGTACATGGAAACAAAATGAGACGTAAAAGAACATCTTAAGCTAATCCAAGATATTAGCTTAATATCCACAAACATGAAGATTTATTTACAACACTAAATTAATTAATCTCTAATATATGAAAAAAAATTCCACTATTTATTAAAACATAATTGTGAATGAAATCTTTTTTTTTTTTTACAAAAATATGCACTAATATTTCCTGAAAGATTACAATAGATACCTTGATTTTAAGTGTAAATTATGAATATCCTAATCATCTACATTATTTCTGAATAACTGATATTTTTTAAGAGAGATTATCAATTTTCTTCTTTTACTACTTAGATAAAATCTTGGAAAAAACTACATCAATGACTTGTTTCCTGTGATCTCTTTTTCTACAGACATAAAACCACAGGGCGAGGAGCTGTTGGTATGACGAGGCTGATGACTGACACTGAATGCGTGTGTATGTGCACACAAAAATGTGGGTGTGCAGGATCTTGTGTAATTTGCTTCCAGGATAAGGCACAAAGGAGTGGCCTACATAGTGCACTGTAAAACAAATCAATATAGAAACACCCACTCCAACAAATTGCCACATGACAAGATCTCACGCTTGCTGTTTTTCCTTCGTCTTGTTTGGATGTAAAGACACAAAGAAGTTTTTGTTTTTTAAACTACAAACCTGGGACTAGCTTTTATAACTCTTTTACCAGTAAGTCTCAAAACCCCAAACCTGCTTTTATATGCGTTTTTTAGACACTTGTCTTCTATCCTTTTTTCCTTTCTAAAAATTTGTACCAATTTTCTGTACCAGGGGAGGCTGTTAAAAAATCTAGGACAGACACAAAAGGTGTGTTGGCAGGATTACAGTGAGCTCTGAAATGACTGCTAGAGATGTGTGACTCACTCTAGTCAAAGGGATCAAAGGGTGGAGCTTGTGTGTATGAGTACATCTGCAGTAGGAAGAAAAATGTGCCATCTGTGGTTATAATGAGCCAAACTGCAACGTGAACCATAAAAATGCTTAAACAGTCCTTAAAAACACTCAAAGGATTATATAATTAGCCTACAGTTTCTGTGCATCTTGTGATCTCCTTTTACATGATTTTTGTCTTCTTGGTGTAAAAATGTTTATATAGTAATTTCCTGTATGATAACTTCAAGGGTAATACTGCCATTTATTTTGATTATGATTGATGGACTTTTCTACTTTGACATTCATCTGAAAATTAAAGATTTATTCGCTGACTTAACGCTGCCTGAAAGTTTTCAAAAACTTGTGTGCCTCCTCTGGCCTCTTTGATTTCAACACTGTTTTATTCATGTGAGCCCTTCCTCCAGTTTCATCTAGCCCTTTGGTGCATAGTGTCCACTACAGTGGACATCAATCTGACAGATGGTTTCTAGTATATTCATGGGTTTGGGATGGAATATTTGTAATTTTGCCACGTCAGGGGACATCAATGAGTCATGC
>JBBBVU010000004.1:16959464-16971947 GCA_037177055.1 Atherinosoma microstoma
TTTTTTGCTTTGAGAAAGTTAAAAGATGCGTTTTCCCTTTTTTGAAGGAGGCTGAGACTTAAATACTTTCCCTCTAAACTGCATGAATGGAGCTTTTTTTCAAAAAAGCTTCAGAGATGCGCAGAGAGAAGTTAAAGTAAAACACCTCAAAGCTGCGAACATTGTGAATTTGAGCTCAGGTGATAACACAGGAGAAATTAAATTTTCTATAAAATGAGTGGTGATATGGAGGCCTTACCTTGATGGGCTTGTGTCCCGAGAGTGTGCTCCTGGACTGGCCGTAGGGCTTGGCCACCAGCAAGGGTAGAGGTCTGCAGGGTGCAGATGAAGGGGAGGAGAGTGTGTGTGCGGGTTGTGCTGGTTGGGGTTGCGCTTGTGCAACCTGGAGGAAAGTATGTTCGGACTTGGGTTGTGCTTCTTCTGTAATTGGCTGTTTCTGATGAGTGGATTGAGACCCTATGAGTAGGGCTGGTGCTTCATGGAGTTGTAGTGACTGAGGTGGCACATTCTGTGAGTTTGTCTCAGCAGAGACAGGAGTGTTTGGTGTATTAGAGCTGGTGGAGATGGCACCTGATTTGTCTTGTTCATTAGTTGCATCTATATCCAGGTCTTTAGGTTTTTTGCAATCCTGATTGACTGAAACAGCTGAGTGTGGTTTGTGCATATGGTCCAACATCTCCAAGTTATTAACAGGTGATGTTGGTTTGTTCTCCTGGTCTGCCTGATTCATGTCCTGTTTGGGTTTTGAGGTGGATCTTGGCAGTTTTAGGCTGTCGAGTGTTGCATCGCTTATCGTGAAGCGGAGAGCATATCGCTCTAAAACCAAAGCAGCCTCCTCTGGTGTCGCTGCATTTCTGTAAGCCTCACACAACTCTGCTTCTCTGCGCTCCCTAGAAAAGAAGCACCGGTTGAGAAACACAAAGGGTATGATGAGAAGGTAGCATTTTGATCAACATTTGGCCAAAGTTACAAAATTACTGAAATAACATTTTCAAGGCAACAGTAACTGTAGTTTTCTTACTTTTCTTCTATGATCTCTTTGTAAGTCTTAATGCCCTTCCTCTTATCACCTCCCTCCTCCTTCATCTTTTTTTCGATTCTTTTCCTTTCCTCTTCTTTTTTGATTAGCTCCTGTGACGCACTGCGACGGCGATTTTTCCAACGGGCCAAGTCCTACCATAGATTCACAACATGAATCTGAGTTCATTCTGTTATTTAAATGGACATTTAAGCTTTTTCTATTTCAGTACAACGAGTTCCTTACATCTTGCCAATGGTCCTCCTCTTCCCGACAACTGTTATACTGCTCATGCATGCGCTCATAACGTGATTGACTCAGTGACGGCATGTGTCCCACTTCTTCTTCGTTAACCATGTCACTCATGCTCACACTCCTGCAAAAAAATACACCGCAGATATTAAGTTTATAAAATATGGCTTTGGAAATCATCAGATTTCAATTATTTGTTACACATATCAGTCATGTTCATTTGTAACATAAAATTTCAAACAAACATGCACAACTAAATATCAATAAGCAGCGGGACAAAAAGAGAAGAAAAACTAGTGAACATGAAGAAATTCAACTTTTTTGTAAAGATACACATAGCAGGACAAACACAGCCAATAACAGCTAACTTAATTGTAGGGAATGTCTTTTCTGTATATAGTGGATTTACATTTGTAGTGTAAGAGTTGCTCCACATGTAAATAGCAACAAAAGTCACTAATCGCAAAGCAGTTTAACAAGCAATTTATTAAACAAAAACAGTCAAAAGCATTCATTCAAACTTTGAGTTATTTGTTGACATGTATTTGTAAAAAAATAAAATAAAAAAGCAAAAGAAGACAATAAAAAGCTTAATGTTAGTAATCAGGTACGACATCAGAAAGCACAGCAATAAGCATCATATCAAGGTGTGTGTTTGAGTGAATGCTGTGTACAATATCACTGCCACTCTTGTACTCTTGAAATATGACATGCACAGCGTGTACACATTAACATGCGGACATTCAATTGTTTACACTTACTCGTTGTCTAACAGAAAAGCAACTCGTCGGCTCACCCTAAAACAACAGCAGAATTAAGTGAGTGAGGATGAGTCGCGTCTCACATTTCAAAGGTGCGATCGAGGAGGTGGAATCACAAACAGAGAGAAATGCCTTTCTGTCAGTCGTTTCCACTCACAGGTATGAAGGATATGTGTTAAATAAAAAAGAGGATGGTTGAAAGCAGAGCTTCTGTCCTATTCATCAAATCAGAGAATGCTATGAAGACACATGCAAAAAGAGATCAACAGGCATCTCACATCATTGGAGGTAGTTCGTCCTCCGGCCAAAAGGGTTTTCCTTGTGGTTTCTCATTCAAATCCTTTCTCACTTCTACCTCAGCTAGCTCCTCCACTCTCTGCCTCTCCGACTCTTCCTCTTCTCTACAGATCTGAACAGGAGCAGGACTGAGTGGAGGTGTGAGTTTAGGAGAGGAGGGAGCTTCAATCACTCTGCTGACACTGGTGTCAAAGACCATCATCATGTCTCTCTTTTCTTGTTTTGCATCTTCATTCGGCTCCTTCAACCCGGGACATATGGGGCTGGTTGGGGCTTTGGAGGGCGGGGCTTGTTGTTCTGCTGCCACGGTAACAATACTGCTGAAACAACGATCCAGTGACAGGACCAGGATTAACAGGAAATACGCTTAAAGGGTAAATCAAAACCGCTTCACAGAAGACAGCAGCTGATCCGCTCTGCTGTGAAATAAGCAGAAAGGGCTTATGCCATTAGTCCGCTCAAATTTTTCAAAAATATCTGCTATCTTACTTTCTGGCATCTAGTTATGTTTTTTTTTTTTTAACATCTAAAGTGCTGAAATGTCAGAGATTTCTGCTTGTACACTAACAAACTAAAACATATTCAGTCCTGAGGCCCCCAGTCTTAATAGATGAAGTGCAAAGCTATCAGGAAAAGAAACCATGATCATCAAACAAAATTACTTTTCTTTTAAAGTAATATTTTCATAGTATTCAGATCCTTTCAGGTTTGTTTTGGTCTCTACCATCTTAAGAAGGAAACATCTGTTTCTTAAGCTACTTAATGCTCCATTAGGTCTACCACTAAGTTGCTCTGTGAGCCTTCCTGTGTTTGGTGCTAAGAAAATAGTGTATGATGAGTGTATAGAGCTTTGTCTGATAAATGTACCTGCGTGTTGAAGTCGAATATGGAGAAAGTGAAAGTGGAAAATGTATTATCAGAAAGATGAAATTGAATCAAAACTGTTAAGTTCCAGGTCAGATGGCTAAACAAATACATCAAGCTCTAAGTAACTTTCTTGAAGATAAATGTTAAATGAAAAGCTAAATTTTCATTTGGTACACTGTATTACCTTGATTCTTTTACAGGATACATTAATTCAATATGTAAAAATGTGAAGTAGGTCCTAAGGTGATATAACATTTGTATGGAATATTTATTTTTGCTAAAGATTTAACAAGTTAAAAAGTTCAGTTTCTTTTACCCAAAAATAAGAACAAAATTATATAGTTCTTTTAATAAAATGTATGTGGTCATCACTAAATAATTACAGATCTGTTAAAGGGTCTGTTTTTTTTTTTTGGGGGGGGGGTCATTTGAGTGGGCAAGCCCTTTAAGCATTTCAAACACTTCAGAGTAGATCAGCAGCAGTTTATTTAGTTGTTCCTGATTTAAGCTTAAAGTACACAGACTACACCCGGCAGTTTCATGCTCATCAAGATCTCAACAGTCATGCCAAATAAAGCCAAAAGTCAGACATCACAAACCAAAGAAAATACCATAGTAGCCCAAACAAAGCCCAAACCGAGCCAAGCCACTTGAGATACAGATCTGCAAATATATTTCAAAAACAGCAAATGTAAGTCGACCAGTCATTTGAACCTAAACTGATACTCGATGTAAATAAGGCATATAGTCAGAGTTACTCAAACATGCTGGCAGAAAAACAAAACAAGAACAAAAGTCAATCAAGTCAGGCGCAACTCTAAGTAATCCCAGATCCCTACTGATGTTAGTCCTTTAAGTAAACACATTCAAAACTTAATCATTGCCTCCAACATACTCTTTGTTAGCTGCAGTAGTTGACCAACACCACACCCTCATCTTCACTCCAACACAGTAAATACCTGTCTCCGCTCATCTTTTCAGTCAGCTTGGGTCTGCTGTGTGGCTGCTTCATTGCAGACACCGGGCTGATGTTATATTTGACTGATCCAGGTACAGGGAGGAACTGGTTGAAGGACTGATTTGTTTTGATCACACTTGTTTTTTGGAATGATCTGGTCCTTCGAGCCATCATGTCATCTTTGTCCAGGTCAGGCACAGGCTCATTTTCATCATACTCATCCTCATTATCATCATATTCACCTTCAATATGAGACGTTGCTCGGACCACTGTTGGCTCAACTCGCTGTTGAGGTGTTTCCATGGAATCGCTGGGCTGCTGATGGTCCACTCTAAGGCAGAAAATTCTATAACTGAAATAACTAAACATCAGCTAGAAAAATCTCTATTATGAAGCAAACAACACCAAGCTTGTTAGTGGGTCCTTCAGCATGTTAAACAGTAAAAGTCAAATCTCAGCCCACCTGGTGCTAAGTTTCTTTGCTCTGTGTGTCTGCACATTCTTTTTGTTGCGCGGAGCAGCATCAATGTCGAACTCGTCTTGTGTGTAGCGCTTAGAGCTGGGCAGAGGCAGGAAACGGTTGTAAATCACCGTAGCTGCGCTTTGTTTATGAAAAACTCCTGTCCTCCTTGCCATCATGTCATCTTTTTGAAGATCTGGGATTCGCTCCTCTTCTTCTTCTTCATCTTCATCCTCTATTCTCCCTTCATATTGAGCAAGACAGGCATCTAACTCAGCGGCGGTAGGAGTGGACTGGGGGGTCCAGGGTTGGGGGTCCGCAGAGGGAGGAGCAGTTTGATTGGGGTCAGCATCTACATGGCTGTTGGAGTATTGATAAAGCACAAACCAGAGCAGCGGAGATGGGTAATCAATACCCATAGAATGCTGCAGCTATGGTTGTAATATCCAGGCATTAAACATGCAGAAAAACAGGCCAGCAGGAGTAAAAAATACAGATGGTGAAAGAATTACAAATATAAAAGCACTCAAGCTGCATCTACAAAACCTACAAACAAGACTGCTAGCTTAAAAGAGAAAACATTATAGAAATGTACAAATGGTGCATTTATTATAGTCTGCTATTCCTCAAGTTGAATTTGTGAAGACAAAAAGGATGTCAAAGAGGATTTACAAAATGTTGGTGTTTAGCATTAAAACTAATGCTAGCTATTGCAGAAAATAAGAAGAGAACCTGAGATTGTATATGTCCATGGTTGGTACCAAGGCAGCACTAATATTTACAAACCACATATGCACATATGCAAGCACTGATATATCTGTAGTTAGCTAATAGCACCTGAATCATCAGCTTGCCTACTGATCCATCTTGCTCTTGTTGCATTGTGATCATGCATGTGTGTGAACATCTTTGTTTCCTTTTGAAACTACAAGCAAATCAGTGCAATGCAGTGCAACAGAGAGATGCATTCAAACTACATAATACACTTGCTCAAATAGGAGCAATTGGGACTTCAAATGTAAAGGTCTTACAGTGACAAGCAATGCAATTAACTAATTCAATAAACAATGCAACAAAAAAGGAACTATTGTTCCTCAGTGCAGTCCAGACTAATGCAGGCGACTTTGGATTTGAGCCACTGCTGTAAGTTGCCTTGCATTTGGCCTCGTCCATACCTGCGTTCCCGCTCTGAAAGCTGGGAGCCCAGGCCAATGGTAGGCATGGCTACTGTTGCCTTGGAAAGGAGTCGTCTAAGCAACTCTGTCTCCTCCCATTCACTTGTCATGATTGTGTCTATAGGCTGCTCGATCTCAGTCACACCCCCAAAGGTCACAACTTTGCTGTGACCCCGTCCAGCCTTTGCTGATCTGCTGAAAGGGCCTCCATAATTTTTCGCCAGACAAGCCTGACACACAGGGGCTGGTCTATCCTCACTGTAAATACAGTCTCACAAATGAAGACAAGGCCACAAACAAACATACAGTCACAGACGGACAAAGCCAGGACAACCAGGAAAAGAGCAGGGGAGAAAGAAACAGGGTGGAAAATAAATCATGAGCAAGAAGATCAGACTATGAAGACAAAAGAGGGATGAGGCTGAAATGTTGAGTCAGACAGGAAGTACGGGTGGACACAAAGGGATAGAGCATGGGGTTGTGCATTTGGATCACTTCAACGCATGTACGTTTACAAGAACACACCTAGCATTTTATCTTCTCTACTGTAGGTAGCCACATTCTCCAACTCAGAGTTGCTCTTCTTGGAACACAAAAAACTCTTTATTCTGTTTCTCATGTCCAAATGACATCAGCGCAGTGAGAGAAAAACAAAGCTGAAGCAGTGCTCACAGCCAACAGTTGCCTCTTTTTCTTTTATTTTTTGGTCACACACACACAGAGGGTGTCATACACCCTGGCCAATTCCCTGCTTCAATGCAATGCCAGTCAAAGAAGAATGAGGACTGAAGTTTACAATAATAAGGTGAATAAACAAGCAGATGGGAACATGGGGAACAACACAGAAAAGGAGAAGAGAAACTGAGTAAGGAGCTGTTTCATTTATATGGAACAGATTGAATGTCAATTAATAAATCAAGCTTCTATTTTGATAATGGAATAATTGATTAAAAAAAACCTTAAAGAAAACATAATCAAAATGTTTCCTACATTAAAATATTTTCTTGTGTTTTTACTCCCCTATGAGGCTAAACTGATTGTCTTTGGGCTGAAGGCAAAACAAGACATCTGGGGATGTTACCTTGTGATTTGGAAACCACCGATGGATGTTTCTACAAACTAACTACCAACTAATTAATTAATCAGTCAAGAAATGTATACCCAAATTAATCAACAATATCTTTAAAAAAAAATCTGCCAAGATTTGAGATTAGTCAAAACTGAAGCCATGATTATTTAACACAATTACTCACTCACTTTAGAGACATTGTGTATTCATTACACTTATAAAGATGTTTTTAATTTGGAGTTGACGTTTCTCCTTCTACCAGGCTTTAAGCAAAACAAAATCCACAAAATCACCAGTTTTATCTCAATTAACTTGTTTTCATAAATGTTGGAAAGCAGAAATCTAATCAAAACTAAAATGCCCTGGTTAGACAAGGGTCTAAATCTGCCTGCCGAATAGTGTGCTTTATTTGATTTAAAAGCTGAAACAAATGACTTCTTTCATTGTGGATTTAACCGACAATAATTTCTTCATTACTCAGTCATGTATTGTATGAATCTGGACAGAAGAAAAATGGTTCGTATGAGTTTCTGGAGCTCAACAGAAAATCTGTAAATTGACTGACGAGTAGTTAACCAAAGACTACTGGGCTCAATAAATACATGAAACAATGCCCAGTTTGTTTCGCTGGGCACAAAGAATCAGGCTCAAGCCTGGCCAAGAGAAACTAAACTAATGTAATAATAACCCCAATATAACAAAGTGAATTGTTCTTTTTGAATGAACTAATTTAACTATCTTTGTTATTTTAAGTATACAACCTTTAAACATGTGGTTTATGCAATTAACTATTCCCTTCTCCCTTTTTTAATCAGTTCCCAGAGTCAGAACCAGACATGGAGAAGCTGCATTCAGCTTTTATGCTCCACATGTCTGGAACAAACTCCAGAAAAGCCTCAGATCAGCTGAAACACTCAGTTTATTTAAATCCAGGTTATAGACCCTCCTGTTCTCTGCTGCATTTACATAGTTTTTTATTTAAAAGTTCAAATCTGACCATTTCTTTTAGGCTCGAATTTTTAAACTTGATCATGTTTTTAATACTGTTTTAATGTAATGCCCTTTCATTCTCCCTTTCTCTTGTTTTTGATTTTAAATAACCTCTGCACCCTGCTGTAATGCTTTCAATGTTTTATGTAAAGCACTTTGAATTGTCTTGTACATGAAATGAGCTATACAAATAAACTTGCCTTGCCTTATACTTTTAACAAGGATCCCATTTTGTATCTTACCACATAAAGTAGATGACATGACCAATAATAAAAGATCAGCATTCTCAAACTCTCCTGATGACAAATTTGATGACATATTGATAACATATTTTTGTGAAAAAGAAGGATTTACTTCAAGTGAATATGCAGCAATTTTTTCTAATGTTACTGTCTTGCTCTTTTGAAAAATACTACAAAATCTATACATTAAAATACAATTTGTAATTTATAGTGATATGCTGAGGAGTCAGCTAATTTGCCAGTCTTAAGAGAGCATTCAACTCCCTTATTTCAAGCTTTACAGAATATATAATTAATATCACATGGTGCTGTAACTTCACATTGAAGTTTTCTGTATAGATTAATAACTTTTGCAGTCTTAAAGTGATCCTGCAATGATCTGCTCAAGACTGAACTAAAACTAGAAGTCAATGTTCACTAAACATACACACACATACACATATAACAAACACTGCTAATTCTCTTATCAGTTTTAAACATACCACACCCTGTGATACAGCAGCATTTAAGTGCACTGTACTGCATGTGTGCTCAGAATGAGAGTGTGTGTTGAGCACCTTGGTTCGGTCATCTTGAGTCTCTCCCACTTCTGCATATCTGCCTGGCTCATGGAGGAAGAAATAAAGCTCATTGGTCCGTCCCTGTGAGACAGAGGTCTACTCTGAGCCCGTCTACGAGCCAGGTCATCCCTCTGCTTATTAGGCATTGCCTTAACCTTTCCCTCTTCTCTCTCATCCTCCTCTTCCTTTAGGAAGGGGTTGTCTCTGCGAGTAATGATGTCAGGGACTGCTTCCTTCTCACTGTCCAATCACGGAGCCAGCACAGGGGCATCAAGTGACACACATTCAAATCAGTCAGACACACACACACACACATACGTGACGCCACAATACCAACAGAAAGAAAGAGCAGGAAACATGAGAAATTTAGAAAGGAGTTAGAGGAAATGAAATAAGAACATCAACACACACAGCTAACCTGATCTCCTTCTCTTGTAGTGTTTGCTGTGAGGCTCGTCTGATGCCCTCCCAGCGCTCCCTGTCTTTATTGGTACACACAGGAGGAGGGACGAACTGATGCACTTTGGGAACAACGGGACTGGGATGAGCTCGTCTGGATGCTAAGTCATCTTTATGGACATCAGGGACTTTCCGTTTCTCTGCTACCTCTTCTCCATCAGAAGAGGAATCCCATGCAGATTTTTGAGAGTTCAAAAAATCATTATCACAGCGAAGGATGATGTTTGGGGATGGTGTCCTCACTTCCTTTTCCTCCATTATGGGAGGGCTGGTGTTGGAAAAAGGATGCCGTAGCAAAGTCATTTCAGAGGGGATTCTAAGTCCTTAGTGCTGTTTTTTGTTTATAACAGAAGCAGAATTGTGCAGGTTGGATTCAACATGCAAGCCAAACGTTATGAGCAAGTCCTGCAGGTTAGTCAAATTTTCGGTCAGAAAATAAGGACTTTCTACACAGCCCAAAGCAGATTCTCAATTAGGTAGCATTCCTGTCCACCGAAACCTCTATTACAGTACAGACAATTCACCTTTCTACTACAACACCGACAATAAAAACTCTGAATGTTTTCCCTACAAATCAGGACGCTATGACACAAATCTCCTCATAAAAGAAACAACACAGCCTCACACACCCAAAGGTCAATCCAAAACATCACTGTGAATGGAGCACAAAACTCAAATTTTGTAGTACAACTTCTTGTTAGTGAATGCAAACAAAGCTGTTGAACGACAGCACCAGCAGCACCAGCAGCTCTCATGCCCATCCTCTCTGACCTGTTGTAGCGAACAGCAGTGGGAAGGACTTTAATTCCTGCTTTCTGCAACTTCTGCAACCTCCTCTGCTGATCCAACACTTCCTCAGTGATCGTTTCCTCTTCTTGATTTAGCTTTTCACCATCGCTCTCAGGTGCCCAAGTGACAGTCTTGGGAGTTTTGTGCTGCAGTCTGGTTCTTTTACTTTGTTCTGGAGTGACTTGAGTGTGACTGAGGATCACACAGGTAACAGCAGGGAAAGATTAGGGATCCATGTTTGTGTTTTTACCTTCAGCTCAGCTTTTGTTTCTCTGCGTAAGTCTTGTAAGAATACAGAAAATCTAAATTTGACAGATTGATTTACAACGCACTGGTTATTACCTCCTCTGCTCTCCCTCTTCTGTATGTTGTTTCCGTCGTGGAGTCGGGATGTAAGCACTGGCATTGGTTCGATTGGGAAGAAACTGGTTAAAGGGAATGGAGCTTCTTGATTCACTGCTAGCAGTCCGCCTGGCCAACATGTCATCCTTCCGCACATCTGGCTTTCTGCCAGGGGCATCGGCCTCTGAGTCACTGCCTCGTCCTGAGCAACAAAGCAATTAAAATCAAAAGATTAGTTTTAACTAGAAGCCCTCAGAGATTGCAGACCTCCGCCAAGACCATAGGGTCCGCCACCTGAGAAAAATACCAAAAGGCCAAACAGCCCACCCAGTACCCCCTATATTTTGAACCTTCTGGATCACCAGATCCAGAATGTCAACATGATCTTGGGTCAAACAATGTCAGATTATAAAATCCACCATGATGTCATCTTTTACTTATCTTTTTTAAACTTTGCCAATTATCTGTTGAGTTAGAAGCTGTGACGGCAAAATTATCCCTATCTCCCAATAGAAAAGAATCATTAAAATAATTCCTGGATCCAGACAGTGATTCCAATCACCCCCCCAGAATCTAATCAGTTGTTCCTTATCCAATTTCTGAGATTTCCTGAAGATTTCATCCAAATCTGTCCATTACTTTTTTGAGTTATGTTGCTAACAGACAGACAGACAGATGGACAGACAAACGAACGCCGCGAAAACATAACCTCTGCGTAGGGGTGGGCGATATATCGAAAATTTATCAATACCAAGATTTACAACGATAAATGATATCACTTTGCCCATGTCGGTAAATTCACTATTTAAAAAAAAAAAGGAACATACAAGGGGGCTGCCCAGTCAGTGCTCACTGTTCCCAGTCTATTCATATTAAATATTTTACAAAAACTCTGAATCAGTGGCGAATGGAAACTGTGCACCAAAGTGCTGTTATCTTCCATTTATCGTTATCGCGATGGACTTATCAATATATCGTGATATTGATTTGTGGCCTAAATGATTTACCGTCTTCAACTAGCTTTTCCATGACTCTTCTGGGCCCTGAACACGCTGAAAACCAAGTTCAACCAATCACAGCCGCTCCATGTGATACTCAAGCTCGCTCATTGGTTAGATAACAACACTTGGGTCTCACAGCTAGCTAACTGTGTTGATATTACAGATCCAATAATGCAAATACACTGTAAGGAGACAGCTAGAGAATAGGTGAAACTTTGAAGCATCCACACAGCATCCAGAAGATGAGTTTCTGTTCAAGTTTAATGTGTTTTCTGTCTTTTTACTTTGCTAAATTGGCAAAGTAACAAGACAAAGACGCAAGTCTGGTTTTCTGACCAATGAGAGAGCCGGAGTACCACGTGGGGTACAATGTGGAGTGGCTGTGATTGGTCAAACTTTTTTTTCACTGCTCAAGGCCCAGAAGGGTCACAGAGAGGGTAAACCATTTAGGAAACGCATTTGAAAAAAGGGTTTGAAAATACGAGGGAGAAAAGAAAATAGAAATGGTAAAGGGAATAACTTTTTTAAATATATGATATGGAAAGGTATTTCTTACCAAATTTATGAATTGTACCATTTAATTCTACTTTTAGAAAAAGGATTTGAAAATGCATTTTCAAATCACAGGATTTAATCATGAATTAATGAATACAATATGTAATTTCTCTTTAATAATTCCATTTCAAATGTGAAATTACAGAATGCTTTGCAAATTTTATTTCTTTTTATATTAATTCACTGTTGAATTAATTGATTTTTTGCAAATATAGAGGATCTAGTTCACACATGCACTAACTCAGTCTTAATCTGGGTAATTTAGCACAAAATGAAATAAAACTCTTATTAGAAAATTAGGAAAAAATTGTAATTATAAAATTCAATCAAATTGGCTCTATTGTGTCCACATATCAGCACACTATAATTCCAAATTATTAAAGTTCTATTCAAGACATATTTTAAAGAATATATTGTACTTTCTGCAAAGAAGCTGGAAGAACATGTATGAATAATAATGTTAATGGCACAATGCCCACTACGCTGCTGCTAGAGTTTTAACCAGGACTAAGAGATCTGAACACATCACACCAGTTTTAAAGTCTTTACACCTGCTTCCAGTCAGTCAAAGGATAGATTTTAAAAACCTACTAATTGTTTATAAATCCCACAACGGTTTAGGCCCAGAATACATCTGTGATATGTTCAGAGAATATAAACCTGCAAGAGCTCTTAGATCCAAAGACTC
>JBBBVU010000004.1:16989669-17009375 GCA_037177055.1 Atherinosoma microstoma
TGCAAACCACTGTTACCTCCCATTTTGTCTTTATTATTAAAATAGGAGTCCTTTTGTTCTGGCCAGGATAATGTGTGGGGCATGTTGCTTGCCCAACACAGCAAGGTCCTGTGTCAGTACCCAGAGTAAAAGCCAAGCTATTTACAACTATTATTCTCCTTGTTTCAGCCTTTTGTGGCTGGGTAGCAGCCAAGCTGAGTAAGGCTGAGCCACAAGCCACATTAAAACACTTCACCTCATGCGATAAAAAGTCAGGCTAGGATGTCAGCCAAAATATAGACCTGTGAAACCATTGAGTCAGGAGGTTAAGCAAGAGATCCAAAATGTAAAATTAAATTTGGCATGTTAAACCAATGCCAACCATATTCCCTCTAAATTTTATTTAAAAAAAAACTAAAAAAAAAAAAAGTTGTTTTCAACCAATACAAACATTATGTACATTTATAAAAATCAATAGAGGTTACATGTTAGAAGATGTCCCAACAGGACTCAAGATTTTTCTGATTCACACAGACACAAGTTCAATTGTTGCTTTATTAAATTCCCACAGCTGTACTACAGCAACATAAGATTGCAAAGTGCAGAAAGATTAACAGTTCGAATGCAGATGTAGCAGTCATCCTGCACAGCACAACCCAACATACAAAAGCACTTTATCTGGATGGTGGTCCCTTAAGTTATGTATATTTGTGCACATTGATATATGACCATTTATGCATTAACTGAGACAAAAAAACAAAAAAAAAAGTGCATTTCTCAAGTTCTTAAAAATTAAATAAAAAAAAGTGAACAAATTAAAGCAAAAACCCTAGTCAAAGAAACATCAAAAGTCAATATACCTAAACATTCAAACATGCTTTGAACAATGGTGAAATACAGATACATTTGGGCTATTATGGGAAATGCCAGATCTTTATAAACCCAACCACACAGCGAAAGAAGGCATGCAGGGAAAAGGATTGAAAGGTGATTCCATAAAACAAGTCCCCCCCTTCACCCCCGTTTCTTTCCTCATGGTTGGCACAAGAAGGTATTTAAAGCAATTGAGCTCGACATGGATGAACTAATAAAAACACAACTGCAAAATGACACAGGTGACATTTGTTTTCAGGTTTCACAGCTGAATGACATCACATTAACAGCCAGTACAGCTTGTATCAATTAGTGATAGCAGGACAAAAGGCTTGGATTGGGTTTGTATATGCATGTTCTAATGTTAAAAGAACATTCTGTTCACAAGTTGAGAACAGTATTCTCCATAGTGCATAGCATCTGCAGATGTGTGTGCGCACACAGATCACTGTGGGTACCTGTTGATTGTGTTTGTTGTGTGAATGCTCCAGAACATTTTGGTTAACAATTTGCCCAATTTGTTGTCCTGCTGAGCAATTAACTCTGACAGAGAGCCACCGCGGAGAAACGGACTTCGCCTTGCTCCCTTTCCATGAATCCACGACACACTTTGGCTGCATCCTAGACATGATTAACAAAAAGAAGGTCTCAACTCATGTTGAACTTCTATCCACTGTTCATTTTTACAATAAAACATCTAAGCCCAAACCAAAACACTTCCCCAGGTTTTACATTTATATAAAAAAAAAAAGAAAAGTAATTTTTAAAAGCAAAAAAACTTTTGCTCCAGCTTCATAAAATAAGTCCCTCTAAATGTTTTATATCAGGATTGATCTTTTTGGTAAATAATTGTTTACCTTGTCAAATAATACCCTTCAGCAGAATGATGATTAAAAGATAGAACACACACACGACAATAATTATACTTACCGCTATGAAGGAATCATCTTTGGTAGCTCCATGGTTCACAGGTCCTTTCATTTTTCCATCTTTGAAACAAATGATAGTTAGGAAGTTACCATGTGAAGAAAGTTCACAGCAACGTAGGTGAGGATATACGCTTACCAAATTCATAAAGTCGTCCATTTACATTGACAAAGGTAATAAAATGGAAGTTGACTTTGTCAGGTTCTGGCTGTAAAATGGACAGTCAAAAAAAAGAAAAAGTAGTCAAGACTACATATTGTCTGCTTTAAATGCATCTCTGAAAACTTCATGTTACTCAAATACAACAGTTCTCCCATATGCCAAAGACAATAGCCACACAGTGGTGAAACAGGTCATCTTGTAATTACTCAATGCATTTTCAGAGAGTTGAATATAATCAAATGGTAACAAGCAAAGTGGCCGATGTTGTATATTAATAACCAAATCCACGTTGATCAAGCATTTCAAGGAACTCTGATGTAAATATGTCAAGACTGTGATTAGATGTCTTACCCGACATTGTCCCTGCATCGCAACCTCATTGTGAGCCTCATATATTGCCTATAGAGGGAAAAAAAAAAAAACATGAAAATTATACAAAAATTAAAGAAAAAAAAAATCTAGTAAAAATATAAATACAAGGTTGCAGTGGCTATTACAATAGTATTTTTCAAACTGTGGAGCCAGCCATACATTAAACAATGTTTGGTGCCCCCAAGTGGCTACAAAAAAAAAGAAAAAAAAAGAAAAGAAAACCTAATCCATTATCCAATAAAATTTGAATGGTGGGTTTGTGATGATCACAAAAATAATTTTACTTCAGTTTTGCCATTTAATAATAAAAACAATAAGAATATTTTTTATACCAAAATAAGTAGTTTTCCAATTAAGACCACATGAGTGATGGTTTGTTACACACACACACACACACACACACACACACACAAAGACAGAAGTGACAGGGGAAAATTTAAGTTATGGACATGTCATTTCCCCAAAAATACAGATATCTTACAATTTCTTTTTTCATTCAGATATACTTGAGATTTTTATATAAATTTTACCTTGCTCTTCTCCAAATGTTGTGCCCGGTCATCAGGAGACATGTCAGCAGTTTCATTTAGAAATTTCTTCAAAGCGGAACCACTGTCTGAAAATACCAATGTTATCTTAGTGAGTGGTTGAGGCAATTCATATTTAAGAGCTTTACACTCCAAATAAATGGGCAGTGTGTTAAAAAAAAGGTTTTTTTTGTTTGTTTTTTTTAAAGTCCAGGCAATTTACAGATACTGCATCTCAGAATCATACATTTTTAGCTTTAAGAAATAGTGGTGTTTGACCATTTTCACTTAGCCTGTTACCACCAGGTTTTATCAGTCTTAAGATCGACATGGTGGTGGTCCATTTATTCAAGAAATACATACATACGAGACTTTAAGTACATTCTAAAAAGAGAAAGAAAAAAAACAAAAAAACAAAAACAACATCCACTAGATTACTCTTCCAGTGTTTTGTTCCCCCATCTACTCACCAAAAGTCATTTTTCCTTTGTTGTTGGCCACAGCATGCAGCAGGGCAATGGTGCCACAAGAATTGACTGCTGTCTGCTTAAGGAAATACACCTCAGAGCCTCCTCCAACCTTGTCTGCTTGCTGAGCTCTGTAAGACTCATGCTGCAATACACACACAAAGCAGTCATTATCCCCCCTAAAACAAAACAAACAAAAAAAAAACTACAGCATTTGGCCATCATTTTATAAGAAAAAAAAGCTCAATGACTATACGAAAACGTTCTTTAGTGATATTGAATTACTTACAGTGCATTACTATGTTAATAGATTCATAAAAATAGAATACTTTATTAATCCACAAAGAGAAATCAAATGAATTAACAAATTTAAAAAAGGGGGGGGGGACACAACAGTGGATTTCTAATTTTCTATTCTTGAAAATTTAAATTTCCCAGAACACAAGATAAAACTTTAAATATAGAACAGTAACCTCTTCAATTCTTTAATATTTCTACAAAAAACATAATTTTGGCTCAGTTCTACCATGCCAAGTATGGCTTATGATCTTAGTTTTTTTGTTATCAATAGAATACTGCCAGGTGGAGGAAACTAATGTGGAATAGGTAAGCATTTGCTGATTCATTTCCTCTCCACTATCCCAGTCTCAAACTAGCCTATCCAGTTAAACATCGTAGCTCCTCAACTATACCCTCCCTGCATCTCCGTGTCATCCCATCTCAGACGGGCCTTTTCCCTAGGAAACCCCACCCTTATACGATGCCATCCAGGAAGAAGTCACAACCGCCACCCCATTACCTGTTGCGTGAGGGGGAAGAGCAGCATCAAGGCACAGCATGGTTTCGGGACAGCAGACAGTTGCTCTCCCTCCAGTCCCAGCACATCAACGAAATGCCAGCCTTCAACCACGCCCAGCTTGCTCATAATCTGACAGACAACGAAAGTAAACAATAAACAAAACACGCTAAGCTGAAACGACAACGGAACATCTAGAAATCGATAGAAGAAGCCTTGTGAGGCCGTTCAAAGATGCTGCGTTGGTCCAGCCAGACCACACCCTGTAACCCAGACACAGAGGGCAGCGCTAGGAAGGATGCTGCCGCACTTCTAAGGAGATAAAAGCTCTTTCTGCTCATTGGTGTGTGTTATATAACAAATATTAAAAATCTTTTCGCAACAATTGTCAGTCTCAGGTCAACCACATGGACACGCTGCTTGGTGGTCCGGGGGATATTTTCGCCTGTGATACAGTTACGGATTAATGGTTCCGCTGACTAACGAGCTTCACTGAAACTTACCTGACGGTTGCAAACAATGGTTATCATCAGTTTTTCTGCGACCAATGTTTGATACCCACCTTGTTCAGCATCTGAAACAACATAAATAAAGATTGAAAGTATGTTTTCTACCTGTAAAGGCGTTGTAATACAAAATAAGTCATTTCCCCACCTCGGGGTTGATTTCCATGGGGCTCCACTCCATTTTTGCAGTGTTTGGCAGTGACTCGGCAGTTTCAGTGTTGTGTCTGCGCGGTGGCTTCTGTTTAGGGTCCGTGTCAGTGCACCCGCTCTTTATTCGGCCGATCATACCACTTACTGCAAGACATGGGGGTGTTCAAATAAAAATAATCCATTGGTGTCTAGATTTGACTGGATTCCTAGGGATCTTTAGTTGGATATAATCGTTACATTTCGCTGACTATGCGTTCAGCCACAAGAATATAATCCTAGACAGAAAAACTATCTCATTTACAAAAATAGATGTAAGTGAATATCACCGCCAAATACAAGAACTCAGTGGGTAAATCACGTTCTTTCTGGAAACAAAGGTGTGACGTTTCGATTACTCCTTATCAACTTCTGCCTCTGCTTAAAGAGATAGGAAGTTGACGAATAAAGACTTACTTTTTCTACAGCTGTCTGGATTATTCTCAACTACAGTTTAGTTGTTTTATAGTCCAGTTTATCTATATCAATAATTCACAATCATAATCTCAGGACACTTACAGAGAAAGTAAAGAAAGCAGTGCAATGTTGTTCATTGCTCTGTTAATCAGCCAAGGCAATAATAGCTGAGAACTGCCTTTCTCTTTAATTTTCCTGGGTTTCCAGCTGTTATAGTGAATCTGTTTCCGTCCTACTGTCGTAAAGCTACAGACACAAGCTGTCAATATAATTACCTGACAGTAGCATGAAAGACCATTCAAAAGTATCAGCTTGTGTTATGGCCTACATGAAATATTAATCTCAATTAAGTACCTGTGGCATGTGTACCCACTGATCAACTTCAAGAGAAATTAGAAGAAGTAATGGAAATACACGATTTTCATGTTCAATAACATCAAATGTCAAGCAAAGGATTATCCCCATCAATAGCCATATGTCAAATTAGAGCGTATCCTAAAAAACATAAAAAACTTATAATTTCACACGTATAATGTTAAGAAAAAACATACTTTTCTGCAAGTACCCTATTTAATTTCTTTTCTTTATCATACTCTGCAGATTGATTTTCTGTACAAATTTTCCTTTTGAAAAAACAATTAGGGTACTTCTTTTCATAAAGAACTAAATGTTAATCAGTATAGAATATTTAGGTTGACTTTTGAATATGTGATCCAACTCACACAAAGGCCCAATCCTAATTCCACCACTTGGCCCTATTTCAAAACTTTCTGGTAGGGTTGGTGGTGCCCTATTTTCTTGTGGAGATCAAGAGATAGTGGTCAAGTAACTAACGAATGGTCCCAAATCCCCTGTTGGAGGGCCAGATGATCATTACTCCTTGATGTACAAAAGATAAGGGTATCTTCCCCCCTTCAAGATAGAGGGATTTGGCCAAGGGTAGGAACTGGGTTGGGAAACATTGTTTCCTAACACTTAGTGGGAGAAATATGAAAGAGGTGCAGCACTCACACCAACTGCTGCAAATACCATGCTGCAAATATCAGGATGAGAATTCCCCATCTCTCTACATGTTACTTAGTTAAGAGGAATGAAACAAAAAATGTTACAAGAAATATAATTTTATTTTCTCACAGTGTACCATATATGTTGAGTATGTTGGTGGCTAAATTGAAATAAGAAATTATTCAAATTTTTTCTCTCACTTCTTTGAGGACATGTTTTTTGCTGTGTTTAAAACTGTCTGTTACATTTGAATATAGTTGAGTTCTTTTTAATATGCAGAATTTTGTCAATATGAAAATGCTTCTGGTCATATGTCTAATGCATGTTACATTAGACTAGGCTGCCAGTGGGATTTTATTTTAATGAGTTATTCCATGCCAAATTAACCTAACTTCTGTGGTCATGTGATGGATTTTCTTGAAAATAAAGCATGTGACAACTTAAAGCTCTCTGCATATTTTTTTTAAGGTATGTCATTTTGGAGTTTGATTCTGGAGGCTAAATATATAGTTTTTGGTAATGATTTCTCATTCTTATAAATGTAGGTGTGATTGGGATTAAGTTTGTGCATATACAAACAATTTCTTCATTCTTCTTCCACTTGATGGCACTATAACCCACAACGAATGAAGAGTGGCAGTGTTAAGTGGAAAAACTTAATTAATTTAGGATTTATTCCTTGAACCTTTTACTGACATTCTCTGTCATTGTTTTCTCAAATTGAGCATTTAAAATGCATGCCATGTCTTAGGATGTATTTTTACACTTTGAAGGTTTTCAGTTTAAGGATATGTTAATATCAGAATATGGGGTGTGTCATTCACTCCCTTTGTACTTGAACATGAGGAATGCTGGGATTGAGCCCCACTTCATTAGATCCATATAAATTACAGCTGCAGTAGTGCCTTACATTAAAATTCACTGTGAACTGTAAGGTGAACTGCAGTACCATCATCAAAGTTTCATTTATGCAGCCTGTACCTTAGAAACAGGTTTTAATCTGAAGTGAAGACATAAATCCAGAGGTATTAGCTCCAGGGTGTACAGAGGTGACAGAGAGAAGGAGAGTATCTGCAGGACTGTTGGTTCAAACAAACTGAAATGAATAGCTTGTGATTGACTATTTCATTTTTTTTTTTTTTGCACCAATAGTTTCAAAGTAGGGGGGAAATAACAACAAAATAGCAATCTCTAGGAATTCCACGAGAACAAGCAGAGAATGGAATTTAGACAGCTCACAGTTTATATATTTGCTTACCAAATTGCAGGAAAAAAAATCTCTTGCAGTGATCAATATCTCTTGGAACATTTCTGTTGTTTTTTCATGAACAAACTTCATTTATTTAATTTTTCAAAATTAAAAAAGACAGGAAATCCAATTAATTTAAAATTTTAGTTTTGTATTGGGACTTTATGATGATTGTTATTATTATTATCATATATAGCTGTCATAATATAGCATTAATATTGAAGTATGTTCATGTGATAAGAAGGTAAGGCTATTTGTATAGCACATTTCATGTAGAAGACAATTCAACGTGCTTTACATAAAACATTAGAAGAATTTCAGCAGAGTGCAGAAGACACATTAAAGAACAAAAAAATAAGTTAAAAGTTTCTCTCTGTCTCTCTCTCTCTTTAAAATAAATGTAGCATTGTATGTTTTACTGTGAGGTTTGAAACTAATTTGTTTTCATGGCCATCTAGGCCAGTGGTTCCAAGCCTATTTTCCCCGAGGACCCCCTTGATGCAACTACCGAAAAGCTGTGGACCCCACCCACCAGCTGTTGAAGCATGCTTGGCTTTATACTCTCATTAACTGCTCCTCCCCATCAATGGTGCATTCTGGCTGAGTCTTTTCCTTTGATAAAACCAAAGTTAAGGTTACCAACATATGGCCTAGCCTTACTTTTTTCTTCTGTGGCATTTCTTAGACGTGTCTCATTAATGAGATTGTGCAAAGTTAAGCAAATACACCGCAACTCGTCTCTGTGTGGACATGACCTTAATCTTAAATCCCACTGGGTCTGAACAGGCAAAGCCTCGGGACCTCCATTGCTCTGTGAGGGACCCCAGGTTGGGAACCACTGATCTACTTGGTGATCCCTGTAAATCAGAGTTTAACACCTGAATGTACAGTTTATGGTAACACAACTCTAAGTAGCATACAATATTTTTTTTCTTTAGATTATTGGTATCTAGGACAAAAAAAAAACCAAAACCATCCACTGAACCTTTGGCTATTGATAAATGTAGCTGAACACACATTATTCCTCTCCCTATATTTACTTATGTGCATGTGTGGTGAGTAGTCTCTTTGTTTAAACTGATATTTTCCCTCAATTTAAATGGTATTTCATTGGCATTAAGATTCTCAACATGCCAAAACAGAGTGCAACAGAATGAATTGTGTTCACGTTAAAAACAACACAAATCAAATCAGTTCATTTCAGTGGTGACATTCTTTATGGAAAACATTTTGTTGTTCTTCTCATACCAGTACCTTGTCTAAGAAATTCTATACACTGTTATTTTAAAATGATCATATCTATAAAATACTGGAAATAATAATCATGTTGAAGTTGCAGACTTAACCATTTGCCAAAAGTTTACAAATAAATCTTGTGGTGCTAGAGTATCCAAAAGCAACTGACTCAGATGCAATTACATCCCCTTTTAAAGCAGCACTATGTAAATTTCTGATCATAATGTGTTTCTTTCTTGTTTTGGATGGCAAATAAATATTTATTATGTGGATTCCTGGAGCCATCATTGCCCTGCAGCGTCCTGAGGCTGAGAAACCGTACTTCACAACTTTTGCTTCTGGGATGCTGCATAGTGGAGATTCTCTTTACACCACATCACACACCAGCAACTGCATATCAACACAACAGCCATTTTGAACGAGTGCTGTGGCTGGCTCATCAAAGAAAAGCAAGCGGACATTATTGGAGGAAGAGAGGAAATGAAAGAGAGAAGGGGACAGAGCAAGAGACAAGAAAAGACTGACTTGTACTGGCTGAAGAGAGCTCAGAGTTCATGTAGATACAAGATGGATGATAAATTATCTTCACTAAGAACATCTGCCAAAGTTCAGTAGTGCTTTTTTAACACAAATTTATCTTTAGTTAAAATTGCAGTTAAGTCACCAAAGACAGCAAATGAATGTTTTACTTAAAATAGACAGAAATCAATCATTTAATACTATGCTATTATTACAAGAATTTAGGTTAGCTTGATTTTTTCTTATCTAAACAAAGTTGACAACAATAAGCACACAACTGTTATTATTATCATCATCATCATCATCATCATCATCATCATCATCATCATCATCATCATCATCATTATTATTATTATTATTATTATTATTATTATTATTATTATTATTATTATTATTATTATTATTTCAATATGATACATGACTGAAGATACCTCATTGCAATCTGTCACTCAGATTGCAATGAGGCTGTGAGCTAACTTATTGCAATGAGTTAAGAATAGTCCAGTAGCCTATATTCTTAACTGGTGTCTGTCAACAATGGCCATATGTTTTCCTGACATTTAAAGCTGCACTAATCAATATTTAAATACCAATAATGGATCAGATGTCTAGTGTAAAGCTGCAGTTTCCTTCAGCCACATGGAGGCTTACAGTAACTGTCAGCTCTGGTTTTATGCCCTGTACAAAGTGACAGACATATAGAAATAGTAACTATAATGCTCTTGTTTCTGTGTCATGAATTTTGCAGCATCGAGGCTGCATCCTGCAACATGAGATCATCTTCTCTCTTTTATTCATCAGAAGAATTCCCGTATGTTCCATCCTTGTGGTATGTTCCAGAGAGGGGTAAGGACTGTAGAGCTTGCAACTGCAAATATGTAGACAGTTTTTGTAGATAGTTTTTGACAGGCCCCCGGTGAACACGCTAGACGCTTTATGCAGCTTTATGCAAGAACCAGAAACATCTCTCGAGGTGAGGTGGAGGTAGAAACTAAAAAAACATGTGGTGACAAAAACAGAAAAATAGCCCTTGGCTAGATTATATTGCTCTTTATTTGTATGAGTTAAAACTACTTTCACTCAATTGTGTTTCAAGTTCTCTTGTGACAAAACATCATCAGTGCTGCTTGAACCAAACAGGAGAACTTCACAGATGTCTGCAGAGGGTCGAAACTTCCGTTTATTCTACTGCAATCACAACATTTGCAATATGCGATAAAAAATTTTAAATGAACTTCTAAGTTTCATTTTATTTTCTACAGACCAAGTTAATCATAAAACTGCATTTCCCAGAATGCTTCACGAGGAGCCAGGCGCCAGCCCTTTGGAGACGCTGGGGTGTGGTCCATTCGCGCACCCACACGCTCACGCGCACAGCGGAAAGTTTATCCTGGTTGGTTTCCTTTCTCTGTCCTTCTTCTATTCGCTTCTCTCACTACCGGGTCTCCGTGCCTGCTCAGCGAGCTTCACCAGACGGCATCAGCTCAGCGGTAAGTTCCTTGTCAGGACACCGGATCATGCTTCAGATGAGTAACTTATAGCAGACCTAGAAATGTTGGACGCATCCGCCAGGTGAGAGAGGAGACAGCCGAGGACACCTGGTGTGGACAAAGAAAAAGAAAAAAGAAATGAAAAACTAATCGACATCTGATCGACAGAAGTTTGTCAGCTGTTAGATTAGACAGCTGAAAACTTGATTAAGTGACAACTTTATTTCAAATAGACCTATGTGTTAAAAACGGGGCTTTTTGATGTCGGATAAAGTTTCTTTATTTCCAACAGATCTCCTTGCAGTTGTAAAAACTTCACAGACCGTCAAAATGGTAAGTTATTTTCACGTCATATATTTCTTAACTCACCATTTTAACGGAATGCAGTAAATCGAGTGGGAAACTGATATTTGTTCATCAAACTAAGTAAGTTTAGAATAAAATCCGTTATTTATGCAAATGTACGACTCGTTAGTTTTTACCCTCTGAACTCAAAGACAACGCCCACTTCATACTGATTATATAATACTATAATATTCGTCTCAGTGTATATGTCCTGAATTAACAATCAATAACACTGCCATTATGTTTTTATTAGTTTATATAGCCATTAATGTCTTCTATATAACGATGCATATGTTTAAGTAAAGGAAATGTTTACTGTAGTTCTTTAAGCAACTTGTTTCTGTAATCAAGTAGATTATAACACAGAATTTGGAAAAATAAATCTTTTAACACACTAAAATAATGATGTTTCACTAGTTTCCATATGTGTATGGGTGTGTTCACGTTTGCTTTTTGGGTTGTAAAGAGGTTTAGTTTGGGGAAGTTTAGGGTATGACTCATGTGGGCTCTCCTCCATTCGGGTGGGTCTCTGTCTCTCCTCCTCTTTCTGCTGTTAATACACTCATTTCCACGTCTGCCCCAGAGTTAACAGCAGCCCTCCCTCTCTTAAAGGGCAATCGGTTCTCTTTTCTTTTGTCAGAGTGGAGTAATCCCAATAAACAAGAGAAAAAAAGCTAAAAATTCTTAAAACAATAACATTTGTGATTATATATTTTGGGATATTTTAGTTTGGAGCTGTAAGGTAAAACTGTTTGGTATGAACTGATCACATACGTTTTAAAAGGTCTTTGTTGGTCTAAGTTTTCACACTCAGAAAGGGCATTTGTGTGTACAAAGACTTCAGCGATATTCATCAGTAGCCATAAATACTATAAACACACATCAGTACATGCAACTGGTTTGCTACAGTGTGTATGGGTGCTGTAGTTTATTTTGAGTAGACTTTTATTCTGTATTGTACACAATCATGTTTCTGTAAACACTTAATTACAACACATTGTGATTGGCTGAAACCGGCCCACAACAAACTTGCCGTTTATTCCTGTTCGAGCACCATTTGCAAAACATTATTCCTCCCATATGTGTTAGTATAATGCCCTTCTTTAAAAACCCACATGGATTAATGTATAACTAGAAGCACTCCGCGAGCGCAAACCTCCGCCAAGCCATTGTAAAAAACTGTTTGCCAACGATTGTGGGCATTGGTTTTTGAGTTAGAAGCTCTAATGGCAAAATTATCCCTATCTCCCCATAGTAAAGAATCCTTTAAAAAAATTCCTGAATCCAGGCAGTCCGGATCACCCCCAAAATCTAATCAGTTGTTCATTATCACATTTCGGAGATTAACTGAAAATTTAATCAAAATCTGTTCATTAATTTTAGAGTTATGTTGCTAACAGACAGACGGACAGATAGACGTCCACTGTCTCCGCTGAAAACAAACAACTGTAACATGTTTCTGTTCCCAATAAGGAGTGTAGATGATGCCGTAAACAAGTGTGACAGATGGATTGACAAATTGTTGGCTGGGATTTGTTAATGCTTGCGTGAAACTGTGTTATTCACATCCAAGCTCAACTGCACTGAAAGTAATTGTGCAGTTCACAATAAAACCTATTTTATGATACTATGATTAAGACACTTCCCCTTCCTAAAAGCATGACAACGTGGATTGTGTACTTTATCCGTGGCAGCCACCGTCCATAAATGTAAGAGGGGAAATAATAGGATGTACTGCAACAGCCTGTGTTTACATATGGAGGGTCACCATAACTCTCTGGGAGCTCTGTGTCTGAACTCGCTCATAGGACTCACCTTATCACTTGCTGTGTTCTCTGTTTCATATCACACACCCTTTGTCAGACATTCCAGTAGAAAGGATCTATACTGTTGTTGAATTATCTTCTTGTTCAGTAAGTTGTTTGAACAGCCAGCTCACTGATTTGATCCTATGCAGCATGCAACCTGAGCATGATTGTGGTAAAAGGAAAGTTTGTGGACGTTTGCATTCCTTCCTGCAGCGACAGACAGATTCCTCGTTAACTTCAAAATGTTTGGATGACACACTTTTTTTTTTTTTTTTCCCCTTCTCCCCACAGTCAGAATTCCTGAAAAATTCCAGTGGTTTTCCTCTCTAAACTTCTCTCCTCTGAATAAAGACACCAGCACTCCAATGTTTTTATCCTAATATGCCACACTTTAAAGTGTCTAGAATGAGTACACAAAATTATTTTCCTTAGGGGAACAGAGTGATTGAGAAGGAGCATAAGCCTGCATGACTGCAGACCTCCTAGTCACTCTTTAGGCAGCATAAGTGACTTGAATTTGATACTTTTCAATATACAGTTACATTTCAGGGAACTAACACACCTTTCTGTTATCAAATTGCATTATTGGTTCTTAAAAAGTCAAGGAAAGCACTTGATATTAAGTTGTAGTATTTTGTTTTTTTAATATGGGGAAACCCTGAGCATAGACTCTTCAAAAAAATAAACACTTGGAAGCTACATCTTAGATTTTGATGAATGAAATATTCCAGTTGAAAATCTTTATCCATTACATAGTGGAATGTGTTGAGAACCAAATAACATAAGAATGATCAATGGAAATCAAAATCATTAACCAATGGAGGTCTTGATTCAGAATCATCCTCCAAATAAAAGTGGAAAGGTCAGAGCACAGGTCGACCCAAATTCTGTGGAAATTCCTCAAGACAATCATGTCCCAGAAGTGCTGGATTGGATTCAGGTCTGGTGAACAGGCAGGCCAGTCCATAGCATCAATGCCTTTGTCAGACAGGAACTGCTGACACATTCCAGCCACATGAGGCTGAGCATTGTCTTGCATCAGAAGGAACCCAGGTCCCACTGCAGCAGCATATGGTCTGATATTGGGTCTGAGGATCTCATCTTGGTACCTTGTGGCAGTCAGGGTACCTCTGGCTAGCACATGGAGGTCTTGGCCCTCCAAGAATACACCTTCCCAGACCATCACTGAGACACTGCCAAACCCATCATGCTGGAGGATGTTGCAGGCAGCAGAATGTTCTCCACAGCGTCTCCAGACTCTCCCGTTTGTCACATGTGCTCAATGTGAACCTGCTCTTATCCGTGAAGAGCGCAGGGCACCAATGGCCAATCTGCCAATCCTGGTGTTCTCTGGCAAATGCCAGTCGGGCTGCATGGTGTTGGGCTGTGATAACAGGTTCCACTTGCGGACATCAGGCCCACATACCATCCTCATGGAGTCTGTTTTTGACAGTTTGTGCAGAAACATGCACATTAGTGGCCTGCTGGTGGTCATTTGTAGGACACTTGGCAGTGCTCCTTATGTTCCTCCTTGCACAAAGGAGCAGATATAGGTCCTGCTGCTAGGTTGTTGTCCTCTATGCTCTCCACACTGTGCTGGGAGACACAGCAAACCTTTTTGTTACAGCGTGCATTGATGTGCCATATCTTAATTTGGTATTAGTGCAATAAACTTTACATGAATATGTTTTCTAATATATAACCGGTATGTTTCATGTTGAACATTTGTTTGCAATTGTTCATACAGAGGTGAAGACTTTGAAAGTGATGTGATCATGTCACCAGGCACGATCACATGCCACAGAAAGAAATTCTATAAGATGGATACAAAATTTACAAATGAAGTAATCTTTCATGTTGCAGGCCAGCAGAGGAACTGTTAAAGCCAGTGCTAACTTCAATGCTAGTGCTGATGCAGAGGTCCTGTACAAGGCAATGAAAGGGCTGGGTAAGTTTGCTTGCATTCACTGTCATAGCATCATCATCATCATCTGATAGCTGTACGTGTTGGTAACACAACTCCAATGGACCAGTTTGTTTTTGGGAGTTCCTGTTTAAACACTTACTGTAGTAGTCACAGCTGTGCGGGTGGACCTAAAGTGAGTCATAAATGCATAAACTTAGTGGTGAAACCTGAGTCACATCCCTGCTGACATGCCAACTTAAAGCTGTGATTATGTGGGTTAAACAGATGTAATCAAGAATCCACCAAAACAGAGGTGCTCATTGTTATTCAATATGAAAGCATGTGAGAATGGTTAGCATGGTTCAGCTGAGTAACCACAGTGCTTGTTACCATAGGGACTGATGAAGATGCCATCCTGCAGCTGCTGACTGCTCGCAGCAATCCCCAGAGACAGGAGATCAAGGCTGCCTACAAGACACTGTATGGAAAGGTTAGATTACAGCTTCACCAACTATTGAATGACTCCAGCATAAATACTCAGGGGTCCACCTTTAAGCTCTGGGTATTTATCAGACTGAAAAAGCTGTAAAAAATGAAATACTCTGAATAACACTGACTCCCTAATCTTTGAAGTTTTATCTTTAATTCAAAACATGTTTAACACTGTGGCCTTACAATACAAGTTGTGCGCATGGAGAAACAGGAGGCAGATGGAATGCTGTGATGTAGATTTAATCCAGAAAAACAACAGGAAAACTAGCAAGCGCATGACAGGGGAAACCAACACGATGAACTGACAAGGGAACTGAAAACCAAGGGGAAATAAATACACTCAGGGACAAATGAGGAACAGGTGAAGTGAATGAACAAATGAGACCAGGTGATCTAATTGATAGAACTGAACCAAAATCACAGGGGAGGAAACTACAAAATAAAAAACAGTAAACCAAAACTACACAACACAAAACCAAAAACGTTAAAAAGGTGGATAAAAACTAAATATAATAATAAAGATGTGCACTGAAGCCTGATTTTCCTCATCTTTAAGCGTATAAAAACAGCTTTATGTTCAAACTGGTCATTAATTCCTCCTGAACTTGGACACCAGCCTGGAGTCTGACCACATCAGGACACACATCCTTGTGGTTTTGTGACTAAAGAGGAACGTGGTACAACGTCAAATAAATGATCATTACATAGCCCACCGTACCTTCTATAGTTGGTCAAGCAAATTTCCTCCTGCTGTGGCATCATTTTAAGATGCGGTTCACCTACGGAGGAAGTGCTGCATCGGATCCTCCAGGTGAGTCTGATAGGTCTTATCAGGCGGCCACGACAAAACCTGGATTTCTTTATAAACCTTATATTAAAAAGACACTGTTGTAATGAATTTTAATAATTGAATACAACATTATGTAAGTGGATCTGGGAGTTAAAGGTAACTTAGACATCTATGGAATGATTTTGCGGTTAAAGTTATGGATCCGGCTTGCGCGCAGTCCATTGAACCAATGCTGAGGAAGACCAGCAATCTGTCTCGGCTGCCATTTGTTCTTGAATGAATGAAATGGATTAAAAACAGTTACATTTTCCCCTGAGGGAAATAACATTAGGATGCAATCTTCAAAGTCCTGCTATTGTGAAATAAAATGTAATTTATCAAAAGTTATTTAAAAATTCAACAAAAACATGTGTTTTAATTAACTGAACAGCAGAAAACATCACAAATGTTGATTTTGTTCAAATGTGTCAGCACTCAGATGTTCGGAGTCCTCCTGAGTGTTCGTAGAATTTGATCTTACCAAAGAACAAATCCAAGAAACGAAGATTTTGGTGAATGCCACAATTTTTGTAAAAAGTTTGTAAGTAGGATTTAAGAACAAATTTATGCTTAAAAATGGTGAATGAGGCCCAGTGTTTGTACACTAGACTGTATCAGACTAGGTTAATGTCTGCCTCATTCTCCTCTGGATGCCAACAGGGGGGTATTCCACAGAGCGGGTTTTCTGGTTTAGCTGGTGATGTTAACCCAGACTAAGCGATAATTTTGGGTTTTCTGTTCCAAAATGACTAATCTAGATAAGTTAATGCAGAAACTTATGCTGCGAACATAGCCTGGCAGGGAGTAGGTTTTGTTCAGGCTATGCAACTTATCCTGGGCATAATGATCTGAGGGAAGGTCACTATGAGTGTGATCAGATCTGTCAGAAGAATTAAAGCAAATGAAAAGGCCCCGTTTGCATCTTAAAAAAAAAAAAAAAAAACAATTATTGGCTAACAACTTCCCTGCTGCATGGTTTTCTCTGAAAAGAAAAACACTTCCTTATGTAATCTCATTCAGACATTTTGGCCGATGTCTCTTTTAATTACTGTTTTAAGCAAGCTATTCCATTCCCAGGTCCACCCTTGTGATCTGCCGCTATACTTTTTAGAGGTACTTTGCAGTCACATGATGATGTAACCCCGAAGGATTCCCCTAATCATCGGGCGGTCCCGGTTGACGCTCATCACCAGCTCCTCCACAGTTTGAGGGTTGTCATGGTCCTCTCAAACCTGCCTTCCATCCCTCCGACCTCCACTTACTGGCTGTGAAATATACCCTTATAATATATCCTTCATGGTGAGCCTATTGAAATGGGTGTTGTTTGGACCCAAATGCAGTACACTAGCAGTAAATGTTGATAATGACCTTCATTTTCAATGCAGCAAATAAGGTACCAGCAAGGAGAGAGCAGAGCAGTGGTTGGAGGCAGGCGGGAGGGATGAAGCCAGATAAACAGTCCACGTAGGCAGAGGCATCAATGGGAGCAGGCAGGAGAATAGCCAAGGCCAGGCTTTTCGTCACCATACGACTCACCTGGCCTTGACTGATGTCTGACTGCTCTGCAGAGACACTGAGGCACCAGGTCAGGGACGGAAGGCGGGTCATTTTACCAGGAGGCAGGCGAGGAGAGCAGGTTGGAACAGGCAAAATAGGCACCAGGAAATCAGGCAGAGGAACGCTGGAAAGTCTTGCATACCACAGAAGAACAATCTAGCAAGGAGTGAGAGAGCTGGAGAGGTTATATGCAGGGCTGATTAGGATGAGCTGCAGCTGTGTAGGCAGGTGAGCAGAGTTGGGCTGATGAGGTGGGAGTGGCTGGCAGGTAGAGTGGAAAAATACTGCAGCTAAGTGACAGGAAGGGGATGAAAGACAAAGATTGTGACACCTATGGCGATTTTTTTTATCTCGGAATTAATATTGGCTACAGGAGGAATTTTTTCTAAGGTGCAGAAGATAAATTCTTACCAGTTTGGAGATTTTTTTTTTTTCTTTTTGCTTTAACTTGAACCCAGCTTGGGTGCGGACAGATTAAATCAGGTTATAACATAATATAATTTCATATCATATAATATAATATTTAGTTATTAATTAGGCTAGATAATACATGCCAACTGTCGGCAACCTAGTGTTTAACATCCACTATGCTTTGACTCTACATCCTCCACCAAGCGCCACAGCGGGTGGATGCAGATAAAGCTCTTTTCCTTATTTGGACATTATCATCGTGGTTTTGGGGCTCAATGGATGATGCCTTTCATAGGTTTGCCATGGACGTGCACACTCTGGCTCAACAAACCCGGGGTTGTGATAGCGAATTCATAGCCGGGGTTTTGGGACCGACAAGGCAGGTTAAGACGTCAGAGGATTTAGCAACCTCGAGCTCAGGCTTTGTCACAGGCTTTGTTAAGCCTCCTTTCTGGAATACCCCCAGGATAGTTTCAGAGGTGGAAAAGCTTTTCACTCTAACATGCTGAGGTTTTTTAACCCATTGACCACAAATTGCATCTCAGCTTATCTCAACCATCTAAATCCATGCACTGCATGTAAGATGACAGAGAAACATCAAGTCTGGTGAAAATTGTAAAATCCTTAAGTGAAATGCATTATGATGCAGTCAAACTCAGGATTTTTTTGTTTTCATGTCAGGATCTGATAGATGACCTGAAGGGAGAGCTGGGTGGCAAGTTTGAGACCCTGATTGTGGCTCTGATGACCCCACCCATTGCTTATGATGTGACATTACTTCGAAATGCAATCAAGGTAGGTACTACAGATAACACATATGATGCTGATAAAAAGCATTCACACTGCGTTGAAGGACAGTTCACATTGTAGACATTACTTCCAGTCCAAACAAAAAATGTCAAGTTTGTGGCATTCCTCCCTTTGACCTGCAGGGGGCTGGAACAGATGAGAAGGTGTTGGTGGAGATCCTCGCTTCCAGAACTTCTCAGCACATCAAGGACATCGTTGCTGCTTATAGACAAGGTAACACATCCACAGACACACAATCATTACTGTCCATCCATCCATCCATCCAGCAGCCTGAGCAGGGAAGCCCAGACTTCCCTCTCCCCAGCCACATCAGCCAGCTTATCCGGGGGAATCCCGAGGTGCTCCCAGGCCAGCCGAGAGATATAATCCCTCCAGCATGTCCTGGGCCTACCCCAAGGTCTCTCCTCCCAGTGGGACGTGCCCAAAATACCTCCCCAGGGAGGCGTCCAGGAGGCATCCTAACCAGATGCCTGAGCCACCTCACCTGGCTCATCTTGGTGCGGAGGAGTAGCGGCTCTACTCTGAGCCCCTCCCGGATGACCAAGCTTCTTCTCACCCTATCTCTAAGGGGAGAGCCCGGCCACCCTGCGGAGGAAACTCCTTTCTTGTATTCGTGATCTTGTTCTTTCTGTCACTTCCCAGAGCTCCTTACCATAGGTGAGGGTAGGAACGTAGATCGACCGGTAAATCGAAATTCTTCAACATGACGGACCGATGCAGAGTCCACATCACTGCAGACGCCACTCCGATCCGCCTATCAATCTCCCGCTCCATCCTTCCCTCACTCGTGAACAAGACCCCGAGATACTTGAACTCCTCCACTTGGGGCAGGACCTC
>JBBBVU010000004.1:17043364-17058839 GCA_037177055.1 Atherinosoma microstoma
ATCTACCTGGTTAATGCATCTTTTGAACAAAAAAAAGGAAAGCTAGAAGACAAAGATTCACAAAAAAAAAACAAAAAAAGAACTCCTCCTACCAAAAAAAAAAAAAAAAAAAAAAAAAAAAAATTGCTAAAATTTTTATAAAACAAAGATTAACAAAAATATATAAAACTTTCAATAGTTTTGAAAGCGTAAAAAATGTACACATGGTCAATCTGAGAATGCACATACAAATTCATTCTTTACATGTGGATCTGACTATGCAGGACCGAAGTTCTGACAGTTGATTTTGTGCAGCATGAAAGATGGACAGCTGTGACTGGACCCTACAGAGGAGACTTTATAGGTTTTTCAGTTGACTGGCATCAAAACTTCTTGTCAAATGGACTAAAAGGAGGAGTGAGGGGGTTGGTAGTCCCTCACCACAGACTTCCTGTTTGTTATTCTTCCCTTTTGTCCTTGGAAATGTTGAAGGATCAAAGAGCTGAAAAGTCCAGAGATTCTGAGAAAGATAGAAGCCATTTTAATTGGTCAAGCTGTCTTCTTATTCTTTATTACTGAGGGAAGATGAAGAGAGAAGTCAAGAGCTCAATACTTACCTCAAAAAGTAGATCAGTTCCAGTTCTCTTGACCACTGTGGAGAAAAATAATAGAAATAAATAAGAACTAAATCAGCTGTGGACTGACATGTTTTGGTGTCATATGACTGGACTTCCATCTTATATATAGATAGACTGCTACTCTATTAACTTGCATAGAACAGACTGGATTGTATGAACAGCTGTCCAATTACACAAGTCACATAAAGTGGCATCCAACTTAAGTTTTCTGCTTGTGCACTCTATAGCATTCGCATCGATGCAATGCATTAAAACTCAGTGGTGGGCAGGCCTAACGTTTGTAGCTGTAGCATCAGGTGATTTGATTGTACAGCCAGTGTGGCTGCTTGATCAATCAAACTTTTACCAATTTCCTTTGTAAGGTACTCTAGAAAAGTAAACCCATGTAAACAGAATTATTTCCAGAAATGCAAGAGGTCAAATCATTCGATCTAAATGAGATGTGAGAGTGTTGATGCCTGAAACATGTACATGCAAATCCTCCCTAAGACCTTAATTAGCTTGTAAGTGCTTATTCACAGTCATCAGGAAAGGTCAGGTGTTATAACATCCAAAGCTTTACAAACAGCTCTAGCTCCTTAAACCATATCCTCAAGTAACTGCAGAGCACTCTGAAATGAGCAGAAACTGGAAAAGTTTCAGCTAAATATGCCCAAAGGACTGAAAAAGAGGTAAACTAAAGCCCCTGTTTGGGTGTAAAAGACCTTTAGTGAGATCCAGGGGACTGAAAAAATGGAAGAATCAAACAAGTGTCCGTGTCTCTGCAACAGAAGTCTGAGTAGATATTAAAAAAAAAAAACTAACATACTTTGTTTTTGCAACAACGAATCCCATTATAATAGTAGTTTGAAGATGTTTGGGCTTTTTTTTTTACATGATGGCAAAGAGAATATTTTACAAGTAAAGAAAAAAATATCCCACCATCTGTTGAAAAAGCAGAAGAAAACAGGACGATACCTTTTGTAACAAGATAATGATCCTGAACATACCTCAAAACCTACAATGACTCCCACACTGTGTCATGTTGTAAGGTTTGCTATGATACCCGTGGTCCCTTTGACCTAAACATCACCTAAAATCAGACCAACAGGTGTAAGCTGATCATGACTTTCACAAAACTGGAAGCCCTCTGCAGGAAAAACTGAAGAACCAATCCAAAATATGAACTAAAAAACTTTCACTGCATCACATATTTAACTCACTCTGCTATTCACAGTAGCATAAATTAGAACCATGGTTGCTTTTACATGCCACCCCCTGCAGAAACCATAGTGTTTATTGCGCAACACAGCGGCAAAGCATTCAGGTAAACACATTTTACCCTTTCCAGACAGCGTCTTCTCACTACTGAACAAATCCAAGGAAAATGAAAAGTGGCAGATGCCTGATGAATGGCAGTGTCAGATGAAGAGCTGTTACCTCGTTAACAGGTGACAAACTTTTTCTTAGTTCTAGTATTTGAAGTAGGCAGAAGTTGAATGAAGAAGAAGAAAGTAAGAAATGCTACTGATGAAAAAAGAGGGATGACAATGAAACTTCCGTCTCAGGAGGAAGATGAAGTCAAGCTGACGATGGTTTGATGCTTGGTGTCGCTGTTATTAGTTGTCAGTTAGTAGAGGATCAGTGATCATCAATACCTTTGTAAAGGAGAGTGATCCCATTGGTCACCAGTCACATGGTGGAGCAGAAGCCCGCGGGAATCGAGTCAGAGAGTCACAATAAGGAGAGCTAAAACTACACACACACAGACACACACACACACATTCACACACATTGGGGAAATTCTTTATGAATTTGTGGAAAAATATAACTTATCAAAGTTTGGCTTCTCTATAGACAAAGATTTCCCTCCACCAAATACCCGCAGCATGCAAGCGAGCGAATTAGGGCAGGTCCGGCTCGTACCTGACCACAGCGATGTTTCCATGGATATCACACACTTGTTCATGATGATTACCTGTGTTAGTCATACTGCAACATAAGATCGAGGGAGGACAGATGAGAAAGATAATGGGAAGGCTCTTCTGAAAGTCACAAGGGTGGAGTAATCCACAGAGAGTGATGTTCATGATGTCAAAGCTGAGTAGTAACGGGAAAACCCACGCAAAGGGATAAGAAACCATGCTTGTGATTGCAGATTAAAACCAGTGAGAAAAGGCAAAGAGTGATCCAACATGTTCCGTAACAAAAAGAGTGGATATACAGAAGAAGGCAACAAGGTGCACAAATAGCTGACAAAAATCAGAGTGCAACAAGCCACGGGTAAGAGTAGCTGAAGAGGGAATAACAAGATGCCAGAACATGAGGAGAATCAATGAGCATGAAAAGGAACAATGACACAGAGAGGGAGAAAAAGATTAATTCTGCTTTTAATCTACATCAGAAAAGATTCTGAAAATTTAGGAGAAAATGAATCATTCTGTTGAAGATATAAGGTGTGCGTTTGTTCTCACTCTTCAAAGACGTCCTCTGTGTCCATCCGTCTGTAGTACTTGGCCAGTTTGACAGAGAAGATTATGCTGGGAATCAGGAGAATGCAGCAACCTCCCAGGCCAAACCAGAATGTGTTCTGAAAAAAAAAAAAAAAAAAGAGAACGGAAAAAAATATAATGTTTACTCCAGCTTCTTAAATGTAGCTCTACTGGTAGTTTTCACACCCTTTATTTACACAAACTAATAGAGAATATTCATTCATCTGGTTGTATATTTTGTATTTACAAGTCTTCACTAATTCTGCTTTGATCAACATCAGAAAAGATTCTGAAAAGGTTTACATTGCAAAATGTAACCTTTGTGTTGTAAAGATTGAACAGAAAAATGAAAGCAGATAAAAACATAAGTCTTCTTGCCATCTGACTAAATCCGACCATGGTAATATCATTTTTGCATGACTCTTGTACTTGTTTTTTAGAGCATGTGATAATAGCTTCAATAAAATCGAATGGAAACACTGGCAAATACCTGCAATAATGCTGCTGATGTACATACTACACACTATACACAAATGCTGTACTGATTTCTAAAACCTCTTCTTATATTCCTAACTTAGTTGAATTCACAATAAACTCTCACAAATTGGAGTGTATGATACATAGTGATATGTAAACATAAACTTTACAACTCAGCGGGGCTTCGAGTGAAAACAGTAAACAATCTATGCGCATGTGAGGCCCCGCCTCGCCTCAAAACAGACTCTGTCCCATCTCAGAGTGTGTGTGCAGCTTCAGAACATCCTGTTCTCGTACATGTGGCCGACTGCTTTCCGCCCCAAAACCCAGAGCTCCCCCAAACTGTCAAAGAGCCATTTATATTTTCGGTTACCATCCACATATATGAAAATACATGTAGTGTGCATACAGCTGTAAAATTATCTCAGCAGTCTTCCTGCTATAGACACATACGTATACACACAAATAATTAGTGATGTCTTACCACTGAGTCGACGATGAAGCTGCACCCTACTATCTCCATGCTGTCCACGATGTTGCTAATGGGTTTACACTGAGCCACCTCTGCAGTTAACTGTATGAGAAACATACACATGAGGATGTACAACACAAGCACAGGGTAAGAGTGGCATTAAATGTGAAAGCCACAATGTGCTAAATATTTGTGGAGATTTCCATTCCTGCTGAGTGTTCCTCTGATCTCTCAACATGTCTTCAATCACTGACTTCAAGTCAAATAAACTGTTAAAAAATCCAGAAATCTCTAAAGGTGCTCTAATTCACTAGAGCACCAAAACAGCTAAACTCAGCTGAGTCAAGGTCAGGAAGTCCATTGCAGTTGGGCAGAGAGACCATACAGTAAATTTACCCCTGCATTAACACTAGTTCCTTGTCCAAATTTCCTGATCTGGCTCCATCAACTGAAAAGGGACCCATGACGTTCCAAAGGGAGAAAAAGTCTGGAGGATACTCACAGAGTTTTTAACCCATTCTGTGTACTGTTTGAAGTATCCCACCAAGCTCTGGACAAAGCCCTTTGTTTCCTGAAAAAAACAGAGAAAAAGTTAATTAGGGTGACTGCAGTATGAACAGGTAGAAGGCTCCAAGGGTGAGCAATTTGCCTCGTCTTTTACAGCACAATTCTGTTGAATTTGCCTTTTTTTTCCCAACCAAAACTGCAAACTCTGCCGTAGCAATTCTACTACACCAAAGATAAACACAGTACATTTGATATTCCTTTTAGTCTGAAGCAACAAATCTGCAAAGTAACAGAGAACAGGACAAACGCCCATCACCCTGTCTTCTTACAACACTTGGAACATTTTAAACTCTGGATACTTCCAAAGTTTATTTTTACTGCACAAACTTGTCATTAAAGTCATGGTGTGTGGGTTTGGATTGAAATAATCTTTTGCTTTCTCTGTTTTATTTCATGGTGTGTAAATATCCTTTGGTTTAATTACGTTAGTGATTGTATTCTTACTTTCTTTCCCATTTTACTCATGTTTGGCTTTTCATTGGAGTCTCCCCTATTTCTATGTCTTGTACTATTGCTGTACTTCCTGTTTTATTTTATAGAGCCTGATCCTCTGTTCACTGCAGTTAGTTTTACCCTTGCTCTTGTCACAAACAAATTGTTCATTTTGCTCATGGAAGTTCTGAACTGAGTGAAATAACTACAAAAATGAGTAGCAGACATAATTGGAGCTGTTCAAATTTTGTACATTCTAGTAAAAGGAGTTTCAGTGCTTTCTTCATGACTTCCTGTACCATAGGAAACATTCAAGTCTTTCTTTTATTCTTTATGAAAGAAAGAAGATAATTCATTTCCATGTTAATTTGCCGTCACAACTTCCAAAACAAAGCACATTTATCCAGTTGCACTAGCTGTGATATGTGGATTAATATGTGGACAGTGAAGTCAGTGAACAGTATGTGTCAATTCATTGAACTTTCCTGCCTTTTTCCTTTTTGTTTTAACTTTGATGATAAAGTAATATTTTATATCATTTAATGCTTATATAATCCTTAGACATTATAACCTCTGTATAACAATGTGATAAGATTGCATTAGACAAAATATGTAGAATAGTTTTATAGAATATTAATTGAACATCTGTAATGTTAGTGCTGCAGACCCACATTAGAGCTTAGTGGAAATGTAGTTGGGTTCTTATTTCAAGTGCGGTCATCTTTTGTTAAGTCCTTGTGAATTTTTCCTCCCATCTTTTCTTGACCTCATTATGTTCTCCAACAATATTAAGGAGAAGAGCTTAGGAAAAGACCCACCACCCACCTGTTCTATGCTGCTGCTGATCTCCTCTCTCAGAACACATTCTACCCGAATTCCTGTGTTTTGCCTTATCGTTGACATTTCCCCTGGTTTATCTGCATTGTCTACTTTTTTGTGTCATTATTGTATTCTGTTCCCGAAGAATTTTGGGATTTTTGCTCTCTATCCACTAGTCAATAAAGTTGTGTGAGCTCATCATCTGCTAATCCTGGTTGCAAGTTCTGCATTTAAGTCATCTACCTTCAACCATGCACCATGAGAATTAATCTAAATCTATTTAATTTTGCAGATTTCACTATTAACCCTGGTTACCTTTAAAAACTCCACATACTGGATGTGCACACTTAATAAGAAGCTGATTTAATACTTTGGGTCACATAGTCTTATACCTGCTTCACCACATGGGAGGCATTATGAGTGATGAGATACTCTGCTGCATCAATGGCGCTCAGGATATTAGTGACTTTGACCTGAGACAAAAGGAAACGTTTATTTGGCACACATGAAATGGGTCCTGTTCATATGCGTAAGTTTATGATCTTTAATGTTTGTTTTTCTGAGTGAAGTTAACTCACAGGCAGATCATTGGACGTCCTCTGCAGGAGCTTGATGCTCTGACTCAAGGTGCTCTGTGTGAAAAGACAAAAACACAAACTGTTGTTGTTTATTTAAAAAAGGACCTACCTAAAGGTCTGTGTATACTGATGTACAGATACTCCATCAAACGCGTCACTGCAGTCACGTGAACACATGGACCACATCACAGGAAACACCTACAAAAAACACAGTCATGGTGCTGCTCTTTGACAGCAGCTTACCCGTGCTCTGACATATTTCTGTCATCATTTAATGAAAGAGAAGAAGGGAAAAGAAGGGAAAAAGGTAAGAGAAGTAAAAAAAAAAATGACACTCTTAGAACTGAAAGTAGCAGATAAAAATGTTTTTATTCTTATGGCTGTGGCTTGCATACGTGAGTATTTAACCATAGGAAGATACAAATCTTGCTTTCTCTGAAAATTAACTGAAAAAACAAATATACCGGTAGGTGATCTGCTTCATGTCAGTGTATATCTTAAGTGCATCATAAAATGGAATTTTGCTTTCAGGTAATGAAATTATTTATTGTGTCAATAGAAAAAAAATAAAGCTGATACAAATTAGTGCAGTGGGACACATTTACCATTGCCTGCTCCAAGGGCACCACCTGCTCTCTGTGAATGGTCCTGATGCTGCTGGCGTGTCCTTTTAGTGCGTTCTCCAGAGCTCCACGCGGCTGTTTAGAAAGAGCACATTGCTTTCAGGTACCTTTGGAGATCAATCTTTATGAGTAAATGAATATCAATTAACATAATGAGAGGTTTTTCATGTCAAGACTTTAGAAAAACAAATAATAAACCTGATCCTTGCCAGGTCTTAAAATTAGGGACCTCTGATGAACAACAGTGCATCACACATTACTGTATGCAATTTTTCATTTAATAAAAAACAAAGCCAAAATGCAGAATCAGTGTGAAACACGATGCGGACTGCGTGATTCAATGGTGTGCACCTAGCATATAAAATGTTAAAGTTAAGGACAGTGAGATGAGAATGAGAAAAACTGAATAAGTATGGCTTGTTTGGAAGAGCTGTCAGGGAAAAGCCTTTCCTCTCAAAAAGAACATGACAGGACAGCTTAGGGCTGCAAAGTTGCATCTGAACAAACCACAAGACTTCTGGAAAAATGTCCTTTGGACAGATGACACCAAAGTGTAGGTGTTTGGTCATGACTGGTGAAAACCAAATACAGTATATCAGTACCAATGTCTAACTCTTAATCATGAGAGAGGAAGGGTGATGATTTGGGCTTGTTTTACAACCAGAGGACCTTGATATGTGATATGGAGTTGACCATAAAATCCTCTGTATACCAAAGTATCTTAAAGTGTAATGCAAGTCCTGTATGCCTGACAGCTGAAGCTTGACGGAAATTGGCTCATTAACCAGGACAATGATCCCAAACACAAGAGTAAATCTACAGCACAACGGCTGAGAAAGAAAATAATCAATGCATTGCAATGGCTTTGTTAAAGTCCAGACGTCAACCTGATTGAAAGAGTGACAAAAATTTCTTTGCATGAGTGACAGACTGATAACATCATACATAGAAAATATTATTGCTTTGCTGAAGGTTGTTCTATCAGTCATAAGGTTTGCTTAATTTTTCACACTGCTTCTGCATTTTGACTCATTTATTGTTAAATAAATATTGACTGAGAATCTGAAGTTTGTATTTACCTAAGTTTAAGACTTATTTTGGACCAAGTGATCCTTTATCATGAGTAGATACATAAAACCTTTGACTCAAATGAAGGTGTACTTTGTTTTTCATACAGCTGAATGCTGAGTACAGCACCATGTCCCATGTGCTTTAATGGGCAAAGATCCTATACAACTCAAGAACCCTAACAGTGTGGGCGTATGTTCAGGGTGAATGGGCAGCTTGTTCAGACCATTGGCTCTGATCAGTGAGCATGCAGTAGTCTCCAGAGAAGGTTTTCAACTTTATTTTTGGACTTAAAGGCTTTAAAAGTTTATGTGGCATTCCCACATTCTGTAGTACCTGTCAATATTATCTGAAAAGCCATTAAAACACAAAGACAAGGGATCAGTGAATTGCTATTGGTCATGGAACAGTAAAGTGCTGTAAAAGGTGTGCTCACTTTCACAGAAATAATCAGTGAATTTAAAAAAAATCCACATTAGTTGTAATCAAATCTATACAATTTAAATATGCACAGGATTCACATCAAGACTGTGATGAGTATCAGAGGTATTTAGTAGGATAGCTCACTGTGGCGTTAACAGACTCACAATGACTGATATTTTAGGATTTTCTCTGAATATATTCTGTTATTTTAGGCAGCAATCAATCACACTCTCTTAGCTTGATGTCTCTGTTATTGTTTGTCCTTACACATTTTAAATCAATGTGCTCACATTTTCCACTGATAAATTACACTTTCATCGTTTGCCTTTGGTTTTGGCTATTAGCAGTCTCCCTGTTGTAAAGAAATTTGTTTACACAATAACAAGTCTCACCAGCTGGTCGGCCCGATCCTCTAGTTCAGAACAGAAAGACAGCAGATCGACAAGAGTGACTCCCTTGTTCACCTGAAACAAGAAATCAATTGTCTTCTCATCGGCAACAAAAGTAGAAGCCTTTGTGTTTATGAATGAAATAAAATAAAAGAATAAAAATCATCATATCTGTTATGTTTAGCTTGTTATTACCAACTCTATACCATGGAGTGCATACAAAGAAACACAAATAAAGCCAATGCATTCATTAATTTTTGGAAACTTGTCTTAATCTTCGCCAAAAGAAAAACAAAAAGACTAATAAGCTCACATGTGCTTAAAATTGTGTTCACACAGTCATTCAGCTCATGGACAAATACACACTGGCATACATAGATTACCTCAGCAAGATAAGCTGGATAGTCGATCTCTCCAATTCCAGAGTTGGCAAAGTTCATGAGGTTGTCTCTGCCAGCCTGCTCCAGCAGTGTGATGTCCGTCAGGTCTACCTGTACGCTTTCAAATACTTTGGCCAAATCCCTGTTGTACTGTTGCATAACAAACGTAATAAACTCTCAAGTTAGAAAGGTGAATATTGCTTTGCTCTGAGGGATCTGTAAAAGAGCTACAAAGTAGAGTGACACTTACCACACTTCTGTTGAGGAAGGAGTTGATGTTGAACATGGTCTCTAGCTGCAGAGCATGATACAAGCCGTTGTTATCATGGCACTCCCTGTCGGACAAAGACCTTGAGATCAAACACTGAACATGCAAATGTTTAACATGAGAAATTCTGGATGCGCACAAAAATGAAACTTATGATAATTTTGTTTTTTTTATGATAAAAAATAGGTAATAGCATATTACCTATACTTGAAAAAAAAGAGAGAGACTACAATTACAATACAATTAGCTTTACTGGCAACCTGTACAGGGTGTACCCTGCTTCTCACCTGGGAAAGACTCCAGCCACCCACTACAACCCTGAATAGGATTAAGCAGGTATAAAAAATGTAGGGATGGATAATTAGCTTTATGTACCTGTACATGCTCCCCAATGTCAATTCAATATTTGGATTTTGAAACAGCATCCCAGGAAGGAAGTTCCTCTTTTCAGGATGAACCAGGAATGGTGTGTCTATGATCTGCATACAAACAAACACACAAATATATGGATTTTCATCACGACAGAGCCACAATAAAGTCTGTACCAAAACACTGGACTGCACAGACAAATCTCTTTAAGACGAACTAAGACAGAGGGAGAGGGAAAAGTTTGACCTAGGTACCTTAAATAGCTGTCGATTAGCCAGAGGTTCACAGATCAGCTTCTCCACGTTGCCGCCAACAACAAACATGGCAGTAACCATGCCCATCAGCGCCCAGGCAAAGAGAAATGAGAAGCCCACCCCACTGTAAAAGCAAGAAAGACTGAAAGTCAAAGATCACATAGAAATATCCTTTTTGTGTGTTTGTTTGATTGTTGTTTCCTGCCTTCCTTAATTTGTTACAACCAACTATTTCATAAAGTTCTAAGTTTAATTAACCTACCAACCTAATGATTAATCTTGCTGTGACTGGGTGTAAAAGAACAAAAGAAGAATATATCTTGAGAACATTCATGTAGTCGCTCCTATAACTTGACAAAAAGTCAATTGACAAAGACCCAAATCAAACAACATGCATTTGTAATGTTGATTTGGATCTCTTCCAGAGACTCCCATGAACATTCTCTGATATAATCAAATGCATATTTAACCCACTGAATTTAAATTTCAACTGTTAAGACAAATGGTATGCCAAACTTGATATTTCACAACCACAATTGAATTTCATTTTGCCTTTTAAAGCCCCAAATATGGGTATCGGTCTCTGCCCCCAAAATTTCATATCAGTCGGGCTCTAATTACAGCTTAAAAATGATGGACAGAACTGGCCAAGTTAAAATGACTGCAGTCACTTTAACGTCCGCTCACAGAAAAATCTACTGTCTGTTCAGTTATTGAGCTGAAGTGTTGCTATGGTAACATACGCCATCAGCAGATTTCCTCCGGTATTTGACAGGCAGCCGCGGGTTGTGGGAGTAGCTTGCTTGTCGTAGCCACAGGTGCCACAAAACAGACCAAAGATGTTGAAAGCCAGAACCAGGACAACTATGCAGAGCACTGCCACACAGGCAATCCACCTGCAGAACAAAAAGAAGTTACAAAGATCCAGAGAAAAATTTGTAAAAAATTTGGCTCATTTGACGGAAGGATTATAGGACCACATAAGAAATCAAAGTGCTCATAGCTGACCAGAACAGCCATACTTGAAGGTGGAATTAATGCAAGCATGATTTTGTGAAAATGTTACTAACTTATAAAGACACAGGCACAAACCTGTAGAAATCCATCTGGTCAATCTGTGGGTAAAAGGATTCAATGGCCTTGTGTCTTTCATTAAGGAAGATAGTAAAATTGGCAAGAGAGGCTTCCACTGGGAACATCTTGGAGAAGGCAGTGATCTCGTTGCCAGTCTTATCCAGCATGCCTTTTACTCCTACACCAACAAAAGAAATAGGTACAAAATATGAAAGTTTTTTTTTTTTTCTTTACTTTTAGTAAAACACAAGAAATACAATTAATAAAGGATCTAACAGGAGGATAAGAACAGGACTTACGAGGCAGAGCTGTGTTCCATCATATACAGTGAAGCATGGGAGAAAAGAAAGAATATGAATGGTCTACAATCAAGACTCAATGGCCATGTTTACATGAGGGTTTTAATTCCTCTTTAATTCGGAATAAAAGTTAATTCTGCTTTAAAGAGCTGAAAAATGACCATGAAAAAACTTAATTCCGGATGAAAATGATCATTCTGAATTAAACTTACTTCCGAAGTAAGTGCCTGGTTTATTCCAATTTTATTTCAGAGTTAAATAATTCCTCTATCATGTATACCTTCATTCTGCTTTAAGTTAATTGTGGTTGTTCTGCAAATGCTTGTTCCCTCGTCCTGTTGCCATGACGAATATATACAGTGCTGGCCGCCCAAAGCAAACGTTGAACTCAAACCGGGTCTATTCACGTGAAAGAAGTATTATGCTAGAGACTAGCTACTGCTTCAAAACTAGGATAAAAATCAAGCGAAAATGGTTCTTATTTTGTGGTTTTTCCATGTTGTAGTTGAAAAGAAACAAAGCAGGAAGCAGAGTTTGTTTCCTTCCGGTAGACGTAAGTATGTCACTTCCGCCCTATCCAATCAGAACCCTTCCCAATCCCCAGATCTAAAGCGGAATTAAGAAAACGTGTTTTCCATGTAAACCTAAATTCTGAATTATTATTTCCATGTAAACCTGAAGGACAATATTTTAATTCCGAATTATTTAATTCGGAATAATTAATCACGAATTAAAAAACATCATGTAACCGTAGCCATTCTCATCTCATTTACAAGGCAGACATGATTAGACTACACGCATGCACACATTCATTTTAATACCTGAGACAATGTTTCTGGTTTGATCTTTAACCAGTCTTGGTGTGTCATTGAAGGATGCATAACCCTGTAGGAAAAAGCAAAGAGAGAAAAGAGCAGGATATACACGGTGCTTGAAACATAACGTTAGATAATATACAGCAGGAAACAAACACTAACCTTTTGAACAATGTTGCTGAGATCTATTTTCAAAACAGTATTTACATTTTCCAAGGCATGATTAACATCACGGAGCTGAAACACAGGTGAAAGAAAGAGAGGGAGATGAGTTAATTGAAGATACTGCATAAAATTGAAATTCTTGCTTCATTCATTTTAATTGTATTATTCCCATTTTCATAACCACTTAATTGAGTTTAAGTAGTTTCACATTACGTTGGAAAAGTCAGCGTTGATTCCAAGCTGAGGCAGTGTGGAACGGATGGCGTTGCAGGTCTGCGACACAGCTCCATTGGTGCAGGCAGGGTCGGACAGAGTGTTGGACAGGGAGGCACGCTCTCCTGACAGACTGGCCTGAAGTTTTCCCATTCCCTCCTGAAGAATCTCCAACGAGGAGCTGACATTCTCCAGCGCTTCTTTGGTCTCCCGCATGGCTAATGACAACAGAGAAAAGATAAAACTCATGGTTTTTTTCATTACCAAATAATGAACATTTCATAGTTAAAAATGGACACGGATTTGTAACCCACAAAGAGAAACCAAAACCACAACAAAAACTGCTTCTGAGATAAAAGTGGCTCAGGACAAGCTTCTGTCTCCAACACTGTCACAAACACAAAGTCACAAACACCGAACCACTGACACCAGATGAGCTCTAGTTACCTTTGATGGCACTCTCAACTTTTGCTATTGATAAATAGAAATGTAAGGAAATCATAAAACAAAGAAAGTTAAAATCTTGGAAGAATTTGCCTTTAAAATACATCAAAATTCTGTTTTAATAAAAACATATCAAAGATGCAAGTATAACATGATCATTAGCAAAAAGTGAGGAAACAATTCACAAAATTCAGGATTTTATTAGATGAGCTGCAACTCAGTCATATTCAAATCAGCCTCTGTGCAACAAAATCAAGGAGTATGTTGTAGCATCTAAAATTCTATCCATATCATTTTGTTTTGACGTGTGGAGAGGCCGTGTGTGTGTTTGTGTGAAGCACATGATGAACATAGTAGTTGAAATAACAGCGTTGAATTCTAGGTGTAAAAAAGTGACATTGATTGATCTTCATGTATCAGATATCTAAACTCAAATGGATGGCTTATTACAAGCTAATATAGTCAGAGTGTTACCTCCTGCCATACGCAGAGCCGTGTCCAGTGTGGGGACAACCTCTTTTTCTAGATGACTATGTATTCTACCACCCAGCAAAGGTCCAATATCTGTAAGACAGCACAGAAAAAACAGACAGTTTCATGTAAAGAGTACAGTTATGTAAATGCAAACATAGTGGATAAAAACAGTATGTAAACAGACTGTGTTTAGCTTACTGTCGAGGTCTGACAGGACTTTGTTCTTTGCTGTGGTGTACTGGGCCGTCAGGTACTCAATTTGCTGCAGCAGGAAAAAAAGGTAATATTAGAGGCGCTCTGCATATGCATGTTTAACATGGAACTGTTAGTGCGCTTGCTTGTGTGAAGACATACCGCAGGAGTGTTGTTAGCAAATGTCTTCAAATCTCTCATGTTGGTGTTAATGAGTCGTCGAGTGCTTTTGATCTGAGAGCTGATATTATGATTGGCAGCATAGGCGATAAAAACTCCCAGACTGAAACAAATACAGTCACAATCAGTAGAGAAAAGACATGCAGTGACCAGAGTTAGCCAGCAAAGGGCAGCATGGTTATGTAAGATCAGGGGTGTCCAACTCCGGTCCTTGAGGGCTGCAATCCTGCAGGTTTGAGATGTCTCCCTGTCTCCCTTGTTGTTCTGCCCAAGCATGTTAACCCACCAATCTGATTCAGGTGGGCTGCAGCAGGAAACATTCAAAACCTGCAGGACAGTGGCCCGGACTCTGGACACTTCTGTGTAAGATGAACTTCTGCTGTGTGGGCTTTCAAATATCATTCACTACTACAGAAGCCCATATTTCGAAAAATCAGGACAATGTCATGTTCAATTAGCAGATAAGCAAACTTTGTACAGTAAAAGAACATAACAAGATAGATAATGCTGTGGTCATTCAGTGAAAAGGTTTGAACTTTGCTGTTTGTTATGATGGCGGAATTATTTTAAATACTGTGGCAAGAAAAATACTGTAACAAATCTATCTTTCAAATTCCTGAACTCTGTATCCTGAATCCTGTGAGATTCATGACAAAACCTGATGAGATAACATATCTGCATCTCACCACACAGTGGCTTTATGTGTGTATTTGTGTGTGCACGAGCGCACATGTTTACGTTGTGAAAAGACTCATTCAGACAGAGGGGGGCCTCTCCAACTCAGCCAAGTGATATCAGTAACAACTTTCCCCACACAATTTGGATCTTATTTCGTGGAGCTACATCCTCCACATGGCAGGTCCATTTGATGCATGTTTTGTTTGTGAAAACTCCTGTTCAGTCTCCATTTCATTCTACAGCCCAACAAATCTGGTTGTAACAAGGTCTTTGTAAGCACATACTGCACACTGGTAAAAGTAACATAAGCTAACTGGGGCTTCAACAGTTATAATATGAAATTTATTTAACTTTGTATACATATCAAAATCAGTTAAAGACTGTAGTTTAACTTTAAACAATTTGACAGCTAATTATTCACCAAACACGACAGAGGAATCAGGGTGGACTCTCATCTGGAAAGTTGTGGTCCATGGTCTACAATTTAACCCCTTAAATGAGAGCCATAATAGAAATATTATTGCATGGAGTGGATTAAAATCTAGATGATGTAAGTGGACTATGCTCAGTGATAGTTGTTGTATAGTTGTAGCGTATGTTAAGATAAAACCATGTTGAAATTTATGTTGACAGGTTTGGTTTTTGTTTTTCCATAAGTATCTATCTATTTATCTATCTATCTATCTATCTATCTATCTATCTATCTATCTATCTATCTATCTATCTATCTATCT
>JBBBVU010000004.1:17058939-17072958 GCA_037177055.1 Atherinosoma microstoma
CTATCTATCTATCTATCTATCTATCTATCTATCTATCTATCTATCTATCTATCTATCTATCTATCTATCTATCCTTGCAAAAACCTGTTTACAATACCTGCCCGAGTACAGTCCTGTATTTTTCAACAGTTCATCAGAATAAATGATCTCGGATGCATACAGCAAAAATCTTATTACAATTACAAATCCCTTTACAGAGGGAATAAACTGGTGGATCTTGTAGAAAATATTTCAAAAGCAATAGAAAATAAACAATATGCTCTTGGGATATTTCTAGATCTAACTAAAGCTTCTGATACTGTGAACCATGAATTATTATTTAAAAAAGCTGTACAGATATGGAATTAGAGGTGTAGCAATTTTTTGGATCAGGATTAGCAGTGTTAAAGAATTGGTTCGATTCAAATAAATTAACTTTAAACCTCAATAAAACCAAATTTCAGATTTTGGGGAATTGTGCCATTAATGTGAACAGAAATTTAATAATAAATGGTACTGAGATTTGAAATAGAATTTCTTGGAATAATCACAAGAGACAAACTTAGTTGGAAATCTCATAAAATCCATATTGAAGCAAAGATATATAGATCACTAGCAATCATTTCAAAAGTCAAAATGTTCCTGAATGAAAATAACTTGTATCTTTTGTATTGCTCCCTGGTTCTGCATTACATGATGTATGGCCTAGAGGTGTGGGGGGATACATATAAAACTAATCTTAATCTGATCTTTATAGTTCAAAAAAGAGCTATCAGAATAGTAAACAAAGCAGCTTACAGGGAACATACAAACCACCTTGTTATTCATCCAAAAGCTTTAAAGTTTAAGGACTTGATTGACTTCAAAACTGCACAATTTATATACAACATAAAGAACAATAACCTACCTGTTCATATTCAGGGCTTGTTTCAAAAAAGAGATCTTATTTATAATTTTTGAGGGGGGGGGGATTTTCAAAAAAGCAAATGTTAGAACAAATATAAAGCAGCATTGTATTTCTGTTGTTGGGGTGAACATATGGGTGTATATGTATATATATGTTGTTTTTGTTTTGTTTTTTTGCATCCTGTGGATTGGGATTTGTGTATAGTGCACTAAAGTAGTTAGTTAGTATTATAAGAGATCATTTACAACATTGGCATCTTTTCTAATTTGGTTAAAATATTGTGTACTGGGGGTGGGCAAAATAAGCTAATGCTTCTGCATATTCCCTTTCAGACTAATATATGATGTTTTTTGTTTTTGTTTCTTTTCATTATTCGGGATGTTTGAATAAATAAACTGAACTGAAATGGAAAAAAAACGGATCAAGAACCACAAAAAGAAGGAAATTGACAACTCACATGATGAAGATGGTGGTGGCGACGAGCGAGGCGGTGAAGAAACCTCGGTGACAGTCTGCATTTTTCCTTTGCCTCTGATGCATTTCTCCTCCACAGTTGTCGCAGCACCGACACATGCAGAAACACGTGGCAATGATGGGCGTGAGCACCACAAACGCGATACCGATGGTTCCACATATTAGGAATCCTGCCTCGTAGTGAATCCACTGCATGAAAAATGTTTGTGATCTCATCAGTTCACTCTTTGACTTTCACATAGTCATTTTTGCTGTTTTGTATTCAGTGTCAGTGAAATTTCAGTTTTGAGGACTTTACCTGTAGCAACAGGACGACGTTTTCTGGCTGTAACGCCAAATCGCATGTGGACACAAAGCCATCATGAGAGAAAAACAAAGTTAAACAAAACAGGGTGAGTTCGACAGTGAAACAAAATGTAGAGGGAAAACATTTGCTGATGAATCTAACTCAAATTAGGAATTAAATAAGACATTTTTTAAGGCCTTAGGAGTCCTGAAATGTCATTTCTAACACACTTTAATGCTGAATTATCAAGACATTTGCAAGAACAGAATCTTTTATATGAGTTTAGTAACATGCTCTAGTTTAAACATTTGAATTTATTAGCACATTATTATAACTCTGCCTTAATTCAATCAAACATACCTTTCTCCATTCGTCTAATTTAATTCCTCCCATGTTTTGCTGGATGACTTTAACAATAACATCTGGAAAAAAAAGAAAAGATATATATATAAGTGCTTATATAAAATTAGAGAAGCTGTCCTGCAACATAATAATCAACAGCTCAGTAGAGATTTACAGGCCGTTCAGCTGGATGAAAAGGATGAAAAGCAACGTTGGAGAGAGAAATATCTATTTATCTGTTCACAAGCAGACAACACAGATTACATGGAATCATTTTTTAATATCCCAAGACAGTATTGTGGCGATATTTCTTCAAACATCTAACAGCTGTGTGTTTTTTCGGGACTTGTTTCAACTGTGGAGTTTGCCAATGGGGACTTTAGTTTAGTCCAGCTGTCAACATGTTTACTGTATATAGGTCATCCAACACTAAGCCTACCTGCATGGTGACTCACCCAAACTGTTACTCAGCAGGTAAAAACTGATTCCTTTACACATACACTTCCATTCGCACCTGCATACAGTCTCAAATTACATGTATGCATATTCATCAGTGTTATACTGAGCGTGTAAACATAATGCACCACTTATCAGCATCTTCAGCTTCAAAAGAAATCTAAAAACAAATTTATGCATTTGAAAATATCCTTGATGTGATCATGCACCACTTTTAGCTTGACGTTAGAGCTACGGCCTATTTTTTTCCATTATTTGTTGGTTGATTGTTTTTCATCAAACCAAAAGGAAAGATAAAAACAAGACCACAGGAAGTAGATTGTTTTGTTTTTTTATCTTTGAAAACTGAATACTGTCCCACACCAGGTCTTGAAACCGAACACAACAAGCAGATGGAGGCCAGTTTAGCATTTGAATGCTGACGCAGCTGTCATACATGCACACACAAAAACGTGTTTCGATCACCTCAGAGGACATTGCCTTGACTTACATTAATTCCTTGAATATTTACCCTGACCACTTCTTGCCTGACATAAATCCCTTTGGCCTAAAGTTAACCTGCAACCAACCGGAAACTCTGATCAAACCAAGTTTCAACCTTTGTGATTCATAGTACTGGGACATCTACAAGTTAGAATAAAATGGCAGATTTATACGTCACATGAACCGAAGCTCCTGCCTTCTGCTTGCACATCTGCGGACCCTCAGGTGAGATAACGACACAAAGAGTTAACAAGTAAATGGATTTAATTTGGACTTTTTATGATCAGGTGTATTAAAGTCTAATTCAAGTCATCTGTGCTTGTTAAGACAATATTTCCATTACAGAATGTCGTTATTTATTTATTGTTGTAGTTTTTGAGTATTTTCTTCTTCTTTTTTTTTTAAACTGACAGGAAAAAGACATCAAATGGTTGCTATGGTCTTATAACTTCTTTGGGAATTGGTTTGCAGTGACATGTAACAAAAGAAATCAACAAATCCTCACATTTGATAAGCTGAAGCCAGAGCCGACCAGATCAATCCCATAAAGAGGAATCACAAAGAACAGTTCATTTAGGGTAAATAATCCTTTCCGGTGAATAAAAGGAAAAGGACGAGTGCTTTGGGGTTTCTTTCACGACCATATGGTTAATCCTCTCAACCCTATCCTCTTCTCATGGTGAGAGTTTTGTTTTGTTTTTCTTTGATTTGTTACATCTGTATGAAATGTTAAAAAATAAAAATAAAAATGGCTGGCCTGGAGAATGTGCCACAGTCTATCAGACTAAAGACATCTATCGCTGGAGCTTACCCTGCAGAGATAGCATATGAGCACATCTGAGTTGTGTCAATGCCACCTGTTGTTGCTCAGCTACTTAGTTAGCATTAGCTACTGAGGGCAGTTAAGCTTAGACAGCTTAGTTCAGTGACCCAGTATAAGAGGTAACTACTGCAAAGGAAGGGAAAAGAGGGGATAAACAACCTTTAGAAATAGACGTTTCATTCATTGGTATGATATAATCTATATGAGGGTTGAACTTACACACTTCTAGGCTCAGAAGCAGTTTTTTTCCTTTAAGGACGTTAAGCAAACTTTATATCAAACAGGAAAACACACTAAGAACACACTAAGAACAGTGTTATTCTCTAGTGCTGCTATGTTCACACTTAATGTAATGATGTTTTTATGTTTGCACTTTGAAGTGTCCATTTCAATTTCATTGTATGCTCTTACAATGAGACTAAATGCAGTGCAATAACAAGAACTCAAGCAGCATGTTGCTTGCTGACATTGACATTTGAGAAAAAGAAAACAGGAAGCCAAAGAAAATGAAAAAATTAAGTCTTTGATTCAACTACTTAAGCAAAAAGGATGTTGGTGAGGGTGAGGTAACCTATGATCACAGAGGAGCAAGTGGTGGACAGAGGTGTTTTAAAATGTAAAATCCCATTATATCTGAATAAAGTTACATTCAAGTATTAATCATGTATCGTTTTGTTTTTGTTTGTTTGTTTTTTTTGTACTCTTTTCATTTCATAAGCTTGTCATGCTCAGATTTAGGTTTACAACACTCCATGAATCATGACAGCCACCACCCCCAACCCTACCAAGATACTGTGAACTGCATCAGATTTGCTGAAATACAGTTATGCCATGTTTACCTTCCTTTGAATTGAGCTTACATTACGGCATGTTTCAAAAGGTGTTAAAAAACACTATAAGAGCAAAATCTGGCTGCAGCTAAAGTAAAAGAAAATTACACAACCTTCTCAGAGCTGGAGCAAAACTACTAATAGAATCATGTGTAGTATTTTTCAGCCCTCTTTTCACTTGACACTTGTATTTGACACAATACAAAAACAAGAAAAGATCATCGTCATTAGAATCTATCAGTCCATCATGTTTTTGCTCAACCTTTTGTTATTCACTCTATGAAAACAATCAAAAATAAATCAGTGGCCGACTTAGTGTAATGCTCCATAGCCCGAGGCAAGTAACAGTAACACAATTAACAAAGATGTTTTCCAATATTTTGCGTTGATTAATAAGTTGATTGACAGCGAGACAAAGTATAAGCTGCCATGTTAAGTAAAAAACACTGAAAGCTCTGTGTTTGAAAAAAGGCTCACTGAAAATGAATGTGTCTACAGTAGAGCTTGACGTTAACAAGTTTTATAAGAATTCCACCTTCATCAGTGTGTTTTCATTTATGCCACTTGCTACCCTATAAACATGTCCACAACCGATCACAGTAATTAAAGCCAAAAGACAAACACCAGGATATGACCCACTTTGTGTGCGCCTGGGCATGTGTTTGCATACTCGTGTTTGTCCCTATGCCATCTGTAACACTGGTAGCAGACTAGTGTTAGCATTAGCTCTGTGGATGCTAATCCTCTAATCCACCCTGTGTGTATCAGAGGGATAAGACACTGCCTCCTCACTGACTAAAAGAATCCAAAATGTCTCTTCAAAACCCAAGCTTTGGTCAGGAACCAGTAACATCTCTCTGAAAAGCAACTTGTGTTTTTATGTCTATAATATGCAAGCTATTCAAGTGAGACCTTAAAACTGATGACAACTCTAAAATTACAGGGATTTGAAGAAACTTTGACACAATTCCCGTTAAGCTAACAGTTCTTACACAACTGCTACATTAACTTTCACTAATGTTGCTTTATAGTAGCCAATGTAGCTCTATCTTGTAGGTTCCCTGCTCTGCAACAACAATGATCAAACCTAAACTCAAACCTCAGCCATGGCAAGCTTACCACAACATTCATTAATAGGGTATTTTTAACATTTAACTGTTGTTACATTTTCTAGTGTAATTGTATAGAGCAGAAAACAATATACCAAAAATCTACCTTTGTCTCAATGTACAATATCAGAAATGCAAAAGACTTCTTGGACTGAAGTTGATGGTAGGCTATAGACCTTTTCCAAAGCAGAGATTTTGACATGAACGATGACAAGCACAGCATGCAGTCCTTTTAGCATACCTCAGTGTAACACCACATATTAAAAGGTAGTTGTTTTATATCATAAGTCAAATCACTATTCCAGTATTACAAAAAGTCTTAATATCCCTTGTTTTCTAAATATTGTATAACCCAAGCACACATGACTGTGTATACTGGAAATTTTGCCTAATAAGTCCAATGGAGAAACATTTTCACAGAGAAAAAAACCAATCTTTTGTAACCTTGAACTACAATAATCTATGACTATGGTTGCTGCAGTTTTCCAACTTAATGCTTTAAAGCCCCTTTTTTAGATGGTAATGTAGCTTGCTAATGATGTGAAGTGGCAACATTTTTTCTCAGGATAACACATTTTTTAGATATCTTTTAACTGATCGCAAATAACTATTTTATCCATATTTCATTTATTCAACAATTATAAAACTCGTGCCTCAGAGCAAATTCATGAGTGGACAGGCAAATCTTACTCATGGTGTGACACTGTGCCTTTTTTAAATAAATTTTAAAGGAATGTATTTGATCAAAAAGTTGTAAAAACATTTCTAAGCTTTAAAAGGAAGCTCATTTATATGTTATAAAAATTTAAAAAAAAAAAACTAAAAAAAAACTTACACTGCAGTACAAGAGCACAGACAGAATATTGCAGCATATTGGCCACAAGATGCAGAATCCATGCCAAACATCGGATGAGCTCAAGGTCATAGGGCTATTATTACTCATGGGTGAAATTGTGCTCATTTAATTCCATTTTAATCAAAGTCTTTTTTGGACATGTTGGCATCTCTTTCAGATAAACACAGTGTCATCATTAGTAAAATAAAGAGCTCTTTTCAGCTACTTCAAATGCAAAAGTTGAAACCCAAATGACATAGGGACAAGTGAGCAACTTTGCCATAGAAACATGCTCAGAGTTGTTTTGGTGACTGATGGACACACAGATTCTGTCCTCTACTCTTTGAGTCAAGGGGCATCAATTATTGGTCAAATTCTCCGGGTTGTGCACATTCACGATAAGAAAGGCACACCCACCTTTGCTGCGCAGTGTAATGGGCTCGACACACGGGGGGCGACAAATGACAGCGACAGGCGAAACACATCGCCACCCAGATGACACAGGACGCAATAAACTGAAGTGACCTCGTCAGCATCGCTCGTCTCCAAGAAATATAATTGGTTATGAAACAGGAAGAAATTTGGACATTTTCAAAGCAGTCTGTGACAGACAAGGCATCAGGGATGAAAAGTCAGAAGATTTTGCCTGAAATCTTGCTGTTGACTCTACTCTACATATTGCAAACAGTATGTTGAATATCATCACGGACCTCACCTTATAATAATTTATAATATTGCTTTGATAGGCTATGGCTTACACCCTGAATTGGACAAAGCGGTATAGAAAATGAATGATAAACATGATATTATCATTGAAGTATCAAAGTATGGGAAAGTGGGACACAGGGGAAATAATCTGATCCTCCACGGTGAAAGTGTTTGCAGACTGCAGCGTGTCGCCTGCTCTCAGCTATTTGTTCAGTCACTGAAACCCTCTCTGATTGGTTGAAAAATTTTCAACTTTCTTGTGTCGCATTGCAAGCCCCCGTGTGCACGTCTATGTGAACGAGCTTGAAATTTCACATGCACGCATGTCATCTGTCGCTTGGCTGAGGAGCACAGGCGATTTGTTGTGCCAACGTTTGTACCAGAGACTCATCCAACGAAGACTGCTGGATGAATGAGGGCCAGTACAACGGGGGATTTGAGACCACGCTTTTGCTGAGGACCGCGTTTCCGATCCTGAGTCACAAGCTGTGAGTAAAACCTGTTATCTGTTTTGTTTCAATTCATTATGTGTGAGCAACGGTCAAACTAGCAAAAATTGTTAGCAAACAGCATTACTACCTTGTGTAGCGATTACCTCCTGGTTGTAACGAGTTTGATTCTGTTCTACTTGCAATTTCTCGCTTTATTGATGGCTCGTTCTTTGATTGTTCATTTCCTTTTGTTTTTATAGATCGAAGCACAATATGATCCAAAATAATCCATATAAGTATATATCCAAAGCAACAGAAATCCATCTAAGCAATGAAAGCAAGTTAAAAGAGTCCAGTAGAAAACTGTTTGCCTCTCATCAACAACACCTGTGTGGAGTGATGCGTGACCTTAAATAACCCCAGCACTATCCAACACAGGAGAAACACAAAAATGTAACATGACCCCTAGTGGTGAGAAGGAAACTTAAAAAGAAAACATGGCTCCTACACACCAGCCCCTAATTGCGTGTGGCAGAAGACATAGTAATTACAAAACTTAAATTAAAAAAGGAGCCACAATAACAAAACAAAACTTAGAATTTCTTAATGTGCATGAGAGTATATTTTCCCATAATGTTTGTGTAAACATATCATCTTTATATCAGACTGTGGCTTCACATAAGAGACATATTTTTTTTGTTACAGGTCTTTCAAACACGTTCGTTTTGGTTTGGAGATGAACCACACATACAAGACCTCTCTTATCTGGAAATGTTTTCAGAACTCTTCACAGTACCCAAGAACCTCCTGGTATTGTGGAGTCCATAACAATGACAACCTCTCAGGCACAAAACCTCTTCCCTCCTTGGCCTTTTCTTTTTTTAAAAATCTTTTTTCTTTTCCGTGGATGGTATACATCGTGGTGCAGTATAGTCTATACCTTACCATTTGTCACCATCAGCTGATCGCGCTGCATTTTTTCAGCATAGCCATTATTTATGACTTCCGCAATAAAGTTAGTGTAATTCTCATGACACTTGGCATTCCTTTGTAATTTCTTTCTTGGACCAATGATGTGTTGCAGAGCAATGGAAATGTTGTTTGGCACTGAGACGTCTTCCCTTCTGAAAGGCAGTTGTAACTTATTGTGTCCTTTCTCGAAATGAGCAGAGCGTTCCATTATTTCCAAGAACCTCTTTTCCTCTCTTGACATTTCCTCTTCTTCTATTGAAGTCCTTTCATTGAAGTCATAATTGTACTGGCTGGTTAACAACTCCTCAATTCTGTCAACTGCAGTCCTGTTGGTGTGAACTGATGGGCAGCCAGTCTCTCATTCACTTCACTGCAAGCTTGCACTGTACCATTTATGACCCATCGCAGTAGGGTTTTGAATGCGTAGGGCTCATTACCCTGGCGGTTAACCATCTCCCAAGGTTCCATTAGCTTGGATGCATTGGTGCCAACAAGGAGATCAACCTCAGCATTTACGCGAGGAAACCTTATTTCTTTCAGATACGGCCATTTATTCAGCTCCTTTTCACTAATGATGTTATCTGTAGAAACAGGCATTTCCCTTTGTGTAAATACCCCAGGCATTTGGTAGAAATGTTTGCCAGATAATCCTGAAATCTCCAGGCCTTTAATGATGGAGGTTGTCACTGTCTTGTTGTGACCCATGGTGTGAAGGTGAATCTGGGCATTTTGTCCTTGAATGTTCAACTTGTGAAGGAGTCTTTCAGAGCAGACATATCTGAGCTCCCTGGATCCAAGAAAGCATATGTTTCAATAACCTTAGCTCCCTTTGAACTCTTCACTTTAATAGGCAAGATGGGAAGAATAACTTTATGGTGGCCAGCCCCTGTATGACCACAAGTGGAGGAAGTTTTGCAACTTTCTTTTAATTAATTCATATCCTTCCGGTTAACCTTTTCCTTTTGTCCAATATGTAGAATGCTGGGATGCATTTGACTGCAGTGTTTGCAAGTAATGCGCCTATCGCAAATCTTGCTTAAGTGTCCTGTGTTCAAGCAACCAAAGCATAGCCCTTTCTACTTTAGAAAGTCAAATTTTTCCCAGTATGACCTTTTTTGTAATTGCTGACACCATCCTGTGAACAAAACAAGTAAGAAGAGGATTTTGCTCTTATGGGCATCACTTTATTTTCATGAGCAGCCATTTCGAATTCATCCTTGACAGAAACATTAGTAGCAAAGCTATTTCTTCTGAACTGTGATTTTTATTTGAGACATATTTGGTCTTATTGTTCTTTTAATAGGTGTTGTGTCTTGTATGAAGCCAAAAACTGGATCTGATGCAATCCTGGTCTGCTGCTCAATGAAGTTGAGGATGTCTGGAAATCGTGCCCTTTGATCCCTTCTTTCAAGAATCTTGTTTGCCTTTGTTCTCTACTTTTCTCTGAGCTTATAGGGAAGATTCTGAAGCAGAATTTTCATGTTAGCTGGTATACTTTATTCCTCCAAATATTGTAATTCCCCTATGCCTTACAGCACTCGAGAAGAAAAAGTCCATATGCCTTTAGTGCCTTGACATCCTCACTTTTGACACTTGGCCAGCCAGTGACCTTCTCCATGTAAGCTGCTGTTATATCGAATTCATTTCCAAAGTGTTCCTTTAGCAACCGTTTTGCTACAGCATAACCTTTTTCTGCAGTCATGTGCAGACAGCTGCGTACCATATCCCTTGGTTGTCCTCTGGTGTACTGCTCAAGATAGTACAGACAGTCTCCTTTACAATTGGTCTTTGCCTCCACACAATGCTCAAAAGCTTTCATGAATGAATTGAACTGAAGTGGATTTCCATCATAGGTAGGAATTTCCCTGGGCTGTTTGCATTTGAACAAGAAGAGCAGTTATGTCGTTATGGAGGTCTCCTGCTGGTTGATTTTGGGATAACAGGTGGACTTATTTGTGACACAAAAGGCTTTGAAACAGTGTCACCTGTACAAGCTGGGTTGTGATGATCATGGGATGCAATAGGATCAGCTGCTACATCTTTAACCAACAATGGCTCTGCATGTTTTTGCTGTAAATGAAGAGATGTGCACTGTTGTGATGGCTGAGAAACAAGTGAAGCAGCAGGTGGTATGAGCAGAGTAGGCTTGACCTTAGGTTTGGCTCCATTCCATCTGAGTGTTTAGTTGCAATACTGCCTCTACTACTGCTCTGAATAAACTTGTGCTACATTTTCTCAATTAACTGACAAATACTAACTAATAGCATTTAATAGATTTGCCTGATTCTGCTGCTACCCCCTACATATGAGTTTGTTTTCTTATTATTGGCTCAGAGGACCTGGGAGCCAATGTACCGGTAATATCAAGGCAATACTGACATGCCATATTCATACAACAAATTACACAATTAATGCAATGAGTGATTAAGAAGCCTGTGTGCTTGGTAAGTGCATGACTTGGGTAACATATTCATCAATATTATATGCATGTAAAAGTTGATGTGGAATCCAGGTGGTCTCTACCTGTGCGTGTGGTGAATCACACTGGAAAATCCATGGCAATAGCAGCATATGGCCCGGTGGATTAAGGTATTATGTGGTGATGCAGGTGACAGAGAAAGCCTCCTCTAATCACTGATTTGCTAATTGATTACCCAGCCAGCGTCCCTAGCACTGGGCACCAAAATGGCAGCAACTTAAAACCTTCAATCCTATTGCTCTGTGTCATCCTCCAACGTGACCACTCATAGTTCAACATACAACACACAAATAAAACACTTTTAATGAGGTGTAACTCCGTATATCTATTACCGGGCTACAGAACAACAAGGAAGCAGCAGTCACTATGAAAATAATGACCAGGTGACAGGCTGAATCACCTGTCATCCACCTCAGTGTTGCAGCATGGACCAACATATGATCACATATGACTTATGACAGCTATTGATCCCATTAATCTACACATAAAATTGGCTTATATGCTCAACAAGCACATACAATTGCAGCATGCCATCCCTTTACACTTGTGCACTTTGCCATAATAATTGTGGGTTTTGATTTTCTTTTTTTATTCAGAATGAAATTAAGGCACAGATCCAAGAATCAAAGAGGAAGAACAAACAGACATTTACACACATGTATCATCACCAGGATTGCGCAAAATAACTTCTGCCACAGCAGGCCCTTTGAAGTTTTGACTGTTTTTTGGACTTTGCTATGTAGTATCTGATCTACAGCAATCCCTCGAGATTCAGCTATGCTTAAAAGTTAGTTAGGCCAGTGGTTTCTATGCGTTTTGAACCTTTATACCAAAGCCAAGTCTAAATGTGTCACTACAACATCGATCATGACGTCAGTTTGTATGTGAGTGGTAAGGAGTTCAGAAAGGGGATTATTTTTAAGACCTGTGTACATAAAAATATCCACTGGATCACCATAAAAACAGATTAAACTACAAAGATAAATACTTGATAATTCATAACTATACATATTTGTCTTTTTCATTACTTAAACTATATTTCAATAATGTTACTTCTGGATACTTTGGGACATCTAGTGTGAGTCTCATCGAAATTATGTTTGGAAGCATTTACATGTAGCCCTACATGGATGACTTATGGTTTAACCAAATACTAGCCTGAGGAGTAAATGGTCTCTCGTGTCAGTATGACTGTCAGTGTAACTATAGGCCACCAATTTTTTTTGAAAACATTAAAACAAATTATTAATAAAATTATCATTATACCTCAGGTGAGGTTCTAGCTGTGTAAAACAACCCCATGCTTAAATTCAACTCATACACTTTTCCATTCACACTCAATCATAATGTATGACTGTTTGCAACTATGATGCGCCTTTAAGAATTCTGCATTGCTTGTAATCCATAAGTAGGCTACAATGAGCTCATCTGAACTTAACACAACCCTCTAATCAATGCTCTTGTATATATACTGATCACAGCTCGATATGTATAGACATGCTGCTTAAACACCTATTGCATGATACTTTATACTGATTTAACTTGCATTTCCCCCTAACAGTTATACATGGTTTGATAATGACCCATCAAATTTAAATACCTGATTAGAAATGTCAGCCTTATTAGCACTGCAGCTGTTTTTTCATCACCATATGCTGCAGTTTGGATTGCATTTTAGCAACAATGTGACCCCAAAGATGTAATGTAGTGTTCACATTTAACAACAATAAAACTGAATTAAATTGCACAAGTCCTTAAAGATTTGTGCCTCAGACTGCACAAAATCTATTTTGAAAAAAATATTTAAAATGCTTTTTTTTTTCCAAAACAAAACAACAATTATACAAAACACAGGCAGATGATATGTATTCAAGATATCTAAAGGAAGACTGATTTTAATAATTTAAGAATAATAATGAGGGCAGAGGATGGAGAGATGAAAGGAGAGATTAAGAGGAGGGGGAGAGGATATTATCTTACCTTTGGGGAAAGAGTTTGGTTGAACCACATAGAGAAACGCATGGACAATGTGGAAAAGGATGCCTATGGTCCCTGGCTCGTAGTAGGCATGTGTATCGTAAACCGCCGACGGTACAAACCCAAAATCCAGTGGTTCCACTGGTGGAGGGGAGCGCTGCCTGCGGGAGTCCGACCGGATCTCAGCCCGGACTCCGTCCTTGTCATCTGCCTGCTGCTCGCCGCTCGTGGCCCCCCAGTAGAGCAGCAGGACGAGCCACTTTGTCCACAACATGGCTCGGAAAAAAGTCCAGCTCTGTGCGCAAAGACAAGGGAACAAATAGAAAACTGCTAGCCCTAGACGAGCTACAGTCCAGCTGGGGATGGAGAGGGGGTCGGATGACACCTGTCCCTCTCTTGGTGGTTTATCCCCAAAGCACCGAAACAAACGTCCAAAGCAAAAATGTTAAAACTAAACATCCAGCGGTCGAGATTGTAGCAGCCGTTAGTACGTGGTTTCTCGATATGGACTCATCATTGACATCTTCCCAGAAGACCCGCGGCAGTAGATGTGCTTGTTCTCCCGGTGTCCTCGCACTTACTTTCCGCGGGCTAGGAGCAGCCTAATCTCACGTGCACGAAGAGGCTCAAGAAGCTCGTGCCCGCTAAAAGCTCGCCGGGGCATCTGTGGCGCGTGACAGCACACCGACCAACCACCTGTCGATGGTTGTTAATTTCATATATCCACGGCACGCGCCCCTTTTCACGGTGTACACGCTGACTCGTGAAATCGGGAAAAGTGCAGGAGGGAATGATTGGCTTGAGTCTGTTCAAGATATGGTTCATGATACTGTGGGCCAGGGGTCACCAACCTTTTTAAAACTGAGAGCTACTTCATAGGTACCGAGTCATCTGAAGGGCTACCAGTTTGAAACACTCTTCTGAAATA
>JBBBVU010000004.1:17073058-17101963 GCA_037177055.1 Atherinosoma microstoma
TTATTATTAGCAATAGTTTACATTTCCAGATGTCCATTTCTACATTTAATATTTCACTAGCTAAAATTATTTTCTAAAATACTGTCATTTAAAAAACTCTATAAATGCAAGAGTGATTAAAAAAACATTACCAACAGAATAAAACAACATTTTTAACTCAGCTCACTGGTGAGTTGTGTTATTTTTAGAACAGGCCTGTGAGCAACTCATATGGTCTCTGGGGGCTACCTGGTGCCCGTGGGCACCATGTTGGTGACCCCTGCCATATGTCCTCGTGTGCATTTAAAAAAAAATATTATTTATAATATTATTTATTTATATCAACTAGGGTATTTATAAATTTCTGCAGCAACGAAAGACTAATCATCTCCAAAAACCTACAGAAAGAATATAGGCTACTCAGACCAGAAGAGACACAAAAGACCCCAAACAATGCATCTGTCATTTATTCGTGTATTTATTAGCGTTTTTTCTTAAGCCATTGTTTATTTTTAGTTGCTAAAAACCTAAACAATTTGGTCATAGTGTGTCTCTGGGATTTAAAAAAGAAGAGAAGAAGACAAACTTCTTGACCCCTTTGGTCCAGGCCTGTCTATAGGCCCATTCAGTAAACCATCCATGATCTACAATGATTCAGCTAATGACTGTTGTTTTGTATCTTGATGATTAAATGTCACACTTATCCATATTCAAAGTGGCACCGCATGGTGACTGTACTATTTGGATTAGAAAAAAAAATGTTTTGATTTGTAAAACAACTGAAATGCAGGAATAATTATTTGCCCAGAGGATTAGTCACGTTATGATATGTCAGTATAAAGACCTTTTTTCCCCAATATACCTTTCCATTCAAATTTAGGCCACTAGTATGACTATCCCACTGTAGTGTAACTCCAGAACAATATTAGCTATATTATATTATAATACATTTCAGTATTTGTTGACAGCTATTACTTTTTTTGCTCAATCATATGATCAGTCTCATTGCTAAATCAAATCGATCAAACTTTATTTATATAGCCCTTTTTCATACATGGAAATGTAACTCAAGTGCTTTACATTAAAAACGTAATGAACACGCCACCCCCCCATCCTTACCCATCAACTCCGCCTGACTATAACTATAAACCCACAAGTCTTCCATATAGCCTACATAACATATTCATCCACAAATGCATTCATACATAAACCCATGTACATAAAAATGATGTCTCAAAGTGCTGTCCTAACCCTCACCAATCACAGCAGGAGAACTAAAACACTGGAGAAAATTATATAAAACAATATAAAATAGAGTAGAATAATGTAGCGATTGCATTGATTGGCCTTCTGGGTGGGTCATTTGCATATTTTCCATCCTTCTTTGTGGTGCTTTGTTCTGCACCTTATGTGTATGTGATCCATTGATAGCCTCCCTGTGTGATTAGTGTTAGGCTGTTAACTCTGGAGTTATTCCTAATTCAACACATCACATGCTACAATACAATAAAATAAGATAGAATAAAAAATGTAAATATATAAACATAATAAAAATACCAATCCTAGTCTGGAAAATGTTTTAATTAAAGGCTTTACTAAAAGGCTGTCTTAAGTTGAATCTTAAAAATATCAACACTGCTCTTAGGTTGTCTGGACTGTTCCAAAGGTGAGGACCATGAAAGCTATGTTTTGGTCCCTACCTTGGGAATAAACAAAAGACCAGACCCCGACGTTCAGAGGGCCCTGGGAGGTTCAAAAACTAAAAGGAAGTCAGATAAATACTCAGGACTAAAACCTTTAAGAGCTTTAAAACTAATAAAATTATTTTAAAATCAATTCGGAAGCACACAGGAAGCCAATGCCCCAATGAAGAGATTTTACTACTGGTGTATGAGCTCTATTTCTGGTCTTTATTAGCAGACAAGCAGCGGAGTTTCTGTGATTTTAAGCTGTAGTGGGTTTATATTCTTTTTAGGAAGACCGGGAGAGCATTACAATAATCTATCCTGCAGGTGATAAAAGCATAGATCAATGTCTCTGCATTGGCCTGAGAGAGGAACTGTCACACCCTGGAAATATTCCTGAGATGAAAAAAACGTCTTTGTTGTGTTTTTAATGTGAGATATAAAATTTAGATTAGAATCAAAAATGACTCCAAGGTTTTTACTTCTTCAGTTGGATTAAAAGAAAGCAATTTTAGTTTTAAAACCAGTCCCCCTCTGTGTGCTTCGGGGCCAATGACTAAAACTTCTGTTTTGTCCTGGTTGAGCTGAAGGAAGTTTTCTGCCATCCATGTCTAAAATACAATCAACAAGGTCACCTATAGGGCGAGCATCACCAGTAGACACGGCAACACAAAGCTGTGTATCATCAGCATAACTTTGAAAGTTGTTTCCTGGTGATACTAAAAGGTTGGGATAATGTGTAAAATAATAACAGAATGTAACTATTTGCTCTTTGAATATTGAAACTGTATAAACGTATACAATGATTTTAAGAATGCTGGAAAATAAAATAAAGACAACTACTGCTTGAATCTCAAATTACTGATCAGATTAATTAGTATCAGGTCAGTAACATGACTGAGTATAAAAAGAATAGACTGGATAGAGAATTAGACGCAGGGCAACTCAGTAGGTTGGGCAGGTGAATAGAAGGTTGTAAGCACTTTGGCCCTTTGCTGCATGTCATCCCCTTCTCTCTAATTCAAATAAAGGTCACTAGAGCCTTGCAACGTCTAGGGTTTTATTATCTACTGTTCATCTGTAATTCCGTAATATAGTATTAAAAGATTTAGAGAATTCAGAGAAATCTCCATACATGAGGGACAATGCTGAATACCAAAACTGAGTCTGATTTTAGGTCCTTTGGTGCCACAGTACATAGGAACACTTGAAAATCATTGGCTGTGTCCAAATGTTCCCTATACATAGTGCCCTATATAGGGGTCACATCATTTTCTAGGGCTGTCCGAATGTCCAGAGAGAAAAAAGTAGTGCACTTAAAATTACTGACAATGCATCTTGAAAAGTAGTGAGCATCGATGGTCACTAGACTGGTCAATGTAGACCTCAATGCATTGTGAGCAGGAGCTCAAAATGCCACAAGAAAGAGGCGAACACATCAAGCGTCGAGAGACGACCTATAAATGTATCATGTCATTTTTTTATTGAATAGAAATGCAACAAATAAAGATTAAAATAGGCCTACGTAGGCTAAGGAAATAGAATATTTCACATAAGAGTTTGGATTCGATTTGAAATGACATCTTCACACATGTCGTGGTTGCCGTGGTGACACCAGGTAGTCACGAGATCTGTGGAGAGGAGAAAATAGCCAGCTTTGTGTCCGAATCGCCAACAGAATGAGTGCACTATATAGTTGCTATTTAATGCAGCCCCATGTAGTAAATGAGGGGTTACGGGATAGTGTGGACATTCAGACACAGCCATTGTCAGTGAGAGAGTGTGCGTGTGTGTGTGTTTTTGTGTGTGTATATATGTCCCAAAATTTGCAAATTATGGTTTTCATGTTTAATATGTTTGTTTAAGATTACCAGTAATGGGTTTTAATTAACACAGCTTTACATGTTGTACACTGCGCCAGTCTTTTTCAGCACAGGGTTATGTCCTTGAAGCTGCTTTCAGTGGACCCGAGTATAGTGGTGAGGAAGGTCACTAAGCAGCTGAAATTTTGGCAAAGACAGATTTGAATCCATCCATCCATCCATCCATCCATTGCTTATTCCGCGTCGGGTCGCGGGGGCAGCAGCCTAGGCAGGGTAGCCCAGACTTCCCTCTCCCCGGCCACATCAGCCAGCTCATCCGGGGGGATCCCGAGGCGTTCCCAGACCAGCCGAGAGATATAATCCCTCCAGCGTGTCCTGGGCCTACCCCGAGGCTTCCTTGCAGTGGGACATACCCAAAATCCGCCTGTAGTTGGAGCAAACCTCCGGTCACCCTTTTTAAAGAGAGGTACCACCACCCCAGTCTGCCAATCCAGAGGCACTGTCCCTGATGTCCACGTGATGCTGTATAGGCGTGTCAGCCAAGACAGCCCCACAGCATCCAGACCCTTAAGAAACCCCGAGCGGATCTTGTCCACCCCTGGGGTCCTGTCACCTAGGAGCTTTTTAACCACCTCAGCTACCTCGGCCCCAGATATAGGAGAGCCCGCCCCCGGGTCCCCCAGCTCTGCTCGCTTTTCTGAAGGTGTGTTGGTGGGATTGAGGAGGTCTTCAAAGTATTCCTTCCACCGACCCAAAACGTCCAGAGACGAGGTCACCAGCCCTCCATCTCCACTGTACACAGTGTTGACGGAGCACTGCTTCCCCCTCCTGAGCCGCCGGATGGTGGACCACAACCTCCTTGAAGCCATTCTCCATGGCCTCTCCGAACTCCTCCCATGTCAGAGTTTTTGCCTCTGCGACTGCCAAAGCCACGCTCCGCTTAGCCTGCCAATACCTTTTGATTGGAGTACAAAAGGCGTAAAACCCAAAGCCTGCTTATAATACATGTTAACTAAATGTTGAATTCTTGATATGATGGTGTTCTCTTCCATCCTTTCTTAAATTGGAGCTCTGCATGACACAATTCACCAGCTAAATGCACATGTGAATTATGACATCCAAATCCAGAGCATCAGTTATTCATAAACTGATACTGAAAAAGTCCCAGTGAGTGTGAATACGTGTGATGACAGAGATCCCCTTCACATGGTAGTTCAGGCGAACAGTGGACTGCAGTGTTTTCCCTGTCAACAGAGAGTGCAGTGACTCCTTTCACTGAACCAACTGTCACTGTTCCCAGCTTTCACAAACTCAAACACACAGAGGCATTCAAATTAAACCAGAAAGGGTTACCAAACAAAGTTTTGTTTTATTCTCCTATCATGTAAGGAGAAGCATTACACAGATGCATTGCACATGAAAAATAAAACAAAATGTCAGATTCATACATGTAGTAGCAAGATCCATTCACGCGCAGTAAATGATCTTTCACACTCAGTTCACACACATTTTCATAATGTATTGACTGTCTTTATGCTTCTTTCTTGAGTATGCACTTATTTACTTCACTGGTTTGACTGTGTTCCTGTAAGAGGCTGGACTTTGCCCTGGATGTGCCCCTCATGATATTACCCTTATATTTAAATCCCAGTTAAGCAAATCTGAAAAAATATGTCTTCACTGAATGATAAAGAAAAAATACAAATCTTGCACCCTGTCCATCACTTATTGGTCCTCTCCACCTGCTGACTTTAAGATTGCAAAGGAGTCCAAGACCCATGTCTCCCTAACCCCCCCCCCCCCTTCCCCTCAGTTGTTTCACATTAAAGATGAAAACATGAATGCACTGTTTTGTATGCAAACTGGTAAGAAACATCAATGATTCTTGATATTTTGGTTTTGTGAAGACAAAAGCTGTTCATGGTTTGCATCATTGTTTAAATTTAGAAATAATAGCACGAGAGAAAAAAACAAGGCCTAAGTTGACTTGATATGATTAACAGGCATATTGCACAGCAATTCAGACCAACTGATAGACAAGCAGACTGAAGCAAGATCAACAGATGACAGGAGTTAATTTAGCTTTTTTTTGGTTTTGATTTTCTTTTCTGTCTTTTACAGAGCCTTCCTGTTTCTAAGCCCTTGGGTTACCATGTTTGTCTGCACACATGAAATCTTTCCTCTATTTTTTTTTAACTTCATAACAGAACTGGAATTGCAGACAACAATTTAAGGATCAGATCTAAAATTAGTTATATTGGGCTAAGTGTGGCTGTTAGTTTAAATCTATAGCCTGCTGATAATTCTATCAGAGATGACTTGAGAATATTTGGGAAGAAAATAAATACTATGAATTAAAATATAGCCCAAACTTGAGTGACTTGCCGCTCACCTGTGACAAACAGGGACATCTTCTCAGTGCTTCAAAGTAAAAACATTAACACAAACTGCATCACGCCAACACTCCAAAGATGAAGCATTCATGCAACGTGTCAGAGGTATTATGTTTAACAAGTTGAACTGCACATGCCCTCATTGTTATAACTCCATTTAAACAATATCTCTTTAAATTTGTATTGGTGTGTGTGTCTGCAAAATGGAATTAAGTTTTCAAAAACGTGCTTATGTGTTGATGGGTCATGGTCCTGCTGAACATGATACATTTAGAAAAAAGATCTGACACTTGTAATATAAAAAAACTGTCTTAAATATTTGTATTTGTCAGACTTTTGAAATAAAAAAAACAACAACTTTCAACTAACAAGTTTAGTTTTTTCTAAAAACAACTTTTCGCTGTATGTATAATTGTGCTTTAGAACACACACACATACAGTCCGGCTGTAATGCTCGCATAATCACGTTTGACTTCGCAACTGCATTTTTCTCCTTCTGTAACTTGTTCCACTCATGCTTCCCCTGTCATCGGCAAGCATGTCTGTGTGTTGCCATGACAGTCACAACCAACTTCCAGTGTGTACTTGGTTCATTGAACACAAAAAGGAAGAGCTGGAAGGGCCTGACGGGTCCTCCAAGGTAACAGCTTTGCGCCTTGGCTGGTTTACTCAGTAATAAATAAATAAATACGCGAGGGATCAGGAGCATAAGAATGAGTCAGGTCTGAACATCCTCCAAGACCCTTGTCTACCCCTGGACCCCACTGTTGTTGCCAGGACACTGCACCCACTGGTGGTTCCTACAGCTTTCAATCTATTCGATTGCCACAGATGGTGAATCTGTCGATCTCCAACAAGTCTTTTTTGGGTGTTCTGTGCTTGAGTTCGTCTCCTTCCAGTCCTGTATCGACATTTATTGTTTTGTCATCATCATCCTCATCTGGAGTAGTCAGGAATGTGTCCGAGTCACTCTTGGGGAGGATGGGGGCCGCACTCTCTGCTGCATTTATAGGCTGAGAAATGTCTGATGCCAGGGATATTCCTGCTTTGTCTGTCGGGGGCTCTGTTGGAAAAAGCAGTGAGTTTAAAAGCAGAGGTATAAATGCTTCAATATGTAATTTCATGAAGCTGTATTTTAACAGAGATATGACAGGGTGAGTGGACAACCTGGCTGTGGTGCAGTGTGACCATGTTTGGTCCGGTGAGCTCTGGAGTTTGCGCGACTGGAAGCGACTGAGGGAGGAGGGTCAGAGAGTTTTTCTTCCATGTTGGCCTCTTTGACGAACATGCAAGATGTTCCAAGGAGAACAATGCTGTTGAGCACCTTCAGAGTGATCATCCTGCTCACAAAGACACACAAAAAAAGTGAATCAGAAGCATATTTTTTCACAGCAAAATATCGATATCTAAAAACACAGTAACACTGCGGCCATAATATTCAATAATTACCCCAAATAAAACAGCAGCACACACATAAAAGAGAGCGAACCCTGAATCTTCACTGAGCTGGTCACCACTCTAATCAACTGAAATAAAAAAAAACGCAGAAGCATTAGCACATTATACTGAATATACTTTAAACATTAGTAATAGCACTTGATTTCCAAGAACAAAAAGAAAAACAAAATCACTGACCAGCAGAGCTAAAGGAAGGGGGATGAAGCCCATCCTCCTGGACACAGAGTCACTGTAGTCTGTGTAAGCCTGTGAACACATTTAACACAGAATTATCTGAAGCATCAACAAGCAGCACTGTCCTCTGCTTGCTAAATTAATGAATCACTCGGCACATGGCATTTCTAATCAAATTTTGACATAAAAACCAGGAGGGGATGAGTGGGCATTTACTCAGCACTCCAAAAGACAGTTTTTTTCTCCACAGTTTTTTTTAATCCCACGTAATGATTAGGGAATAAAAAGGATTTGCAGAATGCACAATGACAGACATGTTGGAGAAATTACATTTGCAAACACGTGATGCTTCTGTGTAGGGTGATAAGACCATAAAACTAAGTCTGCCTTCAGAAATTCTGTTATTTACTCATTTAGAAGCTGTAGGTGGTCACTGTGGATAATAAATGATGAATTGTTACTGAGTGGATTACTAAAACAGACATTTGGATGTGGTTATTTGAACAAACTAGTGGTTTAGACTTAAATTCAGCATCTTATAACCTATGATTAAATAAAAGATATAAACACTTTAAGTCAAAAGGTCTAAAACTGTGACAGAAAGAAAAGGTTTCTGTAACCCCCAAACCCAGTTCAAGAGTTTCTAAAACTGCTGAGTTCATTTTAGTTCACTTGCAAGGTAAATGCTAAAACCTACAATCCCCTCACAAAGGATAATTTTCTTCAAGAAACAAAATGTCATACAGGATTTTTTTTGTCTCATTTGCTACCTGGGTTCTCTGTCTATTTTTAGAACTTGTGATATAAGTAATGTTTAATGTCAATTAATCACAAACATTGAGGTACAGGTAAGACTTTGTTCAACAGGTCAGTGGAGAAACAGGTGACATTTGATCTTTTTCACTCACATTTTTCTGTCGACTGCTCACAAGGTCAAAGGCAAGGCTTGCGCGATATTCACCATATACCTGGGGGAAAAAAAATGGCACAACATTCACCAGAACAGACCAGAAACATCAAACCATCAATCAAATATACACAGCTCAAAGCAATAAAGGGAACACTTAAACAACACATCTTAGATCTTGATGGACGAAATATTCCAATTAATGCATAGTGGAATGTATTAAGAAACAAAATAACAAAAGAATGGTCAATGTAAATTAAAATCATTAACCCATGAAGGTCTGGATTCAGAATCATACTTTAAAATAAAAGTGGAAAGATCAGATCACAGGCTGATCCAACCTCTGCTGAAATTACTCAAGACCATTTAAAATGAAGTTCAGTAGTGAGTGTGGCTTCCATGTGCTTGTATGCACTTCCTACAACAACTGGACATGCTTCTGATGAGACAACGAATGTTCTCCTGAGGGATCTCCATCCAGACCTGGATTAGGATTAAGGCATCAGTCGATCCCTGGACAGTCTGTGGTGCGACGTACCAGTGATCGATGGAACGAGACATGATGTCCCAGAGGTGCTGGATTGGATTCAGGTCTGGGTGAACAGACAGGCCAGTCCATAGCATCAATACCTTTGTCACGCAAGAACTGCTGACACACTCCAGCCACATGAGGCCGAGTATTGCCATGCATCAAATGGAACCCAGGTCCCACTGCAGCAACATATAATCTGACAATGGGTCTGAGGATCTCATCTTGGTACCTTGTGGCAGTCAGGGTACCTCTGGCTAGCACATAGAGGTCTGTGGGACGCTCCAATGATATGCATCCCCAGACCATCACTGACCCACTGCCAAACCAGTCATGCTGGAGGATGTTAGAGGCAGCAGAACATTCTCCCCGGTGTCTCCAGACTCTCCCACGCCTGTGACATGTGCTCAATGTGAACCATTAATGGCTGGTGAAGGTAATTTTGTAGGACTCTTGGCAGTGCTCCTCCTGTTCCTCCTTGCACAAAGGAGCAGATAGCGACATTGCTGCTGGGTGTTGTCCTACAGCCCCCTCCACAACTTCTGGTATACTGGCCTGTCTCCTGGTATCTCCTCTATGTTCTCTACACTGTGCTGGGAGACACAGCAAACCTTCTTACAACAGCGCGCATTGACGTACCATCCTGGATGAGCTGCACTACCTGAGCAACTTCTGTGGGTTGCAGACACAGGTGACCAAAAATCTGCCAGGAAGCATGAAGACAGGGAAATGGTCTGTGGCCACCCCCTGCAGGACCATTCCTTTATAGGGGTTGTCATGCTAATTACCTCTCATTTCCACCTGTTGTTTATTCCGTTTGTACAACAGCAGGTAAAATTGATTCTCAATTACAAGTTACTTCCTAACTGGACAGATTGATTTCTGACTGATATTGAGTTACATGTTAATAATTATGTGTTCCTTTTATTTCCGTGAGCAATGCACATTTACAGAGCAGCGAAGTAAGGATTAAACCACAAGCACCTGTGCATTATACGGTTTTAATGCACGACGCAGAGTCTAAAACACCACGAGGCGCAGCGGAGTGGTGTTCCTCTGCGAAGTGCATTAAAACCGTATGATGCACGGGTCCAAGTTGTTTAATCCCCTTATACCATGGTCCCACATGGTAAACATTTCATAACAAATTATTATTTTTTCACACATAACTTGCTAAATGCGCTGAAGTATAGGAACTATTTTATGTTTGCCTCGATGTACTTTTCATGCTAAAGAAAAGTTCCATGCTGCAACGATTCTCTCATTCACCTGTCAAAAGCCAGCTGATCTGAGCCAGTTGATTAAGGCGTTGCTATGGTGACGCCCTTTGAGGAGTTATACTGTATAACTGTAATTTAACTTGCCGAACTACGTGTGCGTATATACGAAAATAATGCACGCCAGTTGCCATTAGAATTCTCACTGACCATGGTATAATGCATTGTAATGATAGATGAAGAACTTGTGAACATATTAGCTTGAAGTGTATTAGCTTTTTGTTTACTTTTGTGTGTGACTGTAGAGTGAAGATGGTGTCACATTTTCAGCAGGTGAGCCTAATTTAGAAAGATTGTGCAAAATATACATAAAAATAGACTAGTAAAAATAGACTAGCATTTATTCACAGGGGCTTGAGCGCTAACAAGCTAAGTGAGTTTGTGTGACCAGATTTGACAGACTGAAGATAAAGGAGTTAATCCCTTCCTGTTACATAACCATGACTGGGATTTGAAGGAAATAAAAGAGGAACAGACTAAGTGAAGGAATGAGGTGTGAAACCAAGAAGATCAGAATGAAATGAGGAAAAGTGGTTCAGGTTCAATACTGAAGTTCTGGGTGGATGAGAGTTCAATAAAGAAGAAAACGTCTACATGTCCTAAACTAAACATCAGGATAAGAATGTTAGTGTGAGGGGAGAGCGGCTTTAAAGCCTGTTAAGACTGAAAGTTTATTTGTGCAGATGATCTCAACTCAAGGCCCACTTAAAAGATCTTTCCTGAGCTTTTAACAGTTTTTCCCAACAATTGAAGAGTGACTAGTTAGTCTGGTGTCAAGATAAACACGAGATGCAGATCATTAAGTTATACTGTTAACCTCTTTAGATCCTTTTGCTAAAAAAAGAAAAGAAAAATACTTAAAGCAAACATGTATTTTGTTGGTTTTACTCTACAGTGAAAATGGTGTGTAGCATACTAATTAATCAATTGTAAAAGTATTAACTCCTATAATTAACAGTAAATGTAAGAAAATACCTTTTTGCAATCCAAAACATGAAATATTTCTAAGAAATGTGTGGGGTTTTTTTTTGTCTTTCAATCAACACTATCTGGTAGCTTCACTCAACTTCACTTTCACAAGCTAAAATGCTAAAGAAAAATAAACAGCAGCAAGCCATACCAGCTGTCACAACTTAGAGTAAAAAAAAAACTCGATTGATGTACTTTTTTACTGTCAGTGGAGAGAGTTCCTAGAAATATAACAGAAGAGCATGATGGATATCTGACATCCAAAAATGTTCTGGCCAGAGTAAAACTGTAGACACTGCATCAATGTGACACACAAATTTAGCTTGCTTTTGACAAAGAATTATTTGAAAATAAGTCAAAAAAGAGAAAGTTACAATAAAAAGGATGGATCAGAATGCCGAAACCTATTAATAGGCTCATAGTTCTATCAAAATTCTATATTTCTGGATTAATAGTATTGTACAGCACTTTATGCAACTGGGGTTACTGTAAATGTGCTATATGAATAAACATGACTTTGAACTAATGACACTCCCTTATACACATTTATACATTAGATAATTAATATTGGATGGAAAGAATAGAGGGAAACATCTAAATAATCATATGTAGCTTATAAACTGAGTAAAAAACAATCCAATGGACAAACTGTGAAAGTAAACAAAGGACTCACATCAGCACTGATGTCATTGAATTTGGTGATGAAGGCGTGCTTAACAACATCCACTGCAACCTCTGAGGTTATCACCATGACAACGTCTGGAAAGAGCACCCACAAGTGGTCTAAAAACAAAACACATCAAAAGCAAATCAGAATAATGAATATATATATATATATATATATACACACACATACACACACCATATGAATATATACATATATACAGTGTAGTATGTATTGTTTTCATAGCTTGGATTAGTTACCAGGGTTCCATGAAAACTGCTCCATGTTCCTTAGACAGACGATGAGCAGGAGGATGTAGTTGGTGAACCTCTCCTTTATGTCTGTGGGAAATAAAAAAATCAATCCTGGATTAACCTACTTTATGCTTACTGCAGCTGAGCTCGATCCCAGAAATTTACCTTGGATTAAATAAAGTCTAAAGGCTAAGGATGAAAATAACAAAAACGTGATTTTTCTGAAAAGTGTCGGTCCATCTCACACATAATTTTACCACTTACCACTATTAGACATCTGGAAAAGGTTATTCTTCTCAAACTTCTTGAACACACTTCCTTTTATCTCCACAAACTGCAAAAACGAACCAAAACATCATGATTTGACTCTTGGAGCTGAATATGTTTTTAACAGGGTCAATGAGTCTGTGTGTGATACTCACATTGTTTGACATCATTATTGTGAGTAGAGACTTGTTGTGAGAATTGAAGGCTACGTTCAGTGTTGTAGCCTGGACCATGATGAGGATGGCATGAAGAACTGGATAGGTACAAGCTAAGGAAAACATGTGTAGTACTTGCAGTACAAGAAAGTTCTCTTTCATATTACTTTTAACTTACACCTTTTGACTCAACAAAAATGTCTTAAATTGATGACCAAGCAAACCAAAAATTTTACAAATTCCCATTCAATTTTTTTGTTACTTGATTTGTCATGCACAATATACTCAGTTAACTATCAAATGTACAGAGAACACCAACAACTTCCAGCTTACAACCATTGAAAAAGATATGAAAAGAGATAAAAGCTCACCTGATGTGTACCAATAGGATCATCTTCAGAGACTTTTTTGCATTTGAATATGGATCATCTTTCTTTCTACCTTTCTTTCTATTCCTTCTTTAAACTTTGTCTAAGATAATCTTAGCTCAAATGATTAACTTGCATATTAACTAGTTTGGCTGCAAATGTAGAGCCCTATGAAATCGGAAACACAGATTTAGACATTAAAAACGGAATTCACCAAGACCCGGTACCAGCGTTTATCTGGACCCGACCCGCGACCCACTTAAGCATCCAGTTAAAGTGTGTTTATTCACCCCGTCCCTTCTTCAAGGCATTATTTTTGTTTTTCGTTTTAATATTTAATGTGACATTGCTTTGTCTCAGTTTTTATTTGCAATGAAAAAATTTAACTATAACAACGCAGTAAATATCGGCTATTTGACAGGTTTTTTTTCTCTTTTTTTGTGCAGAACCTGCAGCGTTCTTTTAAACTTGCCACTTAACCCCTGCTACCTCTCTATAGTCCCTTGATTTGCTTACTCCCGCTGTGTGCTAAGTGGCAGTGTGGCGGGAATCCCAGCATGATCTTCACAATAAAGTAAACCTCGTGCCTGATCAGTAAAACTCTGTCCACAAGAAATAAGGAAGACAAAAAAATATATATTTCCACCCGCGACCCGCCCGCACTAAATGAATATCCGCCTGCACCCGTACTTTGAAATTTAATTCTGTATTTTTTGCAGGTTACCTGACTGCAGGTGAGGACCACCTGCACAAACACAAACAACGGGATTTTTTGTATGATTTGTATGAAGAAAAAGTATTATTTGACTAGTGCCATGTTTTGGCCTTAAATATGTTTAAAAGTGTGAAAGCATTAAAACTTTCAGTTGTAACTGAATAAAATGTCTATATTTCATTACTTTTACATTGTGTTGGGCTTAAATTTACAATAAATGAAAAAAAACGGAATTCTCAAAAATTAAAAACCGAAAAACACCGAAAATGGAAACAATTTAAACGGAATTTTGGAAAAAATAAAACGGATATCATAGGACCCTACAAATGATTGTATTTTTCCCCCAGGTAAGATATAAATGCAGAAGAGCAATCCCATATCCATCTCAGTGAGGATACAGACATAAAGCACCGCCATGAGGAAGTGAGGAATTACGCCTATGTGAGCTCTCTTCTTCTCCTTTGGCTCTGTGGCTGTCCAGTACAAAGCGTCCAGGATGTCCTGGCCAAATGATGAGAACAGGCGGTCTGCCACCTGACAACGGAATAAAGGAAGGGTGGCAGGGGAACAAGACAGTGAATCATGAGGTGGCTGAGGAGAGGCATAATCACTCAAAAAGATCACTCAAACTATCTGGGTGTACCTCTAACATGTTGTAGATAATGTAGAGTTTTATAACAGACTGCCCCCTTATGAGGTGGTACATCATGGAGTAATCCACATAGCTCATCATTGAGTAGCACAGCACCATAATGAAGCCTTTCAGCACATCGCACACCTGGGCTGGCTGGAGTAAGCGGGAGCCGCTAAACCATACACAAATTAAAGAAAAGAACATTTTACCAGATGAAAATACCTAGAATGGAAACAGAATGTAGGCTGTTAAAGGTTCAAGCTGAACAAAATCTGAGAGAGCTTTACTGCCCTCCAGAGGTGAAGAAAAATCTTGCATAAGATTTTTAAACTTTGTTGTGCATGAGAAACTAAATATTTAGTTTGAATGAAAACTTTTACGAGATGTACTACACTGAAATATACATTGCAGAAAATTGGACTTTGGTTAAAACTGTATAAAAGTGGTATATAAGGATTTTAAAAAATGTATAGAAAAATAAAACAAAATTTAGCTTAAAACTAACTGTGAACAATGGGAATATTTGCAAACATGTACTTCTAATATCAAAGCATAAATGTTACCTGAGGCCACAGCATGGCACAGTGAATAGTTGTAAAAGGGCCAGAATCACTCTGAGGGGCAACAGGGTGAACACATACAGAAAGGTATCCAAACAGAGGAAGAAGCCAAATGTCATCAACTACAGAAAGAGATTGAAATAACAACAAAATAGAATTTAAATTCATATGACAATTATCAAAACTGTTCTAAACTAGACCCTTGTATGTTTACCTTCTCTAGTTCCTTAGGGATGCGGAGGCAGGTGTAGACCCTCTCTCTGCGCTCTGTGTATTTTGCTTCATTGTGTTCGAGGAAGTAGCCTCTGGTGAGCTCTGTAGTTATAAATCTGAGCAGAGACAGATCTGGAGATGGATACAAACAGAGATAAATGTTAAAAAGTTACAATCAGTTGGCCAAACTTTGAACACTCAAAGCTTTGCTTTGAGTCTGCCAACCTACAGTACCAAAGAACAATAGAAAGAAACAGGAGGATTGGACACTCATGTTTGATGTAAAGGTCTAGCTCTCAGTTGGAGCTCCAGTTCACAGGTATGAAAATATTGATGTCAGGAGGATGCTGTGCAAGCCACTGAACATTACTGGAGTTCTATTTGTTCCTTTTACATGTTAAAATTAGCTTTAAACCTTTTGGTGTCTTAATTTTTTTGTTGTTGTTACATTCTTTCTTTTATCCATGACATGCAACTTTATATAATTTGGTATAATCTGTTCATGAAAATCTTGTTACTTACTACATATATTTTTCTCTTTATTTGGTTAAAACCTGTCAAGAAACAACTTCATAAATGTTCGAACTCTCCTTCAATCTCTCAATATCCTTTGCTCCTTGTCTCCTTACTTCACAACCACAGCCTGTAACCTCACCCAGAAATCAGTGCAATGATCAAACAGTCCACAATATTTCACACAGTATCCAATATTTGTTATGGCTCCAGGGAAGCTCTATCAGACAGAGCTGTTCTGGAGCCACGATGTTGGGTCTGTTTGTAAATTGAAGGAGCAAAGCTTAAAAGACATGCGTTTACCAGACAAGAGGCAACTAAGAGTCAGACCAAATTGCAGTATGAAACATGTGAAATGCAGCATAGACGAAGTATGTTGTCTTTACTTTAAATGTATCGAAAAGCGAAGTAATGAACATGCAAAATCAAATAAAAATCAACAGGGGATGATTTCTGTGTAGGTGTGTGAGAATTCATAGCATACAGTGATATTTAAAATAAAATGCCCATTGCTAATTGGCTGACGTCATATTGACTTTTTCTGCAATAAATGAAACACACAGACAAACATAACAACTGCGTGCTCTAGGGAAATGATATGTCGGCCATTATTCTGAATCAAATCACAAGCATATGGGTATCCATATTATTTTGGGCCACGTACAGTACGTATCCACTTTCAGGCAGTAGTTCTTAATGCGCCTGCGCACAGAAACACGTCTAGTTTGACAGAAAAGCAAACTGGCTTAATGTAAACCCCTGAATGATTCCTTGCAACTGTGTCGTCAAAATTAAAAGTCAGGAATTCCACTGCTGCATACAATTTGGATGCATATGACACTGCGTTGCCTTCTGTCGCTATTTTAGTCGAGCTTAGTGTGTCACAAACAGTAGGTGGTAGCTACATCCCCAGATCAAGAATAGCGCACTGAAATGCACATGCTTTGCTGACTGTTATTTCAACTGCGTGCAAAAAGAAACCTTACGTTGCTGAACACCCGGTAAATAACTTAAGAAGCCAGTAAGTGTTTACTGGGGGTCTAGTGGCTGTGGAAACCATATGTCTCTCACCTGACAGGTTGCGTTTCTGGCCCTTACTTTCGCCATTTTTATCGTTGAACCCCAGCGATTCCGTGGCTTCCTCTTTCTCCTTGTTAATATCTGTTTTGGTGGGCTTCTTGTCTCTCTCCCGGCCTTCCTTCTCTTTCTCATTCTCTTCTCCCAGACCTGCCGACAGCAAGTCCGCCATCTTCGCCAAACGGTCTCAGCCGCTGCCTGGGAGACTGCGTCACACGCTTTTACGTTATGACGTACTGAAGATTTACTGTAATTGCCAATAGATGTCGCCAAAGCCCCGCTTATAGATTTCACACTCTCTCCGAAGTTTATTTAGGCTAATTACTTTGTAATGAGCTTATTCGCACAACTTTGATGAATAAAATAGTTTACAAAAGAAATATTTCACACATAGAAAAAACAACAGAAAAATTATAAAGGCTTTCAACAGTTATTTAATATAATAGACCTAGTATAGACAAAAGACAAAAACCATTCATTTCTCTAATGACAAAATAAGAACACAAAGAAATCAAATATTTTCCAAGAAATATAATGCTACAGGGTTTTAAATGTCAAGTTTCACTCATTACTCGTTAAAGAATCCTTGTCAAGAGAAAGCTCTGATAAGTTTGATAATCTTCATATGCACCTCAAAATGCATGAAATAAACTGAAATGATACCTCAGTAGGGCATGTGGCATCCTCCCTATTGCACTTTTAACATTCAATAGCTTACTAAAAAATAATAAAGATCAGTTTTTGTGAAGACATAAACTGATTTAGTTATAATGAACAGAGGTATTGTCAGCATCCTAGACACCAAAAGCTCGCTATTCTATCATCATTCTATTGTTCTGATGACGGAGCTTCAGTGAAGTTTTATTTGAATCCAATCAACTATCACAACATATATCAAAAGTAGACTAATTTATTTAGATACAGGTTATAATCTATTGCAAGTGTAACTTTACATTCAAATATAGCCTGATTTGATCTACTTAATCAGTAAAGCTTTCAAGTAAAGGATAAGGAGACTAGGGCCTAACGCTACAGGCGAGGTCAAGTGGTGCAGATGTTTTCCTGTAGATGACCTTTAGGGTCTGCATTATAATGAATCAAAGCTGTCATCCCAGCAGTTAAACGCGTCCATGTGATTTTACAGCTGTATCTTGGCACTAAGGTCAGCACAGGCATACATAAATTTCTGCATCCAAATGTCAAGTTGCAAAGGTTAATTGATGGAAGGAATAGGGATGTGTAGGCTATGTGTGTGCGCACACACGTGTGGCTGTGTGTGTAACGGAGCAGAGCCCAAGCGCGGAGGACACGGATACAATTACTCCCGGTAAGGGATCTCTTTGACCGCCATAGATTGAGTTTCTCTTTCCGTGTCTCTTACGCATGGATATTTTCAACATCGCATTGAGTCCTAGGGCCCTTTTTTTGGTCTGGTTATGAGTGTTTATCCTTTTTCATACTATAGAATAAACTCATGGTGATCGCCGAGCGCGCCCGGCCGTCGCTGCCTGGCGTAGTGTTACCTTCCTCCAGGCAAAATGGGTCCGTAAGATGCCTTCTCTGTGGAAACGGGTAACATTTTCGGTGGCCTCGGTGCTGTGTGTTGGCTCGGTGATCCTCCTGGTGGTGGCCCTATCCACGGAGCGGTGGGTTACCGGGCGGATCCTGTGTAAAACCGGGGCGGAGATCGTGAATGCTTCCCATCCTGAGCTGGACCAGTTTATCGGACACATTTACTACGGTTTGTTCCAGGGAGGAAAAACCAAGAAGTGCGGGCTCGGGAACAGGCGCTCCAAAATCTATAGTAAGATATATCCAACCTGTAGTAACAGGAGAACAGACACAGACACTAAGATGCTATACGCTATTATTGTAAACTCAGGTGGTCAATAGGCTAATCAAAAGTCACAAAATTTGTACCTGACTATATGCTACATACGTTATGCTACACTGTAAAAAAAATTGTTTAAAAGTTGAGTAAACTTAAAAAAGTAAGGCAATCATGCAAAGTTTTTTGTGTTTGTTTTGTTTAAAATGACTCAACTAAGGTGTTCTGGTGCCTAAATTAAGAGGGTAACTCAAAGTAGCTCCTCAGGTTTACTAGTGTCTTTGACATGAAACAACTCATGTTGATAAGTTAAAATGCCTCTGAAAAAGTTTAGGTAAATTATGCTCACAAGTTGCCTCAACTTTATTGTGAGAGTAAATCTAAATAGTAGTCTCAAGTGTGTCCAATTTAATTTTTCGACTGACACTCTTAATTTAAGTTTACACAGTACAATTGTTTTTGTTGAGTTTACTCAAAAATTCTTTACAGTTGGTTACTTTTTAAAGTTTTCCTAACAAATCGTTCTTTATTTTTTTCTTTAGCCTACCCACTAAATGCAGGGTTTGGGGGGGGGGGGGCTGGAGCCAGCAGCTAGGCAAGAGACAGGGGCAGGTTGCCAGCAAAGAAATACAAACAATCTTGAACTAGTAACCTTCTTGGTGTGAGGCAACAGTGTTAATCACAGCAATATCATGCAGCCCAGGAAGACTGTAAAGAATTCAAACACCCCTTTGGATACAGGCTCACTTTACTTATGCTCTAAATCAGTTTGTTAACTGATATGATCAATTGTGGCTTTTTAATATCCTGCGAAGATGTTGCAAATCGACATATCTATTTGTTCTTTTAAAGAAAAGATGATTTTAAGGGGTATTTGAATTCTTTGAAACAGATTTCCTTGGCTGCATGGTGGTGTGGTGGTTAGCATTCTTGTCTCACAAAGCAAGGAGGTTCCTGGTTTGAGCCTCATCTTTTCTGTGTGAAGTGAGCATGAATGACTGTCTCTCTGAGACTGCAGTTCAGATTTACCCAAGCAATTAATTCATTTTTCAGAGATATCTTCAGCTTAACAACATGAGCTATTTCAGCTCAAAGACATGAGTAGACATTAATTGCTATCCTAGCATTGTTGAATTTAAGATTATACTTTGAGCTACCCTCTTAATTTAGGTTCACACAACACTAGAACCCCTTAGTTGAGTAAACTTAAAACAGCTTTGGTATTCTAACTATCTTTAGACACAGACAGGAAGTCCATGTGTTTATTTTATGAAACAAAATTGATTTGATTTTCACTTATTTAAACTAAAAGGCTAATAACTCAGCATCCAGGCCTACACATTACGTGACCCTAAAACAGATTAATTTGGTAATAGCACTTATAAGTGCAGACCTGATATAAACCTCTGTTAATGAATCAAAGAAGTATAGCCAAGAGAAATTTTCACAGCTTTATATTATTACTAATGACAAATAGACACCAGCAATGGTGGTTTTTCCCAGGCTGGGAAGCCAAAATTAGTTATTTTTTCTGTTGATAGCAGTAAGTGTAATTAATCATTGATAAAGCTACATATTATGCTTAGTCCTTAAAGCATCATATGATTAAGTCCTTTCCGTTTTACGTCTACAAAGATCTGAGAAGAAATGTGTTCTCTTTGGTCTGCGTGACTGTACAGTTTTCCCAAAGCTTGTGCGGACCCTGAATGGTGGCCTTCACATGATGGTGATTCTTTTCCTGCTGGTGGCTGTCGGCTTCGCGCTGGTCAGTCTATCTTTCAGCATTTACAATGCACGCAAGGTCCCCTACCAGAGCATCAAAGGTCACAAGGGACTCTATCTGTGGAACTTCATTGCTGGTATGTGTGGACTGTGAGTCTTAAATATTTTCTCCTGATATGTCTCTCTCTGATGTTGCATCCACTCCCTTATAACTTATTCATCTTTTCTGTCTCCAATAATCTAACTTCAACATCTGTGAGACTGTTTTATCCATCTAATGTCCCCCTTTTATCAGTGATGTGATCCTTTCATTGCTGTCGATCTCCCAGTTTTTTGGGGGGGGGTTGCCTCCCTGACTTCCTTCCTCTTGTGCTTTCAGCTCTTTTTGGTGCCCTGGGTGTCCTGTGTTTCCTGGCAGCTGTAAGACACCACAGTCTGACTGAGCGAGTGGCAAACTATCGGGAAAACCTCTTCGTCCTCGTTGTCCTGGATGACACTTTGGACTGGTCTTTCTGGCTTGGTGTCGGCAGCATTGCAACTCACTTTGCCGTCTGTGGAGTGGTTGCAATGAGTCGCATTAAACTGCCCAAACCAGAGGTCAAGAAGCCTGAAGAACCCACTATCTCTGCTCTGGATCTGCTCTACTGAAGCAGACCAGAAAGCCTCATTGTTGACATTTCCATCGCCGATGTTTGGTCAGAGAAAAGCAAAAAAGGTGGACAGCAAATTGAGACCCACTCTGTGCCAGTGTTGTGCTGTATAGTTTATAGGCTAATGACAGCCTTACATATAATTTTAATGTCATATAAATTTACATTTAGTTCAGTAGGAATTGTTTGAAGGATTCAAGTGTGCATAAAAAAAATGTTAATTTGTTCAAATTGCTAACTTTTAATGGGTCACTGCAAGTTCTTGGTTAATAAAGCACATTATTTTTAGAATATGCAGCACAGATTAATAAGATTCTTTGTTCATGAGTGCATTGAGTCAATGGTGCTTTTAATAAAGTTTGGAGTGACATGAAGCCACTACAACCACAGGCATGTCTACTTGCCAACCTAGTAATTTAATCATGTGTCTGTTCAAAACAGTCTAAAAATATATAAAAATATGACCATTAGAAACACTGGCAAAGCGTTTATTTCTACCTTCTCTGTAAATTTGTATAATTTTTTGGGGTGACTAAAATTACAGTTTTGCTTAAGACTCAAAAACATGTGCTGCATAGATTTTCTATTCTTAAACCTTTCAGAAGAAGAAATGTTCAACAAAAATGCTTTAAAAGACATTGTGAACAAATCCTTAATAAGAGCAACAGAAGATTTGGGATCCTTCTGCCAAGAGTGAATCATACAGCAAATGTTGAATGAATAGAGTAGTAGCCTATACAATGATATGAAAAAATAAAAAGTTAGTAAAACCTTGCATTTTAGGCAGAAACCTCATCCTCTCCATTCCCAAGCCCAGGATTTCAAACCTCCCTCTATAGAAAAAAAAGACATGGTACTGACTGAACAGTCAAAACATTGGCAAATGCTTAAAAGAACACAGGCAGGTTCTTTATGGAAGTATAACATGCATCTGAAATGGAAATCAGTTGTAGTCACAACACTAAATGTGACAGAAGTGTTCCCTGTTCATCCTGGCAGATACCAGCTAAGAATGGATCAAGAATTGATCTGTATAATAAACCGTGTGTGGCTGCTCCATTTAAAGCCAAAATGGGCAGAAGGTCACAGAGAAGGTTTAGACAGAAGCCTCAGATCTTCTATCCCAGAATCCACTGCTGAACTTTGGCTTCCTTTACTTTGTATTCTGTAATTGGAATGTACAGAATGTTTATAGATTTTTTTTAACTGTATGTATAGAAAGTTATTAACAGATGTGTGGAATGGGATTTAATGCATTTGGTGTTCGTTTCTGAAGCTTCTCATGTGTAATATCCTTATTTTTGCATGAATTTCTTTAATTAATATAAAACCTAATGTTATTGTATGAAGCTGCACTTCTTGGTCAACCAATAAATTTATGCATGATATTGCAAAAATGGGAACAGTTAGAGTAACAGGTATAGTTCTTTTGTTTTTGTTTTTTCAAACAGACTTTTATGCAGAATAATATAAAACTACATGGTGCATGAGAAAACAAGGCTTTGTAAATAGCTTGGATATTGTTGGCTGATCAATCTCTGCATTGGCTTGTTATAATTTTCCATTATGTCTGATCAATTAAATGAAATGAAATGAAAAGAATACTTCATTAATCTCAGAGTGGAATTAAAAATAAGAAAATAAATTTATTGCAATACATAAAAAATGAATAAAAAATAAAAAAAAACATTTGCCAAGAGATTATATCTATTCTCCATTGTTCTTGGTCAAATGTTACTCCTACGAGGGAATTATATCAGTTTTATTTAGGTGATTGTCTTCAGATTATGTCCTACAATTCCATATTGCCCTTAATAAATAATGTCACTTCAGTAACAAATAACTTTCAAATATAAAAGTCTTTAATGTCGGTGAATGGGATTCTATTCAGCACATAAGATTATAGAGTTATTGATGATAAAATAGTTTTTCCATACAAGGCAGATCAAAACAGCCTAGATCAGTTGGTATGGAAATGGTAAAAGCAGTGTTTACATCTGCCGCTAGGGTGACTGTCGCTTACCTGTGACGCAACGTTAACGCGACCCAATGAGGTCGTTTGGCTTTCTTTCTAACGTGAGAAGTGTTCGACCTCTGAATGGTTAAATAATTCATTTAGTGACACATGTCCAGAAAGAGACGATGCTTCTTGTGAGGAGAGCTGTGCGGACCACCGTGCGGACCAACCTCTGCAGGTCATTTTCTGCCTCACAGACTCACCCGCACGAGAGAAAAGTGAGTAGTTTGATGTGTTGACAAAGCGCTGACTGTTACATCAGGGACTCACATGGGCACTGTTTCACATCAGGTTTAACCCAGAGTTCTGTTATTTAATGTGAGCTGCAGGGTTTGAGCCTGTGCTATGTTTGCATGTCATTGCAGGGTCTGGTGTTGGGAGTGTTTGAGAAGGAGGGAGAGAAGGGCGGCCTCCATCTGTCAGAAGCTGCAGCGGATTTTGATCAATCTCTCTCTGGTAAACTCTCAGAGTTGCTGCAAATGTGAGTCCTTATTATCTGAAAACGTTTTTGTGATGATGAGACCCTTTGTCCAACTTGCATATATCCCAGCGATGTCCAGTCTTTTGAGAGTTTTGCTTTATATACTGATTGTTTATTTTTCCCAGCTCTGGACCAGGGCTTAAGAAAGGCAAAAGCAGAATATTTTATGGAATTCACAAGGTAACAAGGTTTCCCAGTAACATCTTAATCCTGTCTCTTAGTGATTTTTTTTAGACTAACTTTTCTTATATCTCTGCCAGGATTTCCCATGTGTGGCAGTAGTTGGGTTGGGCAAAAACAAAGCAGGTGTTTGCAATGCTGAGAACTGGGACACCAGTAAAGAGAACGTCAGGGAAGCTGTATCAGGTAAGATCCAGACCTAAATATACACATTTTGTATTTCCTGACCTAGTACTTTGATTATATCTTTGCTATTGTATGTGTGTGTTCAGCTGGCTGCCGGTTACTTCAGGACGTGGAGGTGAACCATGTCGAGGTAGACGGCTGTGGTGACGCCCAGTCAGCAGCAGAAGGCGCCATTCTCGGCTTGTTTCACTATGACCAACTCAAGTCCAAGAAGAAGACCAAAGTAACTGCGCTGCTTCGTGGAAGGTAAACTGACAAAATGCTGTTCACTGATTTTCACTGCTTTATTACATTTTGTGAACCGTGTCATACAACACAAAGTATTCAGTTCTTTTCTGTCTGTTTCTAGTGCTGATGCAGAAGGCTGGGAGAAAGGTGTCGTGTATGCAGAAGGCCAAAACCTGGCCCGACTACTCATGGAAGCCCCTGCAAATCACATCACGCCTACTGCTTTTGCAAATACCATTGAAGAGAAACTAGCTCCACACTCTGATCGAATTACAATAAATAAGAGGTTTGCGCTTCTTTTGTCAGCATTGATGGAACTCATTTGCTGGCATTACTTTTATCACTATTCATGTGAAGAAATAGACAGTACAACTTTTTTGCAATACATCTGATAAGTACACATTAACGAAAGAACTGAGCCGTGTCAGCAGCAACATGACGTGTCCTGAATCTTGCATTATAATGTCTTACATACAACTTCAGATATATGCTTCCCTGTAAACATGTGAACTGTGAAAAGTGATCGGATAATTCTACTAAAGACTCATGGTAACAGTCACTTCACTCTGTTTGGGAAATTATTTATGTTGCTAGAGAGTATTGTATTTATGATTACTTTTTTTTTTCTTTGTTCCAGATCCCAGGCTTGGATCCAGGAGCAGCAGATGGGAGCTTTCCTCAGTGTGTCAAAAGGTTCAGAGGAGCCTCCCGTCTTCTTGGAGCTACATTACAGTGGGTCACCCGACAGTAAGCAGCCACCACTGCTTCTTGTGGGAAAAGGCATCACATTTGACAGGTAAACTATAGTAATACACAGACCAGCTCACTACTGTATCTGTTTGAAAACGTACTGCCTCATTTACACAAAGCTGTGTGTTGTCTTTGTGTCCACTTGTTTCCTGTTTGTGTGTGTAGTGGTGGTATTTCTCTGAAGCCCTCTCCCTCTATGGATGCGATGAGAGCTGATATGGGTGGAGCCGCCTCTGTGTGTGCGTCCATCGTCACAGCAGCAACTCTTAAACTGCCTGTCAATATTATTGGTGAGCCAAATTTCCACAATCGAATTTTTTTCAAGAAACTAACAGGATTGCTAGCTGTCTTGTGTTTCCGCAACCGTCCATAGATCCATGATGAACAGGCAAGTTTGTCTACTGCCATATGTTCTTATTTATCGTTTATGCATGGGACTGTACCATATAAGGAAGAGGATGGGCTGTAAAAAAACAATCAATCATGAACTATAAGCCCCAGCTCCAAAGTTTTTGGAATTTCAACAAGTTTTCCAAACATGGACTTTTGGGGAGGGTAAATTTATTTCCCTAGAAATTTGCTGTGCCGGAGTACCTCCAAAGATCCCTGATTAAAGTTTCTGCAGTGAAAATGTGATTATCTGTTCTAACTAAAAAGTACTCTCTGCTCTGCCTCAAATCAGGTCTGGCTCCGCTGTGTGAGAACATGCCCAGTGGAAAAGCAACTAAACCAGGTGATGTTGTCATAGCCAAGAATGGGAAAACAATCCAGGTGGGTGGAGCCAGAATGACAGGTGACAGGTTTAAACAGTTGTCAGTGTTCCCTGATAAACTGGTTTTCATCATCATGTTCAGGTTGATAACACAGATGCAGAGGGCAGACTGATCCTCGCCGATGCACTCTGTTATGGACACACTTTTAACCCCAGAGCTATTGTCAATGTTGCTACACTAACAGGTGGGATTTTACACAGTCAAATATACCTTGTGTTTTAAGACATTTGAGTCACTGGTTTTGCTCAGTCTTGAGGGCAAACTGGTAGAGCTGTGAACATTACATGCCTTTTTTATATTTGAATTATAATTTTCTGATTAAATATGGATTATTAAAAGTTAGGATGTGATGATCAGTGATAAAGATATGGCTTCATCTCTCTAAGGTGCAATGGATGTGGCTCTTGGTTCAGCAGCAACAGGAGTATTTACAAATTCTGATTGGCTCTGGGAGCAGCTGCACAAGGTACTACAGATACAATGAACACAAATGCAATGTGTCAGTCTCTTCGCTCCTCTGTTGACAAATGGTGTGCGTCTGTGTAGGCTAGTGTTGTGACAGGTGACAGAGTGTGGAGGATGCCTCTGTTCCAACACTACACCAAGCAGGTGACTGACAGCCAGCTGGCGGACCTCAACAACATTGGCAAGTACAGCCGGTATGTATCTCACTACTGCTCTCAGTGGTCCCTTTCAGTTCCTGCCAGAAACATCAGAGTAGCAGAAGAGTCCCTCTATGGTTCTGCTTCTCAGAATCTCATTACTGTGTCTGTTTATTTATTTCAAGTTCTGGAGGTGCGTGCACAGCAGCGGCATTCCTGAGAGAGTTTGTCACAGCTCCTCACTGGGCTCATCTGGACATTGCTGGCGTGATGAGTAACAAGGATGAAATTCCCTACCTGAGAAAAGGCATGTCTGGAAGACCAACGCGTACACTGGTGGAGTTTGCTGCCGGGCTGGCCCACAGTGGCTGAAAGATGGAAACTGATCTGATCATATAGAAGACTTTTTTTCTTCTTTTTTTTTGTTTTATGAGTCTTCTTGCAAGACTCAACATCAGTCTTCCCACATGGACTACATGGACTTTGCCCATGCAAAGTTACAGGTACATGGAAGGTCTGAACAGTTTTTAGGCATTATTTAATGCAAATTTTCTCTTTTTTTCCAAAATGATTTCAAATACATAGTAATTTATATGCTGTAAAATTAAACAAATGTTTAAATAAAGAAATCTTATAAAAAATTATAAGCACAAGTGTTTAATACTGTGTCTCACATGTCTGGAGATGGATTTATACTTTATGGTCTAAAGTACGTAGAACTCAGATTTAAAGTGATCTATTCCGCTTGTCATAAAATCAGGAACATACTGCTCGAACGGCTTTCACTTTTCTAGTTAAATATGTCGTGATCTGTAGCTCAGTAGGAAGTCGTTTTATACCTGGCATGTGGGCCACTGAGGACATTTGGAAAGTTACTGAACCCTGCACATCCATCACTTTTTGGTGATTGATGTGTCTGTATGAGCGGGCTGTGAGCATGGGGACGAATTATTGACACACATCAAACTCTGAGCTGCCTGTAGCTACGAGCTAACCAACCTAGCCTGGAGCTAACTAGCTAATGGGGGTGGACAGGCTAAAGCTAAGACACGCTGTTAGCTGGCTAAAAACCACGGTTGTGCTACCCTCTGCCTCCTTGCCGCTGGATATCTGGTGCCTGTCAATCAAAAGGACACGCCCCTAATTTATGAAGAATTTAAACTATTTAAACTTGACCTATTAAACCTAAAATATTTTTTTGTACCAGGCTCTAAACATGTTTATTTCTGCTGTGAAGTTGGCCTAACATGGGAATCTATGGGGAGTGACTCCCTTTTGGAGCCAGCACCTAGCAGAGGAGGGGGGAACTGCAATTTTTGGCACTTCGGCATAGACTTCACATTTCTCCACCTGAGGTTGCTGCTTGGCTTTAAGCTATAATCACTCTGAATGGCATTAATTTGGCTTCCAGTACTACAGTGAGAAACAGGTTTCTAGAACCGCCTTCTTCCACCTACGTAATATTGCCAAAATTAGGGACATCCTGTCTCACAGCAATGCAGAAAAACTAGTCCATGCTTTTACTTCCAGACTAGACTACTGTAATTCCTTATTGATGGGCTGTCCCAGATATACCCTGAAAATTCTCCAACTGATCCAAAATGCTGCAGCCAGGGTTCTGATGAGAACCAGCAGGAGAAATCACGTTTCTCCAGTTTTAGCTTCTCTTCATTGGCTCCCTGTTAAATCCAGGACAGAATTTAAATTTTCCTTATATATATATATATATATATAAAGCTCTCCACAACCAAGCTCCAGTGTACATCAAAGATTTCATAGTTCCATATATTCCCAAGAGAGCACTTTGCTCTCAGACTCCAAGTCTACTTGTGGTTCCCAGAGTCCTTAAGAGTTTAATGGGAGGCAGAGCCTTCAGCTATCAGGCCCCTCTCTTGTGGAACCAGCTTCTAGTTTGGGTTCGGGAGGCAGACACTCTCCCTACCTTTTAAGATCAGGCTTAAAACCTTCCTTTTTGATAAATCTTACAGTTAGGGGTGGTTAGTAACCACCCCTAACTGTAAGATGGCAGCATAAGGGATGGCTAACCACTGGTTAGCCATCCCTTATGCTGCCATAGGCTTAGACTGCTGAGGGACATCCCATGATGCACTGGGCTCTTCCTCTTCCTCTTCACCTCTCAGCTCTTTATTTTTTTATGTAGAAACATCTGACAGGCATCATTAACGTATTTGTCCTCTTCTCTCTCAGCAGGTCTGGATAAAAGTTGTGATGTCTGTTGATCTGTCTTGTCTGTCTTGTCTGTCCACTCCAACCCAACCAGTCGATGCAGATGGCCGCCCTCCCTAAGCTGGGTTCTGCTGGAAATTTTTCCTTCCTGTTAACCCTTGTGCTGTCCTCAAACTTTGCACCCTCTCGTGGTCCTCATAGCCAAAAGTGTCCCTGCACTAAAACTGCTATAAAATCATCATACATTAACATTTTTTTCGGATTTTTTTTTCATAAATCACTTAAACAACTTCCATCCTGCTAAAAAACAAACAACAACATTCAATTATATTCAGGATTTCAACCCTTTAGATGTTTGAATATCTGAAGTACTGCCTCCATTCATAGCAAAAAAAAACCCCACAAAAACAGAATTATTTTCCATATAAAAATATTAGATGGATGAGTCTTTGGTGGTGATTAGACGCTTGGATATGTCAAAGATTAACAACAAAATGTATTTGATTTCATTTGAACTTTTAATGTAGTATCAGATAAAGACTCTGGTGGTCCTCGTGGCCAAAAGTGTCCCTGCACTAAAACTGCTATAAAATCACCAGACATTAATATTTTTTTGTGGTTGGGGGGGGGGGGGGGGGGGGGGGGGGGGGGGGGGGGGGGGGGGGGGGGGGGGGGGGGGGGGGGGGG
>JBBBVU010000004.1:17134060-17153984 GCA_037177055.1 Atherinosoma microstoma
AGATAGATAGATAGATAGATAGATAGATAGATAGATAGATAGATAGATAGATAGATAGATAGATAGATAGATGTATAAGATATTGAGACTGAATTTTATGAAAGAGGCTTAGTCGCCAACCTCAAATGTTTTTTCACAAGCAAGGACCGTGTCACAATAATGTGAGTTTTTTGTGATTTAATAAAGGGAAATGCAGGAAGAGGTTGATGATGTTGAGGTGAAACATTTGGAGTGGCAAATAACCCAGGCTTGTAGGACCCCCAGACGGTACTTTAAAAAAGAGGGGTAATGGATCAGTGGCATGGAGAGGAATGGGAGAGGTAGAGCTGCTGTAAAAGAAATAGAGGAAGAAGAAGGAAAGACAGGCAAAGGGCAAACAGCAAGAGGTTAGAAGAAGAGATGATGGAAAGGAGAGGGGATGAGGGAGGAGGAGGAGGAACAAAACAGGGGAAGACTGAATGGATGATGTATGAGAACAGGAAGGGGTAAGGGTGGGGTTAATAGAACCAGACACACAGTCGATAACCAGAAAATGTCAATGTTTTTCCTTAAAGATGATCAAATATGGACACTTTGTTCTCTGAAAATGTGACTTACATTATCCCCATTTATTCCCTTTCAGTGGTTATGACATCCCTCTGAACCCGCTCCACTTAATCCCGTTCTATGCCGGTGCCCGTTTCCACGACTTCCACCACATGAACTTTGTTGGGAACTACGCATCCACCTTCACCTGGTGGGATAAGCTGCTGAACACTGACAATCAGTACAACAAGTACTTGCAGAAGCACGGAGACAAGAAGGAACAATAAACTACCTGAGCCTCCTCACAGCCAGAGGGAGGAAAATACAAACAGCACCGCTTTTCTTCTCTGCACACTTACTGCATTTAGAATTAAAGTGTGCAAAAAATGAATCAGCACAACTGGACTGCAGTATGACTTTAGTTCACTTTTTGTGCCTTAAAGAAAAAGCCAACAGCTGTTGGCTCAATAAAAACCGTCAACATCCTCATTTCTGCTTTGCTTCTCATGAAATTGAAAAAAAGAGAAAAATATACACCATATTACTTGTGAAATGCTTCTGTTCACCTCTGAATGTTTCCGCACTTTAACACTTCCTCTTGAGTTGGCATAGCTTGCTGCAGTTGAAGCTGCAGTGAAGTGGAAATTGTCTAAATTTGTGCCAAATTCGGAAATAAGTCAAGTATATTTGACACCAACCAATGTAAATCTGGGATAGAAAGGGAATTGGTTCATATGGCTCTTCCAGGTTGTTCAAGTCTTTTTTTTTATGATTATAAAAAATAATCAAATGCTCTTTTAATTTAGGGGAAAGAAACTGCATGTTTCGTTTCTTCTATATTTATCATATTGAAATAAAATATATGAAAACTGTAATTTGAAGTTTGATTTTAGAGCACTTTTCTTTGAATGTGGTCAGACTTTATCATGATGTGTTCAAATGAATTAAAAAAGGTGTTTTCTGTGAATTATAACTGGTCTTATTTCTGTGGAGGATTGGATCATTGACAGCTCGAGGGTTGTGTTAAAAGACTGAGTATTTTTGTTATTTTGCAGCAGGCACAGTACAGAGTGAGTTGACAGAAGCAGGATGCATTGAGAGAGTATATATCCCACTGCTGCACAGTGAACACACCCCTATCCTTCATCCAGCACACACAGCCATGTCAAGGCAGCAGCAGGCACCACACAGGAAGAGATGCAGCCTTTCATGAAAGGTTGGAAAACTTGAATGTTTAAAATTCAACAAAAACAATTGGTTATTAAATGATAAAATTACTTATGGACTGTTAATCACTCTTTAATATATTGGTATTCTCCCTGGATATAATTTCCATTAGGAGTATTTTGTTTTGAATAACTAGATCTGTATTTTTATCTATTTATTGCTTTAGAGTTTAGGCCTCAACCCATTAAATGAAATGTTTTTTTAAGCAAAGAGAACTCTTTTAAACAAAAAAAAAGCTAACTTTTCCTTTCTGTGTTTTTCTAGCGCAACGTCTCATATGCAAAACTAAAACCAAACAATTTTGAGCTCTGGAGTATTTCTATTTGGCGCCTGAATGTTTTCTCTGTACAGTCTGGTCCCACAGTTCAAAGCATCCATGTTAGGTTTCCTGAATTTATGCAAGTATGAGAGTGAGTGTGCAATGTTGTCTCTCTCACTGTGCTATCCCCTTGATGGACTTGTGATCTGTCCAGGGTGTACCCCATCTCTCTAGTTCTGACAGCTGACCTGGGACAGACTCTAGACCCATGTGACCCTAAACATGATAAAGCTGATGTAGAAAATGGATGTTTGGTTTAATCAGCTATTCAATTATTATAACAAAACTTTATCCAAAGACAGTTAAAATTACACTAAACATATCTTAAATTTGAGTAGGAAATCTTGAAATACTTTTTTAATTCACATGGAAAAATAAACTCTCTTCACATCATCCGTTCCCTGTATAGGCCTACTTCACTTGTTCATGCTCTTTTGTGCACCATAGAGTAATTTTTCTCCCCTTACATTTAATTTCTTTCATTATTCATTATTTCTTTTTCTTTTATTTTCTTCAAAATATATATATATAAATATATATTCTGATAGTAAAACGCACTTTTGTCTGCTTGAAATAAAGCATATCAATTAAACCAACATTTACAACTTTTGCCAGCCTTGTGCTCACTTTTTTTTCTGTGTTGTCAAAGATTAGTCTTAACTTCTACAAAAAAGATGTGCTAAAATAGGCTCAATGACTTTTAACAGCCTAAACACTGTAACTGTTTGGTGTTTCAGACATGTGTTTGGCTGTCTGGTGTCTGTTAAAGTATAGTCCTGTTTCACACGGTTAAAGATTCGTTAATCCCTTTGATATGAACTGTAACTATAAAAACAACTTGTCTAACAATCGGCAGGCATCTTTTTGCCATGAAAATATTTTTCAAAGCATTTACTTTGAATGCTGTGACCGGAAATGTGAATCTTCAGTCTAACTTTACTGGAGTTTGAGAGTCTGCGCTCTGCTCAGGTACAGTAGCGCATCACAAGCCGAGGGAAGCGGAGAGGGAGTGATATTTATAGCCTAGAGCGAGGCTGCAGCACAGAGATAAGGCTTGAAACCACGCCGCAGGCAGACAAGACTTAGGGAAACGAGGACGCGTCAAAATGAAACCTTTTCTTTCGGTAGTTTTATTTGGGGCCGCGGTGGTCGCCCTAACCAGCGCAGCCGGCACCGACGGCGAGATCTCCTTCGAGTACCATCGCTATGAGGAGCTTCGGAAAGCGCTGGTGTCCGTTTGGCTGCAATGCCCGACCATCACCCGCATCTACACCATTGGAGAGAGCTTTGAAGGCCGCGAGCTGCTGGTCCTGGAGATGTCTGACAACCCCGGGACGCACGAGCCTGGTCAGTTTTACGCGTACACTGAGTCTGCTTCACATTAGGGGGTATTGCGCACTACAGCACATTGTCCCCGCTTTCTTTTCATGGTTAGGAAGCGTCACCATCCGCTGTGATGACACGCACATCACGCACTTTTGCGCATAGCAGTTGGATGATACCCATAATTTTGAGAGGGTTTTATAGAAATGACCTGTATGCAGAAGATGTGGAGCGCAGGTGTGTGGTGCTGTGCGTATAAACGGCGGGCGCAGGGCCTGCTGCATCACCTCACAGGAATCTAGATGATAGATCGTGGTATCAGCAAAGCAAAGCCGCCATTTTGGTGGTTGATAAGGATATTTTCAGCTTGTCTTGAGTCGTGAAAACACCTTGAATCACATCGCGGCTCAGTAAGCTTGTGTTTTGAATTAAATCTCTCAGCTAAAATCAGGAGTAGGCTAAGTTGAAATGATTTCGTCTCAACAGAAAAAAGTGGTCAGCATTCAAAAGAGGAGGTGAATATTAAATTAATCTAAAAGTCACGAGTAGGTTTGATGGTGGTACTTTGAGGCTCCATGCCTGAATATTACCACCATTGACATTACATTTGGCTAGAGACTGGAAGAAACCTATAGTGATTCATTTTAGTATAAGCCACAGCAGACACATCAGACACAAATGTAAGACTGATTATAGATTACATGTAATTTCTTCTCCATAACCTTGCATAATTGGAGAAGAGCTCAGCATATTCCTTTAGTTCAGCTGAGACAAATAGCTTTATGTTCATCGCCATTTGGTTAAAAACTGCAACAGAAAAACAGTGTAATATAACTTTAAATCATAAGTTACCAGACAAAATTGAAAACTGATCTTGGGCTGGAAAGTTTCATGATAAGGATATTGTGTTTTATTTCAGGCAGGAAGGCTGTAACTTGATCAATTTGTGATTCCATTTTTCTAACTTTAAGGGATGTCATTTCAAATGTCAGTGGAGAACATGTTTGGTGTAGAACAATAAGGCTAATGGATTAGCCTGTAGTAGACCTCTGCAATGACTGCTTAATGCAGGAGACTATAGAGTTTTGTGGGATTTTATCCACATGTGTCATGCAGATTCATTGCAGAAAGGTGCATTTTCTTCTATGGGTGTGTTTATGTGGTCTATGTGGTGCACCACAGGTTTGGTGTCCAACTCAGCTCACATGGTTGCACAGACTAATGATCGTACATACTGAATAAGCCTGTAATAGTCTGTGGGCGTGCGCAGGCATGAGTCACGGTAGCATTGTAGAGCCTTTATTACTACCAGATGAGTTTCCAAACCACTGTTTTGTAGCACCTCCTCTTCCCTCCTCTCCCTCTCTGTTGAGAAAAACATCCACAATGAGAGAGGGAGCGATGAAGCAGTAAAAGAAAGAGGGAGATGTGCTCTCGAGACTGATCAGGCAAGGGAGAGAAGATATCTGTGGATGTACATGTGTTTTTGTTTTTTTTAAAAAGAATTAAAATGTGCAATCTAATTTTTTTCTCAAGCGTCCTTCTGATATTATCTCTGTGTCTGCAATGTGTTCAAATGAAGGTGGAGCTGAAATAGCGGTTTCCAGGGCAACAGATCGGCTTAGTGCACTGAGCTGACTGGCTGCTCGTGGTTGGCCGGCTGACACTGGTCCTGAGCTGATGCATCTGTCAGTAAACAGCCATCTGTCATACACTGCAGCACAGGAAGAACTGCTGATAGCCAAGAGTGTAAACACTGGTTACTTATTGATATTTAGCAGCTATATGCAGTGTGGGATGTGGACATTATAGACAGTGGTAGACAGTCTTTATTTTTTTTATCTTAATGGATAACATTTCCACTCTCAAAGGTGTTAAGAGAACTGACAAACCTACAAAAACTGTAGACCACTGTACTGGAGACCAAAAAATTAATATGAATTTTGGACTAACTGATGCCAAGCGAATGGAAAATTGACTCAGAAATAGATTCCTTCTGTTCATTAGGTATGAACTCAGGCAACAGTTTTCCAATAAGTCTGCCTTGTCAGTTCAAAAGTGATAAATAGTTTGGTAATTGTTTGCTTCCCAAGTGGCACCATTCCTCTCATTCAGCTCTGTATCAGAAAGGGAACTCAAGTTAAGTTCCAAATAAATAAACTTTAGTTTTTATAATTTTTTAAATGTACTTGTGTACATTCGCTTGTTAGTGCCTGTCCCTACTCTTCTATAGTTCACAGGGACTGTTGTGAGCTATGTGAGTCTACACTACATCCGTCAGATGATCCCTGCTTCGTCTTAAAAAGACAATCTGGAACATTTTATTCAAGAAATCACTGTATAAATAGCAGTTTAATACAAATTTGCTGGAAACTACAATTTTCTTTAGTTAAGTCAAACAATAATTTCCTATTTCCAATTAATCTGGGAGCAACCATGATTGTATTGCATACATCGTGAGCTTGTAAGCAGCAGAGATGTTAAAGTTGGGTTCCTCAAAAAAAATAAAAAATAAAAAAAAAGCTCATCATGGCTGCCTCAGAGCTTCCTACTGAATCTGTAGGAAATGTTGCATTAGCACAAACGAAATACCGATTACAACACTGCAAATTTAGAAACCTAGCAGCAGTTTAATTAGTGGTTTATGAACTTACACACCAATGTTGCCTTATTCTAGATAGTGATTTAGACATTTATTTAACTTTAAATCTTTGAACATATCCAACATTTGTATGATTATTATGTTTTGATTTTTTTCCAAATAAATGGTCTGAATTCTTCTATCACTGAGCACAAGTACTATGTTTTTTCATTTGAGGAAAGTGTTTACCTTTTCCTGGTCTATATTTAAGGTGAAAACTAGTCTCTCTTCTCTAAAAAGGGACTTAACTCCAAACTATGGACCCATTTGCAGTTATTATTTTTCTAAAATGGGGAGAAAGTTCATCACATAATGAGTTTGGCTTTGTCTGAAGGTGATAAAAAAATCATGTCAGTAGTAAAAGGGATTTTTCCATCTTATATTGTGCAGACTGTGTCATGTCATAGAGACGGTTATAAAAATCCTTGTTGAAGTGTTTTATCAGATGACAGAGGAAGAGTGAAATCCCCACAGAGCATGGATACACATACTCAGTTACAGACTAGAGTAGCCAGACACACTGCTGAATATGTCATATCAGGTGAAATGTGATATATACTCAATATATAGTGGCTTTTAAATGGAACAAGTTTCTATATAAAGGCATTAGAGTGGAGGAGGAAAGAGTATAAGCCCTCAAAGCTGTATATTTTTGGAAATTTTCCTTGTGGGGACTAGGAGCCTCTTCCTGTTGAAATGGAGGAGGAGCTGATGGAAAAAGAGATAAAAGAGAGGAATGATGATTGAGAAAATGGCAAACGCCACACAAGTGCAAGTGTGATAAGGGAGAAAAGAGGCAGGGGCAAAATAATGCAGAGGGAATAAAGAAGAGGCAGAAATGGAAAGAGGATGAGAGAAAGGGCAAGGCATCAGCTAAAAGTCATCTATTATACATCAAACACCAACACGTTTCCCCCTACTCTGTCTCTACATGCAGTCTGCTTTGACTACTTCTTCTTTCTGTTGTTTTTGCCCTTCTTTGTCACGCTTTCAAACATGATTTGACATTTTCTATCTCCTCTCTCAGTACATATTATTCTCTCAGTTTTTATATACTGCCCCTCAACAATTATGATTTTGTGGTCTGCATTCTTTACTTACTGCCTTTCAATATGATGTGTAAGGCTTCAGCCATCCCATTAGCTGAACTTACCTATTAGGTTGTTTAAATGTGCATTTTGTAAGATTTTAGTGACATCTAGCAATAATCTTACAGTTTGCAACCAAATGAGTCCCCTTCACCTCCCCCCAACTGCAGGAAAAACACAAAACAAAATGTGAAACAGTCACTTTAGAGCCAGTGATTGCTCTGGACCACTGTAAAAACATGACTGCAACATGGTGGCGCTGTGGAGGAGGACCCATTCCATTTGTAGAGTGAAGGAGGCAAAAATTATGGGGGCAGAGAAGGAAAATGGCTCCATAAAAAGTCTCTTATGAAAAACACACTAAGATAGAAAATGTTTGAACTGAACAATATATTGAAAAATGTGAGAAATTTCTTTGAGTGGGTAGCTATTTGCTGCACCCAACATTTCACCTTAAAATAAAATTATAGCATACATTACCCACAAACAATTTAGGGACATTCAACTTTGGTGCAACTTATGGAAAATGTAAAAAGCTGATGCTAAACTGATATTATATCATGAATGTAGAACATGCATGGTGGTGTATTGGTTAGCACTGCAGCCTCACAGCAACCACAAGCAAGAAGGGCCCTTACTGTGTGGCGTTTGCATGTTCTCCCCATGCACGCGTGGGTTATCTCTGGGTACTCCGGCTTCCTCCCACTGCCCAAAGACATGTATGTAGGTTAAATGGTCACTCTATATCCTCTCTAGGAGTAAGTGTGAGCATGAGTGGTCGTTTGTCTCTCTGTGTTGGCCCTGTGATAGACTGGCGACCTGTCCAGGGTGTACCCTGCCTCTCACCTGGTCAATGCTGGGATAGGCTTCAGCTATCCTGTGACCCTCAATTGGAATAAATGGTATTGAAAATGAATGAATGAATGTAGAACATATGTAAATAGAATCATGTGGTGGCAATTCCTTTTTCAAGCAATTTATTGAAACAAAATGTAACAACAGTGGTGGGTATACCACAGCATAGAATATCAATGTCTTAATACTTTGTCATATGTTAGGTGTCATCTTGGTCTGATGAGGTATAAATGTCAACAGTATGATGAATAGGACTATTTAAATACAAGCTGTCATTGAACAACAACATTTAGTGGTCGATTCATGGTGGTTCAGACTATCCTTTTAGTTGTTTTTGCAGTTAATCACCTTGTTAGAGAACATGTTCTGCTATAAATACACTGAAAAGTGGTACATGTGCATTCAAAGGTTTAGAGAAAGTAAAATTAAGTTCACCTGTGAAGGCTATAGTGGATTTTAGGTTTTTTTGTTTGGTTAGGCATTCTGAAATCACACAAAAAACTGAATATCTGTAACTTTTTTGTGAGCAGAGTATGTCCAAAAGGGCGCCACAACATTGTGGTTTTTCTTCTGTGAGCATGCAACAAGAGATGGAAATCACTCAGACTTAACAAACTGCTTGTAAATGAGTGTCATAGTGGGTTTACTCAAACGAGACAGGCAGATAGACATGGAGTGAGTGTGTTTACTCAATCTCGTGGTTGATTTGTCTTCCTAAGCATCTGCTCCTGTCACGGTTGCCACGACAACTGAGAGCACTCTAATGTGCTGCTTCACAAATGACATAACTGGAGTTGTTATTACCCGGTCACCTAGGAAACCATATTGATTACCTGTAAGACAACCTGAGAATTTTTGACAAATGTCAGAGTTTCTCTTTTTCTTTTGCCCACTTGAACAAATGTGTTATAATTGTTCATTGGGAAGCAGAAATCAAGTGGAGTTAAAGGAAAGGCCGGTGACATTTTTGTTAATTTCTTACAAAGAATGATAAATTTGTGTGTCCACATGTCAAACATGAAAACAAGGAAAATGCTAGGCTTCCTCACAAAAAGCTTGTGAAACTTGTGAAATGTACCTAAATGATTTGTTTTATAGAAAATAAGTCATGGCATATCTTTATAATTTTGTAGTTTCATCCTTTACTGATTTAACGATTTCAATACAAGATCAACTAACAATGAAAAAACAATATCATACAATGATTGTGTCTGATTTCTCAAAAACTTCAGAATTAACACACACACACTGACACTGGCATATTTACTTGTGTGAACACAGTGTGCAGTGTATGACGTCACATCTTCTGCGGGTGCAAATCACTTCAAAGTTGTAGATTATTCACACTGGAGTCTGATGGCGGTCACATTGAAATTATAATGTGAAAAACCATGGGAAAAATGTATCTCTGCAAAACAAGGGAATTGAGCATTAAGGTCTGTAGCGTGAATGCATCCTTAGAGTTCATATTTGCCAATACTCAATTGTAAATGACTCAATGTAAAATGAATTAATAAAAAATGGACCCGTATGAAAAAAGTGGACCTGCAAAAATGATAATATGAATACAACTTTTGGATTTAAGTACCGTAGTAAATAATCAGAATCTCTCTACATGCACCCCTAAAGCACATCTTAAAATAAAAGTAGCTTGAGTTGGTCCTTACTGATTCTGTGCATGTTTTAGATGTAGAAAACATGTCCAGCTCTGCAATCTGTCACACACTAACATGACTATCAACAACATGAAAACATGAATCTTAAGGGAGAAGGGGAACGTACTGAACATCTGTGTAATAGCTTGAATCGCTACAAGTCTTTTTGGCAGAATCCAACTTCAAAGTGTCTATGTGTGTGAGTAAATGTGTGTGTGTTTGACAGTATGTCAGGCCTCTGAAGCCTGTAAAATACATTCTCCTATTTCAGGAAAGAAAGAGTTAATTGTAGTCTTGAAATCATTAGTCGTCTCTTACAGAGAGAGAGAAAGAGAGTAAAACCAGATCAGAGCATTTAAAAATAACCTGACTACCAGATGTGTGCTGGGTGGTGTGTATGTCTGCTACTCACTCATAAAGCCACTGGCATTACTCTGCAAATACATCAAACACTCCGAGAAATGAGCTGAAGTAAATTGCAAAGGATGAAAATCCTGATACATGCGCACTTACATGTAGAAAGCATTATTTTTAATTAGATGAGATTAATATTAATGAAGTAAAAATAAGACCTGGAAATACCAGATCTGAGTCAACATAAGAACAATAAAAAAACACACAAAGGCTTTTAATAAAAGCAGTATCCCATCAGCTTCAAGCACACACACAAACCTACATACACTCTCCTCACCATCTGTCGATGTGGAGCTACATTTCATAACTTGTAACTGATCTGCTGAAAAGACTGTTTTTGTCATCAGTGCTCAAAAAAGTTCCTTTGTTCTCACAACAGTGACAGCCAGCCATTAATCTTCAGTTTGTAGTTATTCAAAAGCGTCTGCACAATATGCTGTATTTCATTTGGCTCCAAAGAAGAGTTCATCTCCCTCTCAGACATGTGGGTTATATCTATATTAGTAAAGATGAAGTGACTTAGAGTAATGAGTGAAAGGCTTATTTGCGTGTAAAACAGATGGTGAATGCAGGAGTCATTAGAACACAAATTTACTGTGCACAGGGACAGAAATAGCTCTTAAATGTAAACATACTATCGTGATGATGGAAAGAAACAGAAAAGCTGTGTTATTGTCCCTGCATACTGACATGTTCAACATCAGTTAATCCACTCTATTATAGTGTGCTGTTTTTGATAAATTAAGGACACAAATTTGGAAGTTATTTGACTTTAAGGGACAAAAAATTAAGCAGAGCAATTAGTTGACGAACTGATCAAGTTGACGAAAATTGTTATATATTTAAGAGAAACAGAAAAAAAAACATTTTTTTTCTCAGTTGTCAGGATTTATATGTGGTTTTTATATTTATATGTGTTTCATCATGCAGAAAGCAAAAGACTCAACAAATGCTGAAGACAGCAGGTGGTTTTAAAACCAAAACAGGACAGCAAATATAGTAATTCTAAAAGATTTTAGCACGTTTTGTAAATAATACAGGAATGAAACTGGATTCTCAAAAATAAGTGACAGACATTGGACTTACCTGACAAAAAGTACATAATTGTGGCAGGAACGGCATCATTGGTGAAACATTGCAGATTCGCATGAGAATTCTTGTAAAGATTTTATTTATAAAACTTCACATGAGACAAGAGAAAGTTGACAAAAAAATCTCCCAGATACACCTCACTGTAGATACACTGGAGCTGATATCAATGTCCAGTTTTGTGTCTGTGTCTTCATTCTTGAACACTTCAGAAATAATGATCAGAAACCTTGATAAAGGTGTTTCATGATTTCTACATGGATGATGCTGACAAATATGTAGTCATTCATATCACCGTACAAATGTTCAGTACAGTTACTAATCATGTGTCTACAGTTATGCCCAATTCCTCACAAACTGAAATTAGACATAGCTGATCTTAACCATTAAAGAACCTATAAAAACCTAGATAAGGTGTTACATCCCACACTGTCCCTATCTCAGAGTTAGGGCAGCAAACAGGCTTCTCAAACCATGTTTCTAAAATTAAATGTTTACTTCTGCAACACATAACATGATGCTCAATTTTTTAAATCATAATCAGGGCACATGTGTTTGCTTTGTCAGATAACATATTCATGTTCCTGAAACCAGAATATGATGTTAACACTAGGATACAAACCAGGAATTTATTTATAGCTGCTGTCCTACAGATATGAAGTTGCAGCGTTTTCACAAAAGAAAAACACCTTAACTCCTAGTAAATTTTGTGTCCTGATATCTGAATGGATGCATAGTACACATCATGTAAGTGTGATATGGATAAATAGAACTGAGAATCTGTTTTTTTCTTCTAAAGATATTGCTGACATTTGATGGAAGTTGTTTTTTTTACTTTACAAGTAAAAAAAACAATCACAACTCTCACTTAATATATGATTGTATACTGTACAGACACTTTCATCATGTGAATTATTTAAACCATCAGAATTGTCTCTGCAGGTAAAGATTAAAAGTTGTCTCACTTTTAAAATATGTCTCATGGGACATTTGTCTTCTCCTCGCATCAATGATTTTATCTGCAGCATGTTTAAAACTCTAATTTCAGACATGTCACTAGCAGGCTGCTCTGCACCAAATATCAGGCTAAACTATGACTGACAATGTGTCTCCTTAATCCACCGTCTGTCAGTCATTACTGTCACAGTGGCACTCTGACCTTCCATGTTCAGTTCCGTTTAACCTTTCAGCTAATTACTCAGTATGTTAGTCACTGTTGCATTGTGTACATCCTGTGTTAAAGCTTTATTCTGGAGATGGAGCATTATTTCCATGACAACTATATATTCTTTTATATATTCTAATTATTTTTTCAAACAATCATGGTGATGTGTGACCTTGTTTTCAGACTTGTGAGTCTGTGAACATTTTAAGATGTAAAAAATTTGTTAGTCTCATTCCAGTTTAGTTCTGCCTTCCTGTGTGAGACATTAAAATGAAAATATTTTTCAGAGCAAGCTTTAACACTTGCAATTGCAGCTCTCCCCGTGACGTTGAAAACTGCTTTTTGTTTCCCTGCAGGTGAGCCTGAGTTTAAATACATCGGCAACATGCACGGCAATGAGGCAGTGGGCAGAGAGCTGCTCATCTACCTGGCTCAATACCTTTGCAACCAGTATCAGCAGGGCAATGAGACCATCATTGACCTCATCCACAACACCCGCATCCACATCATGCCCTCCATGAACCCAGATGGTTTTGAGAAGGCTGCCTCACAGGTGATTATGCGCATGATGACAAAAATATGCAACATAGACTATTAATGTTTCTTACTCTGTTTCTCTCTAAATATTTTGATGTTCCTCGCAGCCTGGAGAGATCAAGGACTGGTTTGTGGGCCGTAGTAACGCGCAGGGTGTGGATCTCAACCGTAACTTTCCTGATCTGGACCGCATCATCTACATCAATGAGCGGGAAGGTGGAGCCAACAATCACCTCCTGCAGAATATGAAGAAGGCTGTGGATGAAAACACCAAGGTAAGCAAACAGACTGAGTGATTAACAGATGCAGCCGATGTGGATTCCAAAAATGTCATATTGTTATATTGTGACATTGTTAAATGTCATGAAAAAACACAACAATCATCCCTCTGTCATTCAAGACAAGAATTTATGCATCTATTCAGTTTGAGCTACTTAGCCTCAAGTTAATTCATTCCAGTGGAGGGTGTCATAAAAGTATATGGTGTTTCTAAAATAATTTTCCTTCAACATTTGCTGTATGTTACTCAATCATGAATAAGGTTTTTCTTCAGACCATTTTCAGGTGTAGATTGTTGATCTTTTTTTTTTTTTACAGTGGAAACGTGGTGTGTGAGATCTGCAACAATTTATAGCCTGTAGTGATTAAATGATTTAGAAACTATTGAATAAGTGACTGCTTGTAGCTTGTACAGATATTTTTTTCCCAAACATGCAGCTACGCGTGAATGATCTGTAAATTTTCCTGAATTTTAATTTCTAAATTGCAAACATATGGTTTGAGAGGAGTAGTGTTAAACTGGCTAATCAGTTATTTAGATAACGGACAATAGTATGTGAAGTTTGCTGATAATATATCTGAGTGTATGAAGATTGAATGTGGAGTCCCACAAGGGTCGGTTTTGGGAGCTAAACTTTTTGTTTTGTATATTAATTATATAATTGAAGTGTCAAAGTTGTTACAGTTTCTTTCATTCGTTGATGATACAAATTTGTTTTGTTCAGGAAATGATTTGAAAGTTCTATCAGAAAGTATAAATAATGAAATGGTTAAACTTAAAAATGGTTTGATAGAAATAAGTTATCACTAAATCTTGACAAAACTAGGTTTAGGAAAAAGTTTCTTTGACCTTACATAGATGGAGTTAATATTGAGAGAGTGTTTGAGTTTAGGTTTTTGGGTGTAATAATAGATGACAAACTGACATGGAATCTATAGCCTATATTAAAACAAAGATGTCAAAGAATGTTGCTATTTTGAACAAAGCAAAGTATGTGTTGGATTTTTGCATACTAAGAATTTTGTATTGTTTGCTTGTACTGCCATATTTAAGTTACTGTTTGGAAGTGCGGGGTGATACATGTGTTAGTAACATAAAACCTTTGTTTATTTTACAGAAAAGAGCAGTAAGAATTATTCATAAAGCCAATCCAAGAGAGCACACCAACAAACTGTTTATTAAGTCAGGACTTACAGATTTAATTGAGCTACATACATTATTAGTTATGTTTAAAGCAAAATGTAAAGTTGATGAATGATGGCTATTATGTAGATTGTAAATGGATATTTGAAAGCTTATTCTTTTGTTATTGAGTGTTAATGATCAAGTAATTGACTGACAGACCATCTATCTGGGCATTTTGATTTAGAAAGGGGCAGGTATAAGATTTTCTTCCTGCTCCTTTTCAAGCATGGTGGTACATTAAGATGTGGTTTTGATTTATTTTTTTGTTTTTGCATTAACCTGAGACTGTGCATAACCATGTGCGAAAATAATGAAATGAAAAGAAAATAATTTGGTTTGAAAAGGGAATATTTTCGATACAAAAATAAATTTTTGGCTTGCTTGCAGATGCAATATGTTTTTTACTTGATGTTTATCTTTTTTTTTCTTTTTCTTTATATCAGTAAATGTGATTTAATAGGTTTTTGTCTTTACAGTTGGCTCCAGAGACCAAGGCTGTGATCCATTGGGTCATGGATATCCCCTTTGTCCTCTCAGCTAACCTGCATGGAGGAGATGTTGTGGCCAACTATCCGTATGATGAGACCCGCACTGGTATAAACATACACAAACAAAAATTCTGTCCTTACTCTACTTTCTGATAAAATCATGAAATTGCATGTAAACTGTTCCCTTCCTTTATATGAGAATATTTTTGAGGATTTATTGATACAAATATTTTAGCTGTAACTGAAACAAGGAGTTTATTTGTTTTTCTCCTGGGCGTCATTAAATTAATTTAAACCAGATGGAAAATGTTTTGTTTTTCAGCCTCCTCGTCATTTTTACAAAGCACACAAAACGCATTTACCAGGTTCTTGTTTTATATGAAGCAGATTCAGGTGTTCTGCTCACACTTTATCACAGCCACTTTCTAAGCATTTTGCACTGGTTTATTCTCTTGGTCATCATCCCTCTTCTTTTAGGATCCACCCATGAATACAGTGCCAGTCCAGATGATGTGATGTTCAAGTCTCTGGCTAGAGCGTACTCCATGTACAACCCTGTGATGTCCGACCCTCACAGACCCCCCTGCCGCAAGAACGATGACGACTCCAGCTTTAAAGATGGCATCACTAATGGTGGAGCTTGGTATAGTGTGCCTGGGGGTAAGAGACAGCTGTTTTCAATAAGCATATTTTGGCAGCTCTCAGGTGAAATGTGGTGAAAGTTATTTTTGAAATGAAATAACATAGCTTACAATTTATCTTGTAACATCAAATGCAGCGATGAACATAGAGTGGCATGAACTAGCCCACACCTCATTCCCTTTCAAGCATGTAAGAGAAAGTATACGGTCTGGAAAGATGGCAAAATCCCCTAACATCCTATTCTTGGCTGCTGTAGTAACATGGTGATGCAACATGGCAGAGGGAGGGAAGACTTTAAGATAATTAGGTAGCACAAACACAGAACAGGAAAGAGGATCCCTAAGGATTTCATGAAAGCTGAAAAGTCCACTACTTGTTTTTTGTAGGGTTCCTTTTCTTCGATGTCACTGCTGCATAACAAGCTTTACACTGCAGTAATGTTAGAAGCCTTTTCTGATTTCAGAGGAAAACATTGAGTTTCCAACACTGAGAAATGTGGATATTTGACACAACCACAATGTCAGGGCCACACACCTCATGACAGACTCAGATTGCTGGTTTGCTCAGCAGACAAGTGGTGCAAATTCAAAAAAAGAAAATCAAGCATAACATTAATGGAAATTTAAGTGCATGCTGCTATATTAGATTGTTGGTATGTGTACTGCCCAAGGTGTTTTTGACTGTTCAAAAAAAAAAGTTCATGAAATTAAACATCATGCAATGCAAAAAGTACCAAAAGCAAACACCTCTCGGATTCTATTTCTCAGTTTTTTCCACTCTTCTTTCTTTGTGTCTAAAAGTATTGTGATGAGCTAAAAGCAGTTTCTTACTGTTCAGCAGATGCAATGATCAGTCTCTATTTGACATATAGAAATAGTGGATACAGTATATATGCAATCCACATGTCTACATAAATAGTTTCTTTTCAGTAAATGTGAGATCTTGAATCCTAAAAGTCACTTTAACTGCCACTTGCCTATTCCTCTATCATAACCATTGCTTTCTGATGGTCTCGTGACCCCTTACAGGTATGCAGGATTTCAACTACCTCAGTAGCAACTGTTTTGAGATCACTCTGGAGCTTAGCTGTGACAAATTCCCCAATGAGGACACTCTTAAAACCTACTGGGAGCAGAACCGCAACTCCCTTGTCAACTACATTGAGCAGGTGAGCAGCACTTTATAAAGTTGGATACAGTAAATGGGGCTCTATGTTCTCATTGATGTATGTAATTCACAAACTTAAACCAAACCAAGGCACACAGTCCATCGTGAATAAGTGTTGACATACCTAAAAGAGTAAATGGATTGTCTGTAAGTGCTGCACTAACTCTTCAGGTTTTTCCCACAACTATTTAGTGATGGCTAAGGTAGTCTCATGGTGTCACAGTCACAACCACCCATAAATTCTACTTCCACATATGCCACCTTACAGTTATATGAAAACAGTACAGCCTCTTTCAATTCTAAGTTTTTATGTATCAGGACATAATAAACAAGCATTGGTCCTTACCAGGTTTTGCATTTGGTAAATACAGCACTTGATGAACAACACGTAACACATTGTGCTGTTATTATTCATTTATCGAAAACTATCCAAGACACAGAAGCAGTGTGTGAAAAGCTAAGCACACCTGTATTGCTTCAATATGAATTAAGAGGGCAAAGTAGCTGCCGGGTGGTGCTATCCAAATACACTTGATTAATTGATCATGAGAAAATGTGAGCACTTGTTCAAAAACATAGGTATTGGCAATTTTCTGGTCTTTTAGCATTCTGGTGTGTATTAACACGATAGCAGGGAGATAAAACTTCAGAAATTGTTGCTGCCCATCAATATGGGAAGTATTATAAGGACATTTCCAAACAATGTGGAGTTCATTATTTTACAGTGATTAGTCAAGTCAACTTTATTTATAATCTTGTTTAAAAACAACATATGTTGACCAAAGTTCTGTACAACTGAGAGAGATAAAATAGAAATAAAAATTTGAGACAAAAAAAGGGACTAAAGAATAAAAAGATATAAGAGGAATAAAAGACTATAAAAAAAAGACGAGCATAAAACAAATAATCAGTAAAGAAATGCCAAAGCTCAGGAGAAAACTTCCTCTCTTTAAAATGAACATTGCAGCACAGCTTAGGTTTGCCAGGTAGCATCTAAGCTAATCACAAGACTCCTGGGACAATGTCCTTTAGACAGATGAGACTGAAGTGGAGAAGTGTGGTCATAAAAGTGTAAGGAAAACTAAAATAAGTATATTAGCACTAACACCTCTTACCAACTGTTAGAAGAAGATTTGGGCCTGTTTTGCAACTACAGGACCTGACTATCTTAGTCACTAAATCGACCATGAACTCCTTTTTATATATCAGTATTCTTAAGTCAAATGTGAGACCATGTGATGACATCAATAACTTGACTGACATTGACTCATGCAACAGGACAATGATCCCAAACACACTAGAAAATCTAATAGCTGTAAAAGAAAAGAATAAATGTTTTGCAGTGACCCAGTTAAAGTCCAGATATGAAATGCTGTGATGGGACCTAAAGAAAGCTATGTATAAACCAATACCCTCAAAATGAACTGAAGCAACTGAGAAGGTAGAGATGGTTGTACAAGTTTTTGAATCGAGGGGGGCCTGCTTATTTATTCCCTCTCTACTTCTGCATTTCTACTTAGTTTTTGTTGAATAATGACACAGTATAAGGTTTTTTATCCAGTGCTATATTTAACTTAATACCTAAAAAAAAAATTCTGATCATGCCTTGATACATAAAACCAGAGAATTAAAAGAGGGTGCACTTTTTCTTTTTTTACATGATTGTTGCATGCTTACAAGACCTGATCAAAAATCATATTGGTTGTTTAAAGCATTTAAACAGCCAGTGCTCTGATCATTTTAAAATCTAAGGTTTATTTTCTGTGCTAAAAAGATAATGGCTTTTCTTTCTTTCTTTTTTTTGTGCGTGTCATCTTGTATGTGGTGTGCAGGTTCACCGTGGCGTTAAGGGCTTTGTCCGTGACCTGCAGGGCAACCCCATCTCCAATGCGACCATCTCTGTGGAGGGTATTGACCATGACATGACCACAGGTATTACTATTCAGTGAAAATTCACACAGTTCTGACAAAACTAACTTAATCACCACTTGTGGAATGGAGGTTCATGTTAAAAATCATTTTGGAAAAATGTTACAATGTCTCCATCCTGTGGAGGTAATAGGTAATACACTCAGTTTCAGAAAAGTCACAGTATGTGCACATACTCTTTATGATTAGGCAGTCCGTGCTTTAAATTCATCGCTGACCATCAACTGGCTGCTTTGTGCGTTGGTTATATACATTTTATTAAAGAGAAAACTTGTATTTTGTAGCCAAAGATGGAGACTATTGGCGCCTTTTGGCTCCAGGAAACTACAAAGTGGCAGCTTCTGCCCCAGGATACCTGACTGTCATCAAGAAGGTGGCTGTTCCCTACAGCCCTGCAACCAGGGTAAGATGCACAATGAAGTGAATCAACCAGACTCTACATCACACTTACTGTCTGGCTCATTCAGCTTTTTTTAGTCGGTGTGACTCATGCTTTTAAGTGAGTGCTTTTGGTTAATCAAGACAATATGCTAGTCAGTGGTGTGTGATTAAACTCTAATGTCTCATTGACTTCTGGTTTATTATGGTCACCCCCCTTAGATGTTTATGCACCCAAGAAGAGAATATTTTATTTCAACTTGTATGGCAGATGGATTCTTATAGGTATCCATCTTACCAGGCTCTATTTTTTATGTAAGATTTTGATATAGCACTGAAATTGTTTCCATTCCTCCCACACCTTGTTTAAAGGACAGTTTTATCTTCAGTGCTCTCTTATTATATCACACATCTTATTACAGATTCCTTTTCCAAGGAAATCTTTAATGGTTCTGAGTAATTGACCATCTGGCTTAACAGGTTATTGCTGGTAAATTGTAAGCAAGGTGAAAAAGACACATTAAACAGGAGAATTAAAAAGAATAAAAGAAATTAAATAAACAGAGCAAGCCAAAATAGATAGACAATGGAATCCATACAGTGAAGTATATATGACACAGATGAAAACGGGAAATACATAATTATTATCAACATCATTGTTGTCATCAATACTGTCATTCAATTCACATTTATTTGTATAGCGCATTTAAAACAGCACCCGCTGACCAAAGTGCTTTCAAGAAGCAACTGCATCACAGATAAATAATCAAGAAAAAAATTTGCAATAAAATAACAATAAAATGTATAGATAAAATAACAGTAAAAGTACCAATAAAATAACAATAAAAGTAACAAGCAAGGTATACTCGATATTTAAACTAGTGTTGAAGGCCAGGGAGAAAATAAGTGTTTTCAGTCTGCACTTAAAGCGAGGGGCCCTGCAAAATCTGAGTATTTCAAATTAAAGTATGGCCCAGATGCTACATACTTGTAAAATTACAAGACCTTAGCACCTGC
>JBBBVU010000004.1:17183840-17195722 GCA_037177055.1 Atherinosoma microstoma
GGGGGGGGTGTGGGGGTGTGTGGAGGTGGGAGAAACCATACCGGGAGAGGGAGAAAAAGAGGGGGGAGTATCTCTCTCTCTCTCTCTCTCTCTCTCTCTCTCTCTCTCTCTCTCTCTCTCTCTCTCACACACACGCACACATGCACGAAGATAAAAAAGAACTGTGGGACATGTAAAGACAGAGTTGAAGCCACATTACAACCACGTTTGATGTAAAGCCATAAGAGGTTTTTTTTAGTCTGTGCAACTGTTTTCTACAAAAGTTGGAATAACTTTCAAAATCCATAAAACAAACAAAAAACAAAAACAAAACGAAATACCTTGACTCTTAATTATCTTAACCCTGTTTGTTAATTCTTTTGAACCTTTACTCAATAGTCACAAGTAGGGTACTGAAGGAAATTATTTTTAATCTAATCATTGACCTACGTAATTTTATCTAGAAAATACCCAAAACAAATCTACACATTAATTCCAGCAAAACACAAGATTAAAGGTTTTTTTTCACAGCCTTCTGGAGGATTTGTTGATCAACAAATTAAGTGATAACAGGTGCAGATGGGGATTATACAAAAAGAAATTAAGAAAAGATTTTTTCCAAGCAAAATGCCGGTCATGGCTCAACACTTAGAATCCATCAGGTAATCTTTGAGTTTGAAGATTGTCAATGCAAAATTGCAAAGAATGTCTTTTAATGACCAATATAACCACATAGGCTCGGGAGTACTTTTGGAAAACCACTTCCTTTCACTATAGTCCGTACATATAAATTTAGGGAGGGAAATCGTATATCAAGTGTATGCTGAACTATGACTAAGAGACAGAAAGAGAAAGGACAGGACTGCTGTGGTCAGATGAGTCCAGATTTCAAATTTTTTTTAGAAAAATGTGCCAAAAGGTGACGGTCCCAGGAGTTTCATGATTATCTAAGTAGGGAACTAAGGCCTCATTCTGTGCAACATCTGCATGACTTCATACAGTGCATATATGTGTTTGATTGAATGATTCGCAAATGATTAAAAAGAGTAATTTGAACAAAAGGATGCTGTAACAGAATGATGTTTGGGTGTTTTATTGGCACCAAATTCCTGGCTTGTTTAAATTGTGTAACTTAATAAAGGATATGCTTTTTGAAGACACTGGAAATCATTTCCTATTTGTTTTTGTTTGTTAACTCATTGACTGTCAGCCATTTTCAGAGCAAAATGGCGTCGTTGGCAGTCAATGAGTTAATAAAAGGTTCAAATGGGTTAATAATTAACAGAATTATTTTTTCATCTCTTTTTTTAGAATCAAGCAACTTTTCTGCAAATTGGGCTTGCATGTTATGAAATAGGCAATCTGCTTTTTAATTTCTGTTAGAGTTGCTTAAGTAAAGGTTTTAACATGTTAGGGAAAATAAAGTTTTTCTAGTTGTTTTGTAGTTAATTTATCGGAAAGTCTTAAAACATTCCACCCAAACATCTCTCTTTTGTCAGAACATAGGCTGGGGATTGACTCAAGACTTTGGTCAGTTCTTCATAAAAACCAGCAGGAGCCTCATTGCATTTCCTTTTTCTGTTTTGATCTAATTAAATGCACCCTGCGATGGACTGGCGACCTGTCCAGGATGTACCCTGCCTCTCACCTCCTAAATGCTGGGATAGGCTCCAGCTCCCCGAAACCCTGTATTGGATTAAGCGGTACAGAAAATTAATGACTTTATGGATTTCGTTGCAAACACAATTACAGCATCACTGCAGGTGGTTTTTTTTATACAATACAAAGACAAAACCCAATAACTTGTTGAAGTCACTTTTTTGGGTAGCAGCCTAAAGATTAGGTCAAAAGCACCAATAAATATAATCTTGATTTCCACTGTAAAATCCACAATTCTTATTCATGTCTTTCAATATTTATTTCCAAAAAATTCAATATTATTGTGATGATCAAGAAAAGTCAGTCTGATTGTTGATCACAATTATTTGTTTATGAATTAATCATCAACAAAATTTTGTGATTGTGACAGCTTTGCCTGTTGTAAATTCTTGCAAGTTGAGGTGAACAGGTGTATGTCTATACTTTTGTTTGGCTTTGAAATGTAAAATTTTCTAAGATGGCCTTTTTTTTGTCCAGACCAACTTGCCAAAGTGTTTCAATGTGAAGTGTTGGTTTTTGCACAATTTTAATTCAACCCTTCAAATTAAACCTCTCCTCTCCTCTCCTCTCCTCTCCTACTTAATAAAAGTATGTTGGGAGGTTAGAAAAACACATAATTATCTATTAAAGTCTACATTTTTGTTTGGATTACAGCAATTTGGGCTTTGTATGTTTTTGCAGATATGTATTTGTGTTCAAGTGGTTTATAATGTTGTCTGTGATGACACATCTGACTGATAAGAACTCCACCCAGAGAACTGACTGTCCACAAGCTGGCCGACATGCATTCCTCACATACCAAATACACAAACCTGACAATCCTGACCTGTATATATATGTGTGTGTGTGCGTGTTTGAAATGTATGTTTGTGCAAATTACACTGACCAAGTTTTTTTAAAGGGGATTTTATGCAGATACTCCACACCAGTAGATACTCGGTGGCTTTAGGTATACTAAAAGATACTGTTACTGTGTGTTCATGTGTTTGGATGGAAGCCCAGCAGGTTACAAGGAGACATTCAGGCTACATATGTTTGACCATCTTAGCGAGTTTTGTAGGTTAAAATAACTTAGTGAAAAAACATGGGCTATGTTTTTATTTGCTGGAAATATGTGTGCACATAAAGAATGTACTATGCTACCATGCTAAGATTTATTACAGCCTTTTGCACATGCACGAGTATCACATTTCACAGAGTTGAAAAACTGTTTGTGTTTCTGTTTTTAGTAACATCAGATGCACATGCATGATGTCTGTCATAATTCATGATAATGTTATTATCATAAGATGAGTCGTGAGTCTTTTTTGTGGCAACAAACTTGATTTTTTCATGTAAACAGGAAAATTTCAGCTACCTTTTTTTCTTCAGATGAGGCAGATTTTTTTTCTTGTTCTCTATGGTTCATGTCATCACAACTGATTTGAGCTTTAAAATAGTTTTCATGGTGATGATCCCGAACTGAACATATACATAAAAAAAGAGTACATTGTTAGGGTTAGTATTGCTGTACATTATATGGTTAAGATAATAACAAATACACAGTTAGGGTTTGAAAAGTCCACATTGGTATGGGTTATTTGATTCTCATTGTTCCAGTTCCCATCAAGTGAAGTTGACACTTCCCTGATTAAAACCACAACCTAGTTACATGTTGCCATTAAAATTTTTAAAGATGGATTGCTTGGCTATGTCCACATGGAGACAAGTTTAGGTGTATATGCTAAAGTTTTAAGCATTTGTACTTTTGTGCACCTGGAACCAGCGTTATTAAGGAACCTAAAAATGCACATTTTTGAAAGTCATACGCATACCAATACGCATTTCCTTGAACCGATGATGCCGACCTCTTTTTTTACTGACCTCTTTGTATATTGGCATTGCGTTCATGCGCTCGCTCCATGTCTTATTCTGTTTTTGGTGTATTTCTTTGACAGCACAACAGTGCCACTTACAGGCCTGGCATATATACTACAGCATTTTCATTCTTTTTTTGTGGATGCACACATTTGTAGAAACAATTCCATCCATATGGAACACTTTTTAAAACATAATTGGTTCCGTCTCTGTATGTATGTAGCTTTAAACTGCTATGTTTTATACCAAGGACTTCAAATTCTGGTCCATGAGGGCCACTGTCCTGCAGGTTTTAGTTGTTTCCCTGATCAATACGACTGATTCAAATCAAGAATATATGGTATATTTATTCGGTGTTGACAAAGATTAAGTTTTTCAAAAAGCTAGCAATGTATAACCCTCGGATTCCAAAAAATGGTTTCATAATAAAGAAAACAAACAGCCTAATATAATGAATATAGAATCACAAGTGAAAAGCTCATACAACACCAGCATTTGGCAATCTTCATTATTTAACACTAGTTCACTCCAGTACAAAGCAGGTTCTTGTCTACTTTGAATTCTGTTTTTTCTACAGGATAACAGAGTTGAAGCGCCAATAACATCAAGAGCAGCCAACAGCTCATACTGCTCCACATATGGCTGTCACTGCCTCCAAGTGATATCAAAACGCTATAATGTGTGGACATACATTTGCAAAGCCCAAAAACAGAGAGGTTTAAGGGTACGTTCAGACATGTTTACCAGTTAAACTAAAGCAATCACATGAGAAGAAGCCATGTAAAACTTCTAGACAAAATTGTTAATTTGTTGGAAATGATCAGTGGACAAACAACTGGATGTGCGTAATTCCATGAGGTAACAAAGTAGTTGGCAGCAGTGCTTAATTTGTAAAGTGGGAGGACCTGGAACACAGAAGGGGGGTGGTTCCGGCGACTCAAAAGATGGGTCGAAGTGATTGAACACGCGCCTGCGCGTGCGCACACACACACACACACGGCCAAGGCAGAGTTCTGCAGGGGTCCAATTTAACAAAGCCGCCTGAACCCGGATAATTTCCAAACCTGACCCGGTACCAGTGTTTATCTTAGTCAAATCAGGACCCGACCCGCTTGTTAACACATTAAGTGAATGCGTGTACATCCTGTTCTTCCTTAATTAGGCTACATTATCTTCTTTATTCATAGTTTTGTCTATGTTTTCATTTGGAATGAAAAAAAGGGAGCGAATACGACAACAACACAGTAAATACGTTATTTGAATGTTTTATTTGTTTTTTATTTTTTGCAGAACTTGCACAATGTTCTTTAAACTCGCTACTGAACAACTATAATCCCTTATTTTGTCATTTGGGGGTTTTATTTGATTTGGATATTGCTGTGTATAAACAAAAAATAATTTACCGTCCCTGGTATCAGCTTTTCTCTGTAATTGTCTGTTCTGTTCTCTCGATGTAATTTCTACCCGCAAAACAGCACCCGCAGGTACCAGACCCATTGCCACATCAGTGTTTACATAGATATGAAATGTCCAAAATCAAAAAAATTAAAACTATAGGCCACCGCAATATTGCTTTCATAAACTGCAATAACCTAAGTATCCATCGGACTATTGTAAAGGCTAACCCAATATCAGCTGGATGACACAAACACTCCACCATTATTCTATGCAATGTAAAAACAAAAAGATTACGAAACAAACATTTATTTTTTCTTATTTTGGGAATTTTTCTCATAGTGACACAGGGGGTGGCGGATCCAATAAAATAGGTGTCGGGTCCAATGGAACACGTGATCCGGCTCAAATTAAGCCCTGGTTGGCAGTCAAAGGATTGGAATTAATATTATTAATAAATGTACATTTTTACCAGTTGTACATTTTTGTAGACTCAATGATTAAGTAACTTCTTTATAAAATGCTGCTTTTTTCAGAGTTTTGATACATAATGGTGAAAAATACAAAGTGGCAATATTTCTTATAATTCTATCTGGTTATTGACATTGTTTGAAACCAGCTATCGTCAGTAATGATAGTGAATTTTCCTTTCTTGAAGGAAAATCTGTTTGCAGGCAAATCATTAGATGCATATGTTTATGTTCTGCTTTTAGTTTTAAAAAGATACATGTTTATGATATTGTATTAGAGTTTTACATTTTGAGACACAAATTGAGCATTGCAGCGATTTTGCTGCTTTTGGGATTCACAGGACCTCGGCCCACTACTTTACTGGCCTGGACCACCATCTTTCTCTGCTCTTAGCAGAAGACTGTGATCCCCTTGACATTGTGAAGTGAATGATACATTTAACTGCCTGATTAATGATACATTCATGTTTGTTTAGGGACTTGTTTCTGCTAGACAAATTTAGTTGAGGCACTGCTTTCTTCCGCAAAGTTGTGCATGCAGGTCTGTGATGACATTGTACAGAGACCCATCTATAGCAAGGTGAAAAGTCCACCAATTCTCACCTCTCTGCATCAGTTAGCAGCTGCTCAAACACATTCAGAAATAATAGTAAAACAATTTTTTTTCTTCTGAAAGGTCTATGTAATATCTGACAATTCTGAATGTAGTGTGTGTAGGAATTAGTGACATCTAGTTGCAGAGTTGCAGATTGCTGCCAATACGATACCAAAACTCAGAAAATATGCAACAGTATATGATTAGACCTTTACTACTGTTATGAAATATGGTGGACCTTGTGTCAAAGAACCCAAGCTTGCCTTAGATAAACTCTAAATACTTTATTATTACTTAAAAGACTGCACATGAGCAAAGGAAGAGCCCATCACAGTTTCATGCAGATTCAGATTGTTTTGGAAGAAAATGAAAAGATATTTCTAATAGGTTCAGGTGCTGTTTTGTGCATCATAGAAGAGTTAAATTCTAATATTGGTGGAGGTCTGTGCTCTCTCTATGCTCTTCTTGTGTTTCTGTTCACATGGATCACACGTCCATTTGTTTATGTGCTCCCGTTGACCACCCGACCCTCAGGATTCACAAAATACTAATTTCCTTTGATGTTTTGTTATAACTACCTACACTATGGGGCAAAAAACAAAAAGCCCCTACTAACAACATTTGTTGGAACAGCTTTAGCCTTAATTACAACATGCATTTGCAGTGACAGTGAGATGAGATTGTGCAAGTCACAGCTTTCATTGCTGTCGCCAAGATCTTGTATTGATGATGGGAGAATCGGACATGCATAAAGTCTTCTCTAGCACAACCCAAAGATTTTCAATGGAGTCAAGGTCTGGACTCTGTGGTGATCAATTCATGTGTGAAAATAATGTCTAATGCTCGCTGAACCTGGGTCACAATTTGAGCCCAATGAATCCTGGCATTGTAATCTAGGAATATGCCCATGCCATCAAGAAGGGGGGAAAAATCCTGATGGAAAAACCTGCTCATACACAGTATTCAAGTCTTCAGCTGATTTAATCTTTTTGGCACATAACGTTGTTTAACCAAGATCTGATCAACTGAAGGAACTTCAAATCCTTGGCTTTAGTTAAATCCAGGTGGTGGCTTTCTCCCCTTGTTGATCAGTGTAGTTTTCATCTAACTTCTATTCTGTCTAAATTGACTGAGAGTTTAGATATGAGGTTATAGTCAGTGTTTTGGATGTTCTGGAGATTTTTCTCATATCTTACAGTCCTCATCAACACATAAATGGACTTAAAGATGATAATGATTATTCATACATAGAAATTACATAATATATGGAGTAAGATCAAAATAAGAGTCAGAAAATAGTCATTCCAACAGTAAATAACAGCAAAATAAAAATGACAACCTTGTGATAGGAAGCAATTTTAAAAAGTTAGTTTTAAAGGACAAACACAGATTGTAATGATCAATTAAAGTTTATTTCACAGTTGCAAAGCTCTAAGTGCAAATGCTCTACTGCCCTCTGTCTTTAGGCTTGTCCTAAGGATGCCGAGCAAGAAGTGGTCTGCAGATCTAAGAGCAGGGTTGTAAGGGGCCAGAGGGCCAGCTTAGTGATTTAAAAATAGGAAAAAAAGAATAATCATTTCTAACCAAAGTTTGTTTTTCAGCTGTAAAACATTGCTTAAATCATTTTTAAATAAATGACAGATGAATTAATGAGGCAATCAACTGCAAAAAAAAGAAAAGAAAAGAAAACTGATCACAGTGTCTTGGAAAACCCTTTTAGATCTTGTAATAGATATTTACTTCTTTATAATGTATTTGGAAAATTTTTTGTCTCTGATCATGTTGCTTTATGATGCAGGTAATCTGATTAAATGAATATGTATGTATAACATTCTATGAATACAAATAAGCCAACATGAATGAATGCTTTCATTTTTTTATGAAGCATTTATTCTCCATCTTCAAAACTTGATTTCTGAAACAGCCTTACTTATATTACCAAGAAATATTATTTCTTCCTTATGAGTATCTAGCACCTACATACATGTACAGTAAAAACCCAAACACAACCTTTGTGGATATGAATATGTGCAAAGATATGCACAGTCTGGCCCTGCAGAGACACACACTACAAATTCTTACATGAATTTCTCGATTTCACGCGAGTTGATTTCTGGACTAATTCAAGGATGGATAGATTTATCAACACTTTTTTTAAAAATGTTGTTTGTGTGTGAGGAGCTGATTGTTGTGCCCTTCTATGTGCAGCTTGTAAGACCTGGAAGCACGACTCATTCCAGGCCTGACCCTGTGGCATTGGTCTGAGTGGTTGGTATTCCGCCTCCTGTTTTTGCTGGGAAAACACACAGGGAATATTTGGCTGTCTGCTTATCTCCTTTGAGTCCCGCACTGGCAGACAGGGGAACACACACTTCCAGGCCTTTGTGAAGTGATTTCCCCACGCGAACACACAAATGCATGCATACTCACACGCTTTACACACATACATGCAAAGCTCCCTCCATTCACCCTTGCTTATCTCATCCTGGTTGTCTGCATCCTGCTGCTCAGCTGGAGATGACACACACGCGTGCACACAAACACACACCGACACACGTGCACTTACTCCTACGTTCACTCAAGAGTCATTCATGCTTCCTTCCAAATCACTGTTCTCATCCAAATCACTGTTCTTCTTACACACATGGAGTGAAAGCCAAACAAATGTAAGTGTTTAAACACTGTGAGTAATTTCTTCAGGAGAACAAGTACCTATCTTTTTCTTTTTTTAAAGACAAAAACAATGGTGGTGCATTACAGGAGTATGCAATGACAATGCATGCACAAGTTAATATCATCTCCTGATGTCTTGATGATGTAGCTGTGAGATGGCACAAAACCACAGTATACCAGTATACCAGTTACCCAGTCTTTACACTTCTACCCACTCATCTCGTTTGATTGGACGGAGAGAACCACCTTATTAAACTCCACCTTCTTTTCTGCAAGGTGTGCTTCTTTTGAGATCAATGGCATACTTTGTGCTTTGATGCCATTGTAAATTTGGACACACTTTGCACTTAACTTAAAGATCTGACACGGTGCACAAACAGCAAACTGATATAAAAATACTTGATTGGCAGTTTTGTTCTGAAATACCTAATTTCTCTTATCCTCTATTTGACCACAGTTGGAGCTGTTGTTAACTAATCTTTCTTTTTTGGCACAATCTTGTTGTGAGTCATGCTTTAAATGTTTCAACATTGGTGAACCAAGTCATAGATAGGAATGCTGAAGTAAGGTAATGGCTAGCTGATGGAAGGGTACACATACAAAAAATCCTGTTAAAATTCTTCTACATGCTAAAGATGTGCTTATAATCCTTTTGGATTCATATTCTTTCTTTAATAAAAGACAAAGTATGAGTAAAGTGTTGTTAGGTAATTTTTTAATAAAGTTAAGCGAGCTATATAACTGATGATCAGAAATTGCTGTTTGTGACGCACAGCAAAAAGTAAGAGCAAAGGAGTTTGAACTTCCCACTTTTAAGGTACAGAAAAAGCAGTATAGTGTCAATAGAATTTAAGCTTCTAAATTATTACCCAAAAAGGATTTCAGAATTAGTAGCTGTAAATCAGCTTTGTCACACTGTGAAATAAATCCACCTTAGAAATTACAAGGTCTGAAAATATAGAAAAGAATTTGTGCAAGTTTAAGAAGATTTGCATTTGTGAAAAAAGTTACACAAATGCAAATGTGGTTAGAGCAGAAACATTAGTGGCGTACTGATAGTTCCCATGGTTTAATTTAAGTACATTTTATAGTGTTAAAGCTAAAATGTATGTTTCAAAGTCTAAACATTCCGCGATCCTAAGCAATGGTAAACTACATAATATAGACATCTGTTCTCTCACGTCGCGTTATAAGACTGGAATAAATCCAGTTGGCTCACACAAACATTGAACTCAGAGACCCTGATTTACTAAAGGTTTGCGTGTGTAAAAACATTTTTTTTTACAAATGCAAATTTGATACCACACGCAAAAACATGTTACACTTGATTTACTAACCGCGGGCACCGAGGATTGCATTTATTAAATAAGCAAAAACAATGTGTGCAATCCATTTAGTGGATTTGCTTTCTATGCATATGCAATATAGGCGTTTCCACCAGAACATGCAAAATATTGGTAGGAGTAGATGTAAATAAATCAAAGTAGCACATGCAATGTGATTTACCAAACATGAAAGTGATTGCAATGGCTAATTTTGCATTTATATTTAGCACGTCTGAAAGGCAGGTTCAAACTGGCACAGTCTATGTAGGAATAGTTGCAGTCCGGAGAAGTTGAGACACGTTAAAGGTGACAGAGAGGGCACATCTTTTCTGCTCATGTAAAAATTTTTGGAATGTTGGAGGCAAAGATTATTGAAACATATTGCCTATCCAGTATGATGTGTCAATGTTATGATGGGCTGGTGCACTCTGGGTCTGCTGGCATTGAGAGCCCTCACCACCGCCTATACTCCATCTTTGATCCCCCTCTTATGGGCATTAATGACCATCGTCAGCCCAGATACAGAACTGATCAGCTCCCGAGTGTGGCTGCATTGCACCCCCACTAGCGCACACAGTGCGCACCTCATGCATAATGAAAGTACCACAGGAGGCACGTTTATTTTATCAATATGTCTACGGTACTTATTTATACTCACACAGTATCTGCGTACTGTAGGGCTGGCATAGCTGACTCTGGTGAAATGTGCTCTCGCACTTGAGCATAAGATTACAGCGTTGTGTTGCAATTTCTCTCCCGCAGTTACAGCACAAATTCAGCAAAAAGCTCCCGAAATCCAGAAACAGGTAATCACAAACCGACTTATCACAAAGAGTAAATCCCTTTTAGTAAATCATAACTGCGATCCAAACAGGGGTCCTGTCAGGTCTGGAAGAGGTGCGTGTCAAGCATCTGCAAACCTATAGCGGTGACACCGTGACCGACCTCATGCCACACGAGTATAAATCCTGCTTTAGGCTACAGACTGTTCAAATACAGTGGACATCCATTAGTCAAAATTTTAAACAGAGTTTGAAGGAGCAAAGGATCCTGCCAGTCAAATGCAATCCATCTTGTAATCAGTGTTAATGATCAGTGCAATAAAAAAAAAGAAATTGTTCCATCTTGATGTCATGCTGCGGCTTCTTTCTAGTTTCAATAGGATTATTCTTGTAATCATCTTCAGTGTGCCATCTTTAACATCACCAGAACATGACCCAGAGTCTGGGAAGTCAAAGGGAGCTGGATTTATCTGAACAGGTAGAATAATATAAAACTTTATTCATTGTGTAATATAACCCCAAAAGGTGATTGTGTTTCAGGGGAAGATTCACTTAACTGCAGTCAACATAATCAGAGTGTACAGGTGAGATCAGAATGACATTCATGACTGCATGCAATCATCAGCTGAGCAATTTTACGATAATTGGAAGATCGCTGTCTTACAAAAGTCAGGGCAAACTTTTAAACAAGGTGTTGCAATGTGAATGGCACTTAAGCAATTACATTGCTTTTTTTTAAAAAGAAAAGAAAAAACAACTCTTTATTTACTCGTTTTTTGACATTTTTATACAAAAACACACACTTCACATAATTAGAACTGGTGGGTTACTATCTGTGTCACCAACTTATTAATTTGGTCTCGTGAAAAGTGGAAATTCAACCCTTTGTACTTCTCATACATAGTCCATTTTTCCCAAAGTCTTGTGTAGGTCTCTGCTTTAGTCCTGGGAGAATAGGTTAGTTTTTCCATGGAGTATATTTCCTCTATAGTCTTTCCACTGATCATGGCCTTGATAATAGCATTGCAACCAGTTTCTTGTACTGTAACTGTCTGTAGGAGCCTAAATATAAGTTTTGTTAATTAATATATTAAGTTATTCAGATAAAGATTTCTTGTTTGTTTTCAGTACATTAAAAATATGTGTG
>JBBBVU010000004.1:17230705-17248195 GCA_037177055.1 Atherinosoma microstoma
GTGTGTGTGTGTGTGTGTGTGTGTGTGTGTGTGTGTGTGTGTGTGTGTGTGTGTGTGTGTGTGTGAGAGAGAGAGAAAGAGAGAGAGTGAGAGTGATAGAGAGAGAGAGAGAAAGAGAGAGAGAGAGATTCTGTTGTCTCACATGGATTTTTGCAAAGCATTTGTTATTTGCTTGGACTCGTGTTTTTTTCAGAGGAAGATGAGTGTGCCAAGCCAGACAATGGTGGATGTGAGCAGAGGTGTGTAAACACACTCGGCAGCTTCAAGTGTGCCTGTGATCCGGGCTATGAACTGGCCCCTGACAAGAAAAGCTGTGAAGGTAACAGAGTGGGTGCTTGTGCATATGTGGATATTTGTGTGTGTGAATGGTATGTGGAATTTAAGCCGGTATGTGCATTGTTGAGTCTGTTATTTCTATAGGATGTGAGTCTGTCTCACCAAAAAAAAAAGAGAAACATCCAAACAGCTTTTATCAACAGGAAAAAAAACACACAAGGCACAAAACCACATGGCTTGTTGTTCCAATGCCACACATGCCACAAAGGTCCTTTAATCCAACAAAATAGATTAACTACATGGTATGACCCACATACTGAAACAAATGAACAAACATCTTCTGAGGAAAAGAGAAAAATAGAAATGCTGGTGAAAGGATTTTCTTTAGAAGACTCTTTGAAAAATAGTCATCGAAGCTAATATGGTGGTGGAAAAGGGTTAAAAAAAAGACTAAAGTAAATCTCTGTAAAAGCAATATTCTTCAAAGGCCAGGAGAGGCTTGGAGAGGAACCGGTATTTTGTGAAGAATGTGCCATTATGTAAATAATAACCACCAGTAGCACAGCACCAAGTACCAGTTCTTTAATTTGAGGGCATTAACATCCATACTTGTCGGAAAGTATTGTCTTATGACATGTAAAGTGTTCTTTTTGGGGGGCTCAAACATTAAATAGATACATTTTTGATATTTTGTCAAGATTTCTTGACAGAAAATATCTGACAGCACGAAGCCCATGATCATCAGAAGAATGGCTTTCTTTTGTGACATATTCAATTCTTTAGCTTCAAAAATCACTAGTTTGCATTTGCAATGTTAATGAGTGATTAGGAATTATGCACTGGATGAAAAATACAAAATGTGCTGCGTGAATGGGTTAGCAAGAGAGACATGGTAAGGTTAGTGTGGACCACTTACCATTCGTGTATGTTATTGTGTTGTTGTGCAATGCATTGTTGTGTTATTACTATATATTTTTACTGCATTTGACTGAATCTAGGGCAACAGATTAATCTAATACACTTAAGAATCCACCCACTTGTTTCTTTCTTCTGTCATATCCTCAATAAATAGTGGTAAATACTAAATTGTGACCCATCAGAACTGGAGGCCATGCATGTCTGTGCTGTCTCCACATATGTTACAGATAATGTTGTATGCTTCAGATTATGAGCAAATCAAAGCCTTGACCATGCTTTTTCCCCTTCCCATCAGCCTGGTACTGAAACAAGAAATTATGTTCCACAGCTGGTCTGTTTCTTTTAGATGGTTTTAGGCATAGCCTAATCTGACATCCAGACCTTTTAATGCTGCTCAGCACACTTCTGATGGTTCCTTCTATCACTGCTATGTTTTGGCCTGCTTCACTTGTATTGTGAGACCCTTTGACTATGATATGTTGTGGGTTTTCATGGTTTGCAAATGCAAATACTACACTTGTACTCAATTCCTGACTTACTTGTTTCAGTTATGACAAATTAATGAGGAGGTAACCCATGCCTGGCCATGAAATGACTTGAGTTTTCACTGTGGAAAACATTCCATTCAACCTAATTGTTTTTAGTTTGTTTCACTTGTCAAATATTTCTTGTTTTTTGTCTGTGTCTGATTTAATTGTATCTGTGTGTTGGCAGCGGCATGTGGTGGTCTCCTCTCTAAGTTAAATGGGACAATTAGTACTCCTGGCTGGCCAAAGGAATATCCACCCAACAAGAACTGCGTGTGGCAGGTAGTGGCTCCCAACCAGTACCGCATCTCCATGCAGTTTGAAGCATTTGAGCTGGAGGGGAATGAGGTGAGCATCACCAGCTATGTGTACAGCAATATTCTGACTATTTATATTGATCTAAGCAACCACATTATTCTGAGTATGATGTTCACGTGAGTTGCCGATATGATATTCCATTCATGTTCCTGATTGCAGGTTACAGAGCATATTTGCAAAATGACTCAGACTCAGTAATGCCCACATTACGTCCCCCATCTGCAACCACAGTGTTTCCACCCATTCAAAATCTTACATATATCTACTACTTTCAAACCCAAAGCATTAACCATTTTTGGGTTGTCCCACTTCAAAAGTGTGTTTTTCTTTTTGCTGTAGTCTTTCTGTTCTGGACTAATCTCTACTAAAGCTAATGTTGCCAGATCTTATGATTGAAATAAGCAATGAAATCATGGCTTAAACAAGTGACTGTGTTCTTTAGAAAAAAAAAGAAGAACAAAGGTGGCCATAACAAGCATATCTTACAATTCTGGAGCAGTGTAGTAAAGCAGCAGTGTGTGATTCAAGAAGCTGTGAAATCTTCATTAGGATAAAATATTATAGGAAGGTCTATATGTATCTATGCCAGTAAGGTTGGCATGTCACATCTATCTGATTTTCATTTTTACTAGGGATATGACTTCATTCTGGCAATCACAAAATGCTGTTCACACTGCAGTGTCTTATTCAGAGTAAGGTCTTAGGTTAATATTAGGAAATTGCTGTGCATGTAAATATAGACCACCTGATTGCATGTTGCCTAATATGGCAGCCACTTTCTGGATGAGTGTTGCGAGAGCCTGACAGCATTTGTGTGTTTAGGTGTGTAAATACGATTATGTTGAGGTGCGGAGCGGCCTCTCATCTGACTCTAAGCTGCATGGTAAATACTGTGGCACTGAAGTCCCTGAGGTCATCACCTCTCAATACAACAACATGAGGATCGAGTTCAAGTCAGACAACACTGTCTCCAAGAAAGGCTTCAAAGCTCATTTCTTCTCAGGTAAGATTCATGTGTATGTGTGTTTTTGTCAGAGCGGTTCATTTAAGTGGTTTTTAACCAAAATGAGTGTTTAGAATGCCTAGATTATACAGATGAACATGGGAGCAGTGAAATATGGTGCAGGAGTGGTTTGTGGTTTGTGATGCTTGACACCACAGGAATCCACTGAAACTGCCAGACCTACAAGCTGAACTCAGTGCCTGTCCTCCTTCAAACATTGTAAATTTTGAAGCTGGGAGGTGTTTAAGTGTTTTTATTAATCAGGAAAATTTTCCAAGAGTATCACTCTTAATATCACTCTTAAGTGCATACACGAGAACTGCCTAGGACAAATTAGTCTTTAGATGTGTTTTTATTAGAATAGTTATTAGTTAGCAATTTCTTGTCATCTTGCCAAAAGAATTAGATTTATGGTTTTCTGTAGTTCAGGGATGTTAAAGTCCTGCACTTTTATTGACTTCATCACTGGGACTTTTTGCATTTTTATTTGATATGAATAATGGACAAAAACAATGTTATTCTTAAGAGACATGGCTGAATACATCTCTCGGCGAGGCAAAAATTTCTTTGCTTACCAATTGCAAAAATAGAGGGTTTCAACATCAGAAAAGGTGACTTTAGGAGGCATTACCATTCCTTCAAATCACAACATGGTGGTATATGATCTCATGCCCCCATTCCACCTTTACTGTATGCTCAGCTGTGGCTGCCTGGGAAGCTAAGTGCATATCCATGTGTATGTGTAGCTGTTTGTATGTGTCTTCTCTGTCATGCTGTCTCCTAAACCGCCACTTGGACTAAGGCCTCCTGCATCCACCCATTGCTCTTCCCTCTCACCCTTCAGACAGACTGGCACTGTGTCAGGAGCGTTTGTTTGTGTTTGAGTCATGCCAGGACATAAAGCGCAGCCCTACCCCAACTCGTGGTCGTGTTAACAACAGGCTGGCAGCCTCATCAAAGGTCAGAGGTAACATGACCTCACAATCGGGATGTCCGATTGGCTCTGGTCCACTGCCTGATATGAGGGAATGGATTGATCCTATAGTAGTGATATGGATCACTGTTTAATGCATTCTCCTCCAGAGAGACACACGCTGTGGCCCAGTTTTCTACTTGTGCTACTAAGCATCAGCCAAGCCTGGGCTACAACTCAAAACTCTTGTTTAATTGGAATCACATCATGGTGATATGATGTTACCATGGAGTCATTTTACACATTGTGTTGTCTAAATGAATGATTCCATCCAAACTTCAACTAAAATCTTATTCCATTTTCTTATTGCATTGTTTTGTGGGACAACAATGTCCCACAAAACAAAACTCAAATACTAATATAAAAATCTAATGACTGTAGTGGAGTCACTCTGTAGGTGGTAATTATATTTACAGTCTATGATTTTATTTCTTTATTTCTTTTCTTTTTACATCATTGTTTAAGAAGTAGCAACTAAACTTCTCTGTCCTCTGTTGACAAACTGCTGTTTGGCCAACAGATTAGTAAAAAAATGTCAGATCATTGGCAGGTATGTGGACTGCCTCGACCATTTGCATGTCTTGATGCATGTCATTGCACTATTACACAGTTTTCCAAATTATTATGCATATGCTGTTTTTGTTCATTTCTCCTAAATAATCAATGCAAATGACAGTGAACATAAGATTTTATTCATCAAAAATTATATTAGGTTATATGATGATTTGTATTTTACTAAACAAAACTACCAATGATGAAAACACTTTTTTCACATAATTGCTCAAAATATAGTATTCCAAATTATTCTGCATAGTAGTTTCAAAACATTGAATAGGCTGTACTTTTTGCATTACGTAGGGGATAATTTTTCATGTTAACACAGGAGCACTTCTTTGATACCATCTAAGCAACTCTCTCATTCATTAAAATCATAAGTACGTGGATAGTTTCTGCTTGGATCTCATTTGAGGAAACCATAATTACCTCCCAAAGTTTCTGTTTGGAGGTATCCTGCCACCACCAACTTTGAGGTTCTTTTTATACTATAGAAGGAAATGGTCAGTTAAAAACTGTATATTTTGCAGAGATAATTTTGACACTCTCAGGCACCCTAAAGAGGCTTAACATCCCACTCCTCAGCCAAAAACTCTAAACCCACTTTGCTGACATCACAGCTTTGTTGGAACATGATAGCCATCCACCTGGGAAACTAATTTTCAAACCTTTCTGAGACTGTTATCAGTGATCTAAACAGACAAGAGAAGCAAAACAAACTTCCACAATCTTCCAGAGAAAAATGAAAACTGCACTGTTTAATCAACTATCAATCACTATTCATTAAGAACTTTTATATAAATAAGAATTGTAACACAAAGAGCTTTACATTAAAAGCACTATATATTGAACAAAAAACCCATCTCGACCCATCAAGTCCCCCAGACCACAAACGGTTGAACAATGGTTGATTTTCAGTAAATTCTTATTTATTTAGTTTTTCATTAACAAAGGGTTGCCAACCATTTTGTCCATGTCTTTATGAATGAAATTACATTCTTTACTGGCATTATCCTAACCATCACCAATCACATTGGAAAACTTGAAGAAATGTGAATTTAGATAAAAAAAGTTAAGCTGAAAAAAGAAGAAAAATTTGATAAAATAGATAGACAAAGTAAGTCACAAATATGATGATATAAGTCAAATAAAATAAGATAAGGTAGGACTTGAGAAAAATGGAATGGAAATAAATGGTATAAAAGACATGGGTTGAATATTTAAACAAGTTCATTAATGCGAAAATTCTATATGTGTTTAAAAAAAGATATTACAAAATAAATTGGTCAAACAGAAGCACAAAATAATAGTAAAATTACATTTAACATTAAAGACTTGGAGAGAAATAAATGTAAGTAAAATATCGATTATGAACACAAAAAAGATATTCAATTAAAAACATTAAACGTAAAAGTTTTAAAAGTTTTAACCTTCTTTTAAAAAGAAACTACATGCATAATGATTTGGAACACAATGTAAAGGGAAATAAACACAGAGGAATGTCTTTAACTTTGTTGCCTATATTCTATGAATAACATGCATCTTCACAATGTTTACAGGATTTACATTTTTTGGGATATTAACATCTTATAATAGCAGTTTTGTCCTAAAAATAAAGATCTAGGTTAGTTTTTTTTTTCTAAGACTGCGAAGAAACTTTAAAAGAAATTATGACAGTTGAAAGAGGCTGAACTTAAATTTGTAATTAGAGTAACTCTTTTCTCCTCTGTTAGAAGTAAACTTGTTAATTGGATTAGATTGTCAAACCTCAGCTATCTGCAGTGCTCATGGAACTCCCAGCACAGCATGGTTCAACAGAAATCACTCTGATACTGATAATGTGCTCATTTCTGTGTGGTTGAAGTTTCTGTGTGGCTCAGCTGTTGACAGAAGCTTCCAGGGATAGCTTTTGGTTGGCAAAAAGCCAGCAGCTTTAGGGAGGTCCCTTCAGCTTCCCACATACTACTAATCCATGTTAGTGCGTGCATGCGCCTGGGAGTGCGTGTGGACATTTTGTGCTTGACCTGAAGACAGCTACAATGAATGCTGTGCAGTATCGACTGTAAAGCTTCTTAACCAGTGATAGGGTGAGACTGAGCCCACAATAGCACCATAATACCACATCAGACTCAGACACACAAACACACACACAGATGAAGAGAGAGACGAGGATTTGGTGGTTTCATTAAAATCAGATCTAGCTGAGTTGAGGTGAGAGTCAGCGTCTGTGTCTAATCTCACACCACTTTATAGGAATCTGTTTCTAGCTCCCAGACACAAACACACAACACTCTGCTCTGTCTCCCACACTCTCCGCTTCGCATTATCTGCTTTTCTGTGCGGTCATCGGTCCATCTCCACCTCTTCCTCCTCTCTTTATCTCTCAACGTGGCAGTGCCACATAGAGCGAGTCCTTCCTGCTCCTTCCACCTCCACCCTGTCATCTGCTCTGCTGGTGCAGTAACATCCAGTCTCGCTAAATGGCCTTGTCATCAGCCAGCCGCCCAGAGGGGAAGCCAAGTGGTTAGAGGAAACTGAAAATTAAAGGATGAGGGAGAGAAAAAGTGAAAGAAGAGACAAGCAAAGACTTTTTTCTTTAAGCTTCTGTTTTAGAATCCAGTCTACTGCTGAATCCAACCAAAAGTTTTCAAAGACACCAAATATGACAGTAATTCTGAAAAATTGTGCATATAACTATTAAAATGCATTTACTTTATAGATCATAAACATCATCTGTACCACTATCTTGACTGACCCCTATTTTTACTTTGCTTAACATAATAACTTGAACAAAGGGCATTGGAGGGAACCCACACATCACTGAGTCTAAAATTCACTAATGCATCTGATATTTTGCGTAATTTGCGTTATAAAAGCAGCAAGTTGTTGTTGTAAGTGGGTTTGTTTCTTGCAGGACTTTATGATGTCTTGTTTTCATGTGTTAAGAAGTTCTGATATGAGGAATTTGTTATCTTTTGAAAGTAAAGCTAACAGTGTTTCCCTGTTTTCAGCCTTTTTGCTCAACAAAGCTTATAGGCTTCTGGTTGTAAGGTCATATCCAGTGTACAGATGTGAGTGTGGAATGTGAGCTTTTCATCTAAATCTTGGCTAGAAAGTTAAACATTTTTGTGAGCATTTAAATCAAGTTGAGTAACCTTACTAAATTTGCGCCACTTTTAAAGAAAAAAACCCAACAAAACACAATGATATGAATATAACCTAATATGAGGAGGTAAATGTTTGAGTTAAAACATTTATCTACTGTAAGAAACAGTAAATGGAATATTTGATATTCCATCTACTGTATCTTACAACGTTATAAGGAAAACATGTTTTCATTTGGAGGAATAATGGGATGAAAGTTGAAAGCTTTTCTCAAATTTCACTGTTTCCAATCAACAGGCTAATTGAATGTGTCGTGCTGATAGAGCAGTGATAGCCTGACCTGAGGAGAGCACAGCTAATCTGAAAGGGGTGCCAGGGATGAAGATGTTTTAGTGGCAGGGTTGAGTGTGACAACACTGCAGCTATGACTGAATTTGAGCCTGTGACACCAATGTTACACAGACTGATAAGCTATTTAGGCTACATAAATTCTGATTTCTTTGTAACATTTCTTTTAGAAATATCTAGATGTTTATTTGGTAAAAGTTTGGACTGCAGACAGTGTTGAAAGCTGGGATGTCTTTTTTTTACCATCCTTTTCAGCTTTAATTTAGCCTTATAATTCAAAACTTGACAGCTGAATAATGTTTTTCTTTGAGCATGTTGATGTCTTCACTAACTTCATCACTTTCCCTTATTTCACTGACCTGTCTAGTTTAATTTTCTCCTCATCTTGGGCCTCTTCCCACTGTCTATCTTCTTTCTCTCACTTCCCACCACCTCATCTCCATTTCCACAAGAGTGAAATGTTGCATGTGTATCTCTCACAGACAAAGATGAATGCAGCAAGGACAACGGCGGCTGCCAGCACGAGTGCATCAACACAGTGGGCTCTTACGTTTGTCAGTGTCGCCATGGCTTTGTTCTGCATGAGAACAAACATGACTGTAAGGAAGGTGGGTTTCACGTGCACTCACATCCCACACTCACTTGGATCAACACACCAGAGAGCACATAGATGTTGTGAACACATTCACACAAGCATGTACTGAACCACAAAAACAGATCTTGTCTGTTATTATTGTCCATACCCATCCACTCACATCAAAATTACATCAGATTGGAAGCCTTTTTTTCATGTATTTCTACATTTGAACATTTCAATCATAACTGTTGAAATTAAGTTTATGTTCTTTATTCTATTTATTTTATTCTTTATGATGACTGCAGCGAGCCCATCGATATGAACAGGACAGTTCAGTGAATTGTGCTGATGCTCGTGCAGTGATTGATATAAAAAAAGACTACATGAAAAAACACAGCCATTCTGTGAATGCTGCTTTTTTGACATAAAATGCAGGTGATCTGAAAACAGTTCATTGCCCTTCAATATGCATGCAAAGCAATCTACTGCACCAGCGATGTCCTGACAAACCACCTTGTTCTCAATCTTTTTCTGCCAATTTCAGGGTCCAGCTGCTTCTAGTCCAATGTTTGATTTTTTTTTATGTAGCAGTGGGCTCTACAAAGCATTCCGATGCCTTCGTTACTTAATAGAGTCAACTTGTAACTGTATATTTGTGTGTAAAGATCTTTAAAGTCCTGTTAGGAGCGTTAGCACCACCGCTCTCCCCTTAGTCTGCTATTGCCATAAAAACAAAATCTAACATTGCAAGCCAAAACCTCCTGCTTTCCACTCTACACATAATGTTACAGTCAGGGTCAGTGACAATGTTTACCCTGGAAGGCATGTTTGGTTTCTGTGCCCATAACCTGTTTGCATTTTTGTTGCCTGAATTAAAGAATATATAACTCAAAGAAGCAACATGCATCATAGAGAGGCTGCACTAGGTTTAAGTGTAGCAAAAATATCTGTTGAATTTTAACGTTAACTCTGAAGCAGGCTGGTTTCATACTGGTAGTAGGCTACTGCTGGATTCATTGTAATAATCTGGGCTGCGGCATGGTGAATGGGGACCACTGACATATAGTATATAAAATCCAGGATTTTTGGCAGACTCTGAAAAGGCTTGCTACTTGTCTTGAACTTGTCTTAAATAAGTTGAAACTCTACTTAAACCTGTCTAAAAATACTTAACACAGCCTGGAGGTCAATAAAACGGAGCTTACTATGATGTGTGTGCACATTAGAAACAGACGCACACAGAGTTGAAAAGGTTTCAGGCTGACAGAAAACATCATTCTTGAAAAATAACACATCCATTTCCATGCACAATCACATATGCACAACTTTTGAATTGACATGGTATACTAAGCTCTTTGAAGTTGAACTTTTGAACAAACATATATAGAAACCCTACATCAATGCTCACATGCACACTTTCCATAAAGGCTCCCTATGTTGCTCATAAAAAGACTCATGTTTCAAACATCTGGGAGCTTAAAAGCATTGCATGTAGTGCTGTCTTCCTGTGTGTATGTGTGTGTTTATCTGTGCATTAGACTGGTTTGACCTAGTAACCCTGCAGTCATGCAAATCCATATTCCCATGACAAGGCATGTGTCTGTGTTGTTATGTACACATATACAGAACGTGTGTGAGAGTTTTGACATGTCATGCCTAACTGTCCATTAATCATGCCATTTTGGTAAAGGTAGTGTGTAATATCAAAAGACACTTGTAGTAGAAGAGAGACGGAAGTAAATCAGTATCTTTTCTGCTCTTTGAAGTCACTTTTAGTACCTTTCTTAGTACACGCATGCTCCTTTACAATTTTATTCTGTGCATGGGTTTGATATGTTGGAAAAATGAATCCTGTCACTCTCACACACATGGTCCTTTGTCTTGAGTAAACCTTCTGCCACCCAACACCTTCACAAAGCCGTGGCATTCATCTAACTCGCACCATATGTGCCCAAGTGCCCCATGTAGCTGCTTTTGAGCTTGCCTTTTAACTGAGGCAAATTTACAAAGGAATTGATGAGACTCTCACTTCAACCAGGAAACCTATATTCTAACTACAGCCTGTATCCTCATTGCCCAGAAGTTCCTTGTAAAGTGGATTGTGCAGGATATTCAGCCATCTGAAACACAATTCTAACCTGTAGGGAGCAGAAATGCTCAGTTCAAAGAGGAATGTCATGTGTTGGGAAGAACTAAACAATTATTCTTCATTTCAGCCTAAGTTGAATAGCAAGATAACCAGTCATTGCAGCTTATCTGAGTGGCTAAGTAAAAAACTTAAGAAAGAATTGAATAAAGTAAAGCTGCTGTAAGAAACTTCTTGAGATTGTGTTGCCATTAATTTTCTCTACAGATGTGATGAATGCCAGTGTGTGAACTGTGATTTTTCCCTTTTGTAATACAGTAAATTTGAAACAACTACTAATGCTAGAAACAAAAGCTAACTGCTGAGTCCATAACAAAGCAGGGAAGTTAGGCTGCAAAAGCCACAGGCTTAGGACATATATCTTCTAAACCCATGCTTTGTTGCTTTAAAGCAGCACTATTGAACTTTTGGCAGATTTATGCACTTTGGCACCCCCTAACGAAGGCTTATCCGGCATTCGTGCACCCTGTTAGGAATGTCCTCTCATTACACCTGTTACCTGGTTTGCTTTTGTTCTAGTTTAATCTTGTATAGAAAGAAAAAGATGGAGAAAGGCCTGGGAGAAAGAAGGTGGACCCTCATAGGAGAAACCAAATCAGGCTGCTGAGTGTATGATCTGCTTATGAGCTGTTATTTGATACCTGGCAAAATTCGCAACCATTTTTTGTCCCATTTATACACCAATCAGTACGCTAAGAGTCCGTGAGATATTGACTCACTGATCCACACCACTAGGATCTACAGCAGGGACATCAAAATGTCATTTAAACTGGAGATATGCAGCCAAATTGGGACAAAGAGAGGGAAGATTGTCCATTTCGAGGGTATTGCACTCTCAGAAGGCAGAATAACAGATGTTGAGGAGAGCTACAAGTACCTTGGAATACCACAGGCAAACATCTATGCCCTGCCCGTAAACAGATACCCTGCTGGGGTAATAAGCTGGCCAAAGGAGGAAGTTCAGACCCCAAACATTAAAACACAGAAGCTGCTCACCATGCATGGAGAGTTCCATCCAGTGTCCAGAGGCTATACACTAAGCACAAAGAAGGAGGCAGAGGATTAATGAGCAGCAGAGCTACGGTCAAGATGAAACATCTAACCTCCACAAATACATCAGAAAGAAGGCCCCAAGAGATTCAGCATTTAATGAATGTCCCAGGCAATGGAAACTGGAGGAGAAAGAGTTAGAGGAACCATCACGGGAGGAAAAACCCCTGCATGGGATTCACCACCGACAGATAGCGGAAGTGGCGTCCTACCAATGGCTAGAGAGGACTGGACTGAAGGACAGCACAGAGGCACTAATCATGACAGCGCAGAAGTAAGCCTCGAGCACCAGAGCAATAGAGACCCAGATCTACCATACCAGGCAAGATCACAGGTGCAGGGTGTGCAAAGAGGCCATTGAAACAATCCAGCACCTAACAGCAGGGTGTCAGGGACTGGAAGGAAAAGAATACATGGAATGCCATAACCAAGTAGCTGGCATAGTGTACAGAAACATCTGTTCAGAATATGGACTAGAGACCCCTAGGTCACAATGGGAAACACCTCCCAAGGTGATGACGAATGAGAGACCTATGTTGGTGTGGGACTTCAAGATACAGGCAGACAAAACAGTAATGGCCAACCAACCAGACATTGTGATCATGGATAAGAAGCAGAGGAAAGCCGTTGTGGTGGATGTAGCCATTTGGATGTAGCCTGAACAATGGCAATATCAGGAAAAAGGAACATGAGGAACTGGAGAAATGCCAAGGGCTTAAGGAAGAGCTGGAGAAAGCCTGGAAGGTGAAGGCAACAGTAGTACCCGTGGTCATCAGAGCACCAGGGGCTGTGTCCCCCAAACTGGAGAAGTGGCTCCAATAGATACCTGGAGAAACATCAGACACATTTGATCTCAAGCATCTGCCTTGTAAAACTAAGGTTAAATAAATAACTCTGTGTATTTGTAATAACTAACACTGGACCTTTTATATGGAGGACCAGGAGAGTCATTGAAAAAGCAATACAGCATTTACAGTACATGATGATTAATTAATTGTGAAATAAAAATATAAATTACCAAATATAATCTCAAATTCAACAATTCATTTAAAAAGAAATCAAATTTGCAAAGCATTCTGTAATTTCACATTTGAAATGGAATTATTAAAGAGAAATAACATATTGTATTCATTAATTCATGATTAAATCCTGTGATTTGAAAATGCATTTTCAAATCCTTTTTCTAAAAGTAGAATTAAATGACACAATTCATAAATTTGGTAAGATATACCTTTCCATATCATACATTTAAAAAAGTTATTCCCTTTTCTTTTCCCTCTCACATTTTCTAATCCTTTTTGCAAATGCGTTTCCTAAATGGTTTACCCTTTCCATGACCCTTCTGGGCCTTGAGCAGTGAAAACAAAGTTTAACCAATCACAGCCGCTCCACGTTGTACCCCGCGGTACTCTGGCTCTCTCGTTGGTCAGACAATCACATTTGCGTCCCTGTCTTGTAACTTCACCAATTTAGCAAAGTAAAAAGGCAGAAAACATATGAGACTTGAACAGAAACTAATCTTCTGGATGCTGTGTGGATGCTTCAATGTTTTACCTATTCTCTAGCTGTCTCCTTACAGTGTATTTGCATTATTGGATCTGTACTGTCAACACAGTTAGCTAGCTGTTGGCTAGCTGTGAGACCCATGTGTTGATGTCTAACCAATGAGAGAGCTGGAGTATCATGTGGAGCGGCTGTGATTGGTTGAACTTGGTTTTCAGCGTGTTCAGGGCCCAGAAGAGTCAAGGAATAGTTAAACGGAGAGGTTAAACCATTAAGGAAATGCAATTGGAAAAAGGATTTGAAAATGGAAATGGAAAAGGGAATTACTTTTTTTAAATGTATGATATGGAAAGGTATTTCTAACCAAATTAATGAATTGTGTTATTTAATTTTGCTTTCAGAAAAAGGGTTTGAAGATGCATTTTCAAATCACAAGATTTAATAATGATTAATGAATACAATATATAATTCCTCTTTAATCAGTTCATTTCAAATGTAATTTCTTTTTATATGAATTAATTGTTGAATTAGAAATTCTATTTATTAATCTATATTTTTATTTCACAATTAATTATTCATCATGAAAACGCTGTATTGCTTTTTAGATTACTCTCCTGGTCCTCCATTCTTTTAATACTTTACTTTTAATTTTCTCAAATTTAAAATTTATTCTAGACTAAAGATTGTAATCAGACATTTCAGACTTTTTCAACACCTTTTCATGTAGATTTAGCACAAAAATTGATGACGTTTATGTTTGATAGATTATTTTTTGTTGTTACAATATTCCTTGGGAATAAATCTAGGTTGTTTTTCATTGGCAGAGACAATTTGGCAAGTTTTTCATGAGTGCAACCCACGCACTCAACTCTGCTGCTCATCCCACAAAAGCATTTACTTTACCATGTAAAAGCGAAATAAACAGGCTCTCCTACAGTACAACATTTATTGCCAAGAGGTATTGAAAAAAAGAAATGATTTAACAAACACAAATTTCCTTACTTTTTGTGTTTAGTTTCAACTCTGTCAGCCAGTCACATGATCACATATTGCTTTCCCAGTGTCACTGCTGTTAGAGAAGAGCTGCAGTGCACAAAACATTAAATGTCTGTTTCATAATGATATTTTTACATGACAAAATAAATTTAGGATTGCCATTTATCATTTTATGAGCTGCTTTGGATGTATGTGGTAAATTAAACATTTGTAATTACTAAAAAAAATGTGTATTTACATACTTATTTGAGCACTGAATATCATATTTGTTGTACCTTCAAAATATTCAGGTCAGTACTACAGATAATTCCTTTTTAAACACTGTTTTCAGAAAAATTCTACATGTCCGTTCTCATGTTAGATATCAGTGTGAGAAAACAGTAAACTTAAGTTTATGTATTTATTTACTTATTCTTCCAAATTTATAAGTGATAACATAATTGTAGCATAGGAATGTACTGTACAAACGTCCTACTGCAACAGGGTGGTTGTGCAGCAAATGCGTGCATGCTTTCATATGAAATTTACACTGAACTTGTGACCAGGATGCCTTTCTTTGAAATAATTTCTCACTCCTTTGGTTCTCTTGTTTCTCTTCTTCCTGTTCCCTTTCCATTTCCTCTGACCTTTTCCCGTACAGCCACGATATTAACTTCCTTCCTGTGTGTGTGCTTTTGTGATTCTGTGTGTGTATCCAGCTGAGTGTGAGCATAAGATCCACAGTCCCAGTGGAACCCTGAGCAGTCCTAACTGGCCGGACAAGTATCCCAGCCGTAAGGAGTGCACCTGGGACATCACTGCCACGCCGGGACACAGAGTCAAGATTGTAAGTGTGCAATCAAATGAAGCATGTTGCACATGGCTGGCATGCTGCCCTTCCTCATAACAATGTAGTGTTCTGTGTACAGGAGTAGAGTGCATGTAAAAGCTTCAGGCCCTTCCCCCTTTTTTTATAAGTTGATCTCTCTTGTCATGTTCTACTTATAAACTCAAATTTGAATGGGAGAGAAAATGCACATTTGGATTTTCAGGTTAACTGCAAGCATGTGCTCATGCGTTAATAAGAGGCCTTGGGCAGTGGCCATCTGTCTCCTCCTTGCGCATACACATAAATAGTTGTCTCTGCACTTTCTAAGCTGAAGCTCATGTATGAATTGATTAATGAATTGTATTATTGAAAACAGTTAGCATTAAGGTTCATTTACATTTTGCTTTTCAGTTTTGCCTCTGCTGTAGATAAATTAATATGTTTATCATGTGAAGAGTAGTGTGAAAGCAAATTAACAGACAGATGGTGTTTGGCTAAGAGTTAGAGTTAGCTTTGATAAAAAAAGGAGGTAGATTCTCTTGTGTGTTCACAGGAGATGATCAGTGCAGTTTGTGCACTCAAGTTTTCAGGTGATGGAGTGGTACTTTTTGTTCTTCTGTTTGTCAGCATGATTACAAGGAAACTTTGAATTTCATGAAACTTGGGAAACAAAATATCAAAAAACAGACAAACATTAGATATGATCATGAATAAGCTCAGACTAAGAAATCAGGAAGTAATGGTCTTGAACTTAAGCTGCATATTAACCAGAAGAACCCAATACTTTTAGCCTTCAGGACTTTTTGAGGCACTTAATTATTGTGATTGAATGTAATGCAAAGATTAGGCAAATAAGTCCTCTATAAAAACTTAGTTTTTCTTACTTTATTTTATGAGAGAATTTCTTTTTTTTTATCATGTAGTGATACATTAAATTTTAGAATTAAAAAAAGAGTGTCATAATTAATGCACTTGATGAGCAAAGAGCTCAAATTGGCCATCAAAAAGACAGAAGTAAAGAATATAAGCATGGGTGTCACAAACACACAGGCTCAAATTCACTTTAGATAATTCTGCAGATGTACATTAATATTTTAATGCAAGTACTGTAACACATAAAAACAACACAGCCTTTACAGTATAAACACACATTCCTTGTCTATACACACACTGAGTCCTCACCTCACTTCCACTCTGAAGAAACATATTAGGTTCACTGCATGTTATCAAAATTAACATCAACTGTCATTTAGTTTTTATAATCTCCGGTCACTGCTTATGTAACTGGGCAAACATTATGTCACAAGCTATGATCACATTTTTGTGAGTTTTTGCACCTTTTCTGACTGTGTTAGTCCACATGATGTACCCACCAATTTAGGAATTACAAATTTAGTTTGGTATGATGAGTGTTTCTTTCTGTTAATTGCACTTTGTGTGTTTGTCTAAGCAAAGTTTGAGTTTTGTTTGTGAAGGCATTTTTGAAAAGTGAAGATAGACCCTAAAAGTTTAATTTGACGTGATTGTACGGTTCAGGTTATTTTTAGATTTAGGTTACAGTAATCATAAACACAAGGTAATCAGTTATGAGAGTGCTCTGGAATACGTTATGTCAAAAAGAGTCCTCACAAATATAGGAATATAACTGTGTGTGTGAGATAAGTAGGGGCAGTAGTGATATCACAGCAGGATGAATTTAATACCAAAATTCTGAACACAGACCTGAAGGTCATTCTCTTATTGCTGATTCCCTCATTATCACACACACACGCTTCTTTTGAATGTAGAAAACAAAAACACCATCTAAAAAGCGTCTCACTAGAGCTTTTGGAACACCTGGAAGCCATCACAACCCCACAATCAAATACTGAAGCTCTCTGTAATGACATGCTCACATCATCCCATCTTCATCCTCAATTCTCCAACAACCGACCTTCATCCAGGTCATGTAGGTTGAATCAAGTCAACTAGTCTGGGTTTAATTAATTGAAGAAATTTAACATTTTAATATGAAAGAGCTTTTTCAGTTCTGATGAAGGATAGTGGAAGATTTCTTTTAAGTAGCCCGTGAAACCACTGAAATTGGCAACACCTTTTCACACTTAGCCTCAAGTGAAACAATGGACAATGGACACTCAAAGGAGACCTCAGGTGAGCCACTGCTCTCAGTGATTGTCTTAACCATCAGTGGTTACTTGATAGAAAGTGTTAAAAAAATATTATTTTTAAATCTGAAATCTGTTTAACTGCACTGCATCCAAATAAGACGAGAAAAAATGTTAATTTACTTTGGGTTTTCTACTAAACTTATTTCTTCTTCTTCTTCTTCTTCTTCTTCTTCTTCTTCTTCTTCTTCTTCTTCTTCTTCTTCTTCTTCTTCTTCTTCT